>JAHRHZ010000283.1:17149688-17268618 GCA_024137785.1 Ginglymostoma cirratum | reverse complement strand
TATTTCAGAACCCTCTTCCCCTCCCCCATTTCTGATGAAGGGTTTAGGCCTGAAACGTCAAGTTTTCCTGCTCCTATGATGCTGCTTGACCTGCTGTGTTCATCCAGCCCCATGCTTGTTATCTCGGATTCTCCAGCATCTGCAGTACCTTTTATCTCTGTCCAGATTGCTGTTTGGATTGGATCAGTTTCTGACTATTTACATTCTTCATTTTGCCTGGGATCTCTTCATATCCTACACCATCAGTTAGGCCACAGGCGTATGTTTGCATATCTCTCCACGAAGTCTTCAGCATATTGTCCAGATACTCCTCCCCTCCCTGACATGTTGCAGTGCTTTCAATGTACTCTCTATGAGCTACAACAAAAACATCTGTGGCAAGTATGTTTGCTTGACATTATCTCACTGTCCACAAGACCCCAAATACCATTATCCACAAATACTTCAGAAAGCTCAAAATTTTCAGCTGCTTAATCAAGATCAGAATTCAATCCTTGCACAGCTAGGAGCTCTGTCATTTGGGAAACTTATATAACCTCTGTAGGTTCTAACGCAAATTCTTATAAGATACTGGAACCAAACTTGTAAAATCACTTTATTAAACTGGTGCAAAAGCTTTGTAATCTAAAACAAAAATTATGCACATAAATCTAACATAGTCTCAATAGAGGAATGGTGCTGAATGACCCACATTTCCTAATGATTTGTAATTTATTTGTCTACTGTAAATCAATCACAATTCTTCATGGCAGGATCCAGACAATAATTTCTTGCACTGTGTTGAATTCCTTGCAGCATTGCTGTAACGGTGTAATTATTGCCAAAATTGACATATTACACATTTTTTTTCATTTAATTCTCAACTTCAGGTAAGAATGCCTGACAGATGTTGCATAATTCATCCGCAGATAGTTTCAGGGGGTATGATATCAACGATCTTTGCAGCAAAGTAAGATTTAAAGCATTAGATGTTTTAATTCTTGTACCAAATGTATAGCTTGGCATGTATAAATAATCAATGTGTTGTCATGAACAAGTGATGGAATGACCTTAGTGTAACAATGATGTTTCCCCAGCATTTGCAGTTAACATAAATCAGCTGCTGGTCTTATTTGGCATCAATTCCCTCATCCTTTGCCACATGCGGAGAAAACAAATTAATATTTCTTGGTCTTTTTGGTATTGCTCCATTTAAAGGAGCAACGTTCAAGTTTTTACTGTAACTTCTCTCCTTATCAGCCATTTCCCAATTACCTGCATTAGTTCTGCTGCCTTGTTTGTCTTCTATCTCTGGATATCTCAAGTCTGGTTAGCTCAGTCCCTCTCTCTCCTACTTTTCATGTACGTCTCCTCGTTCCTAACTTCCCTTTGCAATGTATTTCCCTTTCTGACTCTTGTTTATGTCTCACAAAGCCATCCATTTTACAAATCATAGGTCAAAAGAGAATAGCTACACTCGCAACTGAGAATAACACCTGCAATCAGAAAGGACATTGTTTAGTTCCATGTAGCAACCAGAGCAATTCCTTTCTCTTGGCACCTGTTATAGACCAGACCAAATTCCCTCAAAATATATTAAGAAGATAGCCCAGACTCCGATGTTTTCCTATTTTAAAGGCAAGTGCCAGGTGTTGTGATCTGGAAGCAATTTGATTGGTGTAATGACCAGTCTTGAAGCAAAACACTCTTTGTTCATACACTATAGTTAAAATACAACAAAAGACAGAAATGGAATAACTCAACTCCATTGGAAAATTTAGAAGAATAATAGATTATTTAACTACTAAACAGTAACTGTTCCAATATAGTAACATCTCATAAGTACACCTTTGGCACAGGCACATTCAGTAAAATCACTCATCTCACATGCAATTCTCCACTAAAGGAGGAAAAACATCAAGAGAAAACTCTGTAAGAGAGAAATAGTAGCAAGGTGTGATGTACTGCAGCTTCCAAACCCAGCTTCAAGACCCCAGCAACAACTACTACTGAGAAACTAAAATTAAAAATCCTGGCTGTGTAGGAGCTTGACCCCACCCATTCAGGTTGCTCCTATTATTCCAACTTTAAAACAAATACTCAAGTCCTCACAAACTGTTTACTTTATTGGCTCTGAATTGACCAATTGGACCCTTTGTCTCAACACTCCTTCATTAAAAAAACCAGGACAAATACACTTCTTGAAGCCATGGTATTGTCACATACCTCTTTGGAATCTATTTACATTTTACCTCCCTTGTTTGTTTTCCTGCTCTTCTGCTTTTCCCTCTTCCCATGTTTGCCATTTTACTTTCTTTTACAGCCACAGGAGAACCAGTCCATCATGGTGACTATGCTCCATGTGAGCAGGCAGGTAGACTATGATTGGTTCAACGTGTTGCCACTGGGATGCAGCAGAGATTGACAATCTCCATGAAGCCCTTTTTCTCCCAATTAAATATATGCAACGGACATAAAAAAATTTCTTTTGTCAATATATAAAAGTGTCATGTGAATTATTAAATTTAATTGATAACATGCAATTCTCAGCGCAGTCTGGATTATTTATTAAATGTTGTTCATATGTGGGACATACTGTTCTGAGGCTTGCTTAAGTACGATCAGCAAGCTGTTGTCTACAGATGGTCATGGAATGTGTTGTTTGATATTGCCGACCAATTGCTGAGATATACAGCCTGCGTATTGTGCAAACAATTACTGCAGAAACTCATTTCTGTGGTTGACAAAACATCTTCTTGACTTAACAGCAGCACCCTGTTAGTGGAGACAACCACTCATAGACTTATTGCAAACTGGCAGTGTGAATTAGCTTCACCTGTAGTTCAGTTTTGAGATACCTTCCTTTTCCAAAGTATTTGAAATACACTGCGCAGTGTTCAGGGCCAAATGTGGTAGACATAGGGCCCTTTGTGAGTTTAAGGTTCTTGTAAAGATCTGTAGCTCGGGCTGAGGGTGAGGTTGTTGACTTGCTCACCGAGCTGGCTGGCTATTGTACAGATGTTTCATCACCATGCTAGGTAACATCATCAGTGCAGCCTACGATGAGGCAATGTTGTTCTAGTCCGCTTTGTGGATGTTGGGGTGCTTACTGTGGAAATTGAGGATTTGGTCAGTGAGGGTTGCCTTCCTATATACTGTGGTTTGGAACACCCAGTTGGTCATTTGTTCTACCCTGACGTCTAGAAACGGAAGTTGATTATTGTCTTCCTCTTCTCTCGTAAATTTGATCCTGGTGAAAATGATGTTGATGAGATGGTGAGTCTCTTCTAATTTGGTGTGTTTAATGATGACAAACGTATTGTCCACGTATCGGATCCACAGTTTTGGCTGTATGAGGAGGAGGGTAGTGCGTTCTAGTCTTTGAATGGCTGCCTCTGCAATAAGTCCTGAGATGGGTGAACCCATAGGTGTGCCATTGATTTGTTTGTATATTCGGCTATTAAAAATGAAGTGTGTGGTGAGGCATGGGTCCAATAGTCTGAGTAGGTTGTCCTTGCTGATGGAACTGTTTCAATTCAGCATTCCTGTCATATCCAGTAATGGGTCAAGTGTTTCTTTGGCTAGCGGTATGTCAATGGATGTGAATAGTGTGACATTAAAGAATACCATAATCTCGAAGTCACTGATTTTAATGTTCTTGAGGTTGTTAAGGAATTCCTGGTTTGAGTGGATGGTGTGGTGTGATCCGTCAACCAGGTATTTTAGTCTCTGTTGTAGGTCCTTGGTCAATTTGTGTGTAGGTGTGCCTGATTGGGAGATGATGGGCCTGATGGGGATGTCTGGTTTGTGTAGTTTGGGTCGTCCTTTTAAGCAGGGGCTATTCGAGCCTTCTGGATTCATTTTCATATGGTCTGTCTTGGTTATTTGTTCTGCATTTTTTAGTCTCTTTAGCGTGTGGATGATCCTGTTTGCTAGCTGCTGTGTTGGGTCTATCCCCACCTGTTGTTAAGTGTGTGTATCTGAAAGCAGTGCCTGTGCTTTCTCAATGTAGTCTGGTTTGTTCATAACGACTGGTCATGCACTGGTAGGATTATGATGTTTCTGTCTTTCTTGGGTCCTTTGAGTGCTTTTCTCTCTCGTGTTGAGGGTGTCCCATTCATTTCTCCTGTTCAGTGTCGGGATGATAATTTGTCAGATGGCTTGTTGTGTTTTATCTGTGAGTCCATTACCTTTTAGTGTAGCTTCCAGAGTGTCCATGAAATCTGTTCTATTCCCAGAATGCAACGGGAGTTCCAGACCACAATATGCAGAAAGGCAACCCACACTGACCAAGTTCTCAATTCCCGCAGTAATCACCCCAACGTCCACAAACAAAGCTGTGATAGGACACTATTCAACTCACTGCAACATGCCAGAACTATGCAAGGAGGAGGAAGAGCACATATACAAGGTACTTGCTAACAACACATATCCCAACAACTACATCAGCAGGTGCCTACTAGATAGACAACACCAAAAGGACACAGTATGCCCCAATACACTGGCCACACTACCCTATATCAAGAACATATCAAAACTGATAACTCCTACGACCATGAGGAATCATGGCCGCACACAAACCCACAGCCACATTACAACAAACACTCACGAGGACCAAAGACCCCATACCCACGACATGCGGAACTGACGTAGCTTACAAAATAGCTTGCAATGACTGCAGCAAACATTACACCAGCCAGACCAGAAGAAAACTCACTATCAGGATATATGAAACCAGCTAGCAGCAAAACGACACAACGAATTTCCCACGCCTCAGTGCACTCAAACAATGAAGGCCAACAATTTAACTGAGAGAATGTGACCATCCTGGCTCAAACCAATGCACAGGAATTCCAAGATGCCTGGTTTACAACCCATAATGCAATCAACAAACATGTGGAATTAGACCCCATTATACAAACCCATGCAGAACAGAACCGGAAACCACACAACCCAACTTAACAGACCAGATCATGTAAATACTAAGCGGAGTAGGACAACATCGCTTCATTGGAGGTTGCACCAATGATGTTATCTAGCATGGTGATGAAACTTCTGAACTATAACCCTCCAGCTTGGTGAGTAAGTCAACAACCCGATCCCTTTGTGAGTTTTCACAACATACAGTGAATGATGACATGATCAGGGCAGCTAATATAATGAGGAGATGGATAGGGCCCTATTCACGAGATTGTCAATCTGATTGAAGTGGCAGTGCTTGGAAATGTAGGAAGCCAAGCTTCTAATCTTTCACTCTAATCTTTCAGCAGATAGCAGAACACATTGACAGATTTCTCAGCTAATACATCAAGGAAAGGGAGTTTGTTTGATTGTTCCATTTCAGGGGAGTTTAATAAGCTGTGCAACAAAATTCTCTGTTGCAGCTATGGATTCAAATGTCACAAATGTGCCATCTATACATCGGAAATATGCAGATACCAGCAAGAGCTGATCCTAGAGCTGATCCATAAAACATAATCTATTTCGGTGTTTGCGGTGTCTTTGAAATTGAACTCAATCGCACAAGTTGCTAAGTTCATCAGTTGATGAATACAGGTTCAAGCTACCAGTGGAACATTTGGATTGCCATGCGAGAGAGACAGAGTGTAAATGTCAGCGGCTTTGAATAGTACGTTGGTAAATAAATTTTGTTGAAAGAGCACAGATGCATTTCTGTTATAATCATTTTAATCGTCTCTGTAACCTCACCAGTGTTGCTCCACCCTTTCTGTAATATTGTGGCCAGAACTGCACACAATATCCTAAGTATGGTCCACATAACAAGCATTACAGGTTTAGCTTAACGTCCTCAGTTTTCAATTTTATTGCTCCAGAAATAAAACCCAGTGCATGGTTTGCTTATTTATTAATGATCTTCCTAACCTGTGGTGTAACTTTTAGTGATCAGTGTATTTCTAATCTGAGATTTTTTTTGGCCTTCCACCTTACTATAACTTGTACCTTCCAAGTAGGAACGACTTCTCTATTCTTCCTATTAAAACATACACCCTCACATTCATCTGTGTTGAACTTCATTTTTCAATTTTTTGCCCATTATGGAAATTCAATCATTCCACATTTGTTGTACTACTCGTTGGCATTGAGTATTCAGTCAATTTGATGTGATAACAAAATTCAGAAATTTGGGATTACATTTCAAAGAGTAACATCATGAATGTAAATTGCACTGATCCTTTTAGAACATCCCATCCCACTTTCTGCTATGTGAAATAGTTACCCTTTAATCCCAATCCCTGCTTTCTGTCTTTGAGGCCAACCAGCAGAGCATTTTGCCAAAGGAAAATACTGTAGATGCTGGGAATCTTAAATGAAAAGGAAACATGCTGGAAATACTCAGCAGGACTAGTATCGCCTGTGAAGCGTGAATAAACAGTGAAACTCTAACTATGTATTTTTCTCTCCACAGAGGCTGCCGGCCCAGCAGCGTATTTCTGCATTTTTTGTCTATTATTAAATCCATTATGTCACTTGTCCCCTAACTTGACATCCTTTGACCTGATTCATTGCATTTATTATGGGACGCATTATGCAAACCTCTTTGAAAATCCATATTTTCCCTCAAGGTCAGCTTTTCCCCAAAAGATTAACTTGTTTGTCATGTCATGTTTTCCTCAAACCTCATTTTAGAGCATGGCTCATTATTGTATTATCTGCTATTCTCATTTCCTTCAGTCCCAATGCTTTTCTTTCTTGTCTCCACCTTTATTTCCTCTCTTCCTTACCATCAATGTTATCACTCACGCCATCCCTTTTCACTCTGCAAATAGGGATACAGTGGCCTCCGCTATAATGTGATAGATGCATTCCTGTGAAAGGACAGGTTATGGAAAATAGCGCTATAGAAATAACGGGGCCAACGGGAAAGGGATGGTTGGGGCAGACCAACAAAAAAAAATCACTCAAAATGACTCAAAAATCACTCAAAAGTGTAACACAAAAGATTGCACAGTTTGAACAATTTTTTAATTCACATGTAATGGTGTAATAGCAGTAAATTTATCACCTTGTCTTAAAAAAATGTCTGCCAAGCTGCATGCAAGCAGTCCTTACTGACATCACCCCAGGCCTCCACGATAATGTCAATTGTATTGTTGATGTTAAAGCTCTTCCAAAATTGAAGAACACTGTCCTTATCCCCTAAGTGGCTGGAGTCAACCTCTTAAACGTGCGCCTTAAATAATAAGCTTTAAAAGCTGCTATTGAACCCTGGTCAGTGGGTTGAAGGAGAGAGTTTCTGTCTGGGTGTAGAAATAGCACTTTCATGTTTTCAGAAAGCTTGCCAGTGGTCTTAGGGTGGCTTGGTGCATTACCCAGAATGAGGACAATCTTGAAATCCACATTTTTTTTTTCCTGCAGTACTTTCTAAAAATATCTTCAAAAACATCAACAATAAAGTCAGAAAAAAACTGCCCAGTCATCCAACCTCTTTCGCTTGACCTAAAGTAGACGCCTAGAGTAGACTTAAGGTAAAAACTTTTCTCATTACGCTCAAAACGCTTCACAATATTTAGCTGCTCTTCCAGCATTATAGCCTTTCTTTTCCATACACCACCTGCAATTTTATCACTTCTTGTTAACATTCTTGCCACTTTGTCCTCGCATTTTGTGGGTAATGCTGCAGAATTGTACCGTAAACTCTCACAGAAAGCACAAGGATCCTTGGTGCCAGTGCGGGGACTCTTTCGGCTCAGGACAAAGCCTGCAAACCAATCATGAGATGTCGATGTTGGAATTGTGTGAGAGCAACACAAAGTTTCACGTTTTACAAATACCATTCCTCTATTCGTCAATTGTGTCATAGCCAATTTGTGTTGCCGGAACATGCGTTATAGGAGAACTCCCTCTACATTGGGCTTGGAGAGAATACAATGTAGATTTACCAGAATGGTAGCTGGGCTCCAAGGGTTACGTTGCGAGCTGGGACTACATAAACTAGAGTTACATCCTATACAAGCTGATATGCAGAAGAATAAGAGGTGACCCAATTTAAACTTTTGAAATATTGAGAGAAATTGATAATGCAAACCACATAGATCTTTCTAGCTTGCATTCCAAAGTTAGTGGCTGTTCTCTTTTCAATCATGCCCCTCATTATTTATCTTTAAGGGCTGCTTGAATTATATTGTCCTTTGTATTGGCTATCTCTTATCAAATTCCATTACTCCTTTTTATATAAAAAGTTGATTCTGCTATAAAAACTTGTAATGTTAACAGTAATTATAATGTTTATAATTATTTTCTATTGTTAACTTTTTTAAAGCCAATCAGACAAGATATGCCAGGCATCTCTTTAATGTTTTCCCTTACTGCATTCATTAGTTTTAAATTTGTGATTATTTAAAGAATCTTTGACTAGAACTTATTAATATTGTTAATAGTTTGAAAGAGACAGCTAATTTCTGCAAGATAATTTTAGCTGCTGTTTTTATGGCTGAACACATCCTTGTTAAAACTAGAATTAATTACTTGTAGTTTTTGCAAATTTTTTTAAAGCTCCAATTTCATTACTTCTTCTGTGTTTTGTTACAAATCTTCCAAGTGTTCTTTTTGAACCTTCTTTATCGCTGTGTTTGCATTCTTTGGGATCTTGCCATTCAGATAATGCTTTCTTTTGCCTTGGAAGAATTTCTTTCTCAAAGGCCCATTTGTTTTTACTTATGTTGAAGCAAGTTTTTTTAAGTTATGGTCATTTTAAGATACGGTCATTTTGAATCTCTTAAAAACAGGCAACTCCATCAAGTGGTTCAACTGTCCTTCAGGTGGGAGGACTATTCTGCATCATCCCACTGCTGGTGGGAAAGATGACTGGCACCCCAACTTGTTACCTTCATCTGTCCTTTCACAAGCCCCTTACACGCCATCCCTGTCATCTATGCCCATCTCCGGAAGGCTGGTGAAATTTAGCCCCTTGCCTTTGAGTGAGAAGATTTTAATTTAATCCTCACTTCAGGATTTATGAATATAATCCAGGCTAACATTTAGTTCCTCACTGGTTGTCAAACATTATGGGGATATCCTGAGGTCATGAAAGGCTGGACAGTCTTGCTTTGTGTAAAAATCAATTCATTTGATTGTGATTAGGGTAGATTGTTCTTTTCCTGCATGGTACCATTTCATTTTCCTCTCATTTACGTTTTGATATGAAACTACTCATTCAACAATGGTGCCCACAGAGAAAACATTGTTTTTGTACAATTACATACTTGCTTGTTGTTCAATTCATTTGGGCAGGAAAATCTATAGTACTGAGAATGCAAAATCTCAAGAGAAAGAAATTAGGATAATTTCATGCAAAAGTAATTGCTCAATGTTGTTAGAATGACTGAAAGAAAAGGCAAACTAACTAATGTGCAGTTATATATTAGAATGAATGCTTTGATAGATTATGTTGAAGCGGATGGTTCTGTGTTGCAGCACATACACAGAATCTAAGATGCTGTAACAACATAGACTTTTACATTGTGTGCAGTTTTGGCCTCCTAGTCCGAAGAAGGACATTCTTGCTATTGAGGGGGTCTAGCAAAGGTTCACCAGACTGATTCCCAGGATGGCAGGACTGACATATGAAGAATGACTGCATCGACTGGGTTTGCATTTGCTGGAATTTAGAAGCATGAGGAGGGATTCTCTTGGAAAAATATAAAATCCTGATGGGACTGATTGGCTAGATATAGGAAGAATGTTCCCGATATTGGGGAGGTCCAGAACTCGGGGTCATAGTCTAAGAATAAGGGGTAAGCCATTCATAACTGAGATGAGGAAGAATTTCTTCACTCAGAGTTGTGAACCTCTGGAATCCTCTCCTACAGGAAGCTGTTGGGACCAGTTTGTTAGATATATTCAAGAGGGAGCTGGACATGGCCCTTGCAGCTAAAAGGATCAAGGGGTTTGGAGCGAAAGTGGGAATGGGATCCTGAAATTGCATGATTAGTCATGATCATAGTGAATCGTGATGCAGGCTCGAATGACTTACTCCTGCACCTATTTTCTACGTTTCCACACATATATTGTAATCTAGAGGTATGACAGAGTCACCGACATTCACTCCATTACATGTAAATGCCTGATTATGTTAGAAGGATTTGTGAGTTGATACTTGGCCACATTGTAAATATCACAGTGGCTCAGTGGTTAGCACCGCTGTCTCACAGTGGCAGGGACCCAGGTTCAATTCCACCCTTGGGCAACTGTCTGTGTGGAGTTTGCACATTCTCCCCATGTCTGCGTGGGTTGCCTCCAGGTGCTTCAGTTTCCTCCCACAGTCCAAAGATGTGCAGGCTAGGTGGATTGGTCATGCTAAATTGCCCATAGTGTTCAGGGATGGGTAGATTAGGTGGGTTATAGAGGGATGGGCCAGGATGGGATGCTCCAAGGGACAGTGTGGACTTGTTGGGCCAATGGGCCTGTTTCCACACTGTAGGGATTCTAGGATTTCTTCTTTGCCCTGAGTTTCTGGCTCAGAGATAGGAATGCTCCTCAATGAATTACAGGATCTCATCTGATTGGGATGGGAACTACTTCAATATCAGAAGCCACTAAAACTGGAGCTGAACGTTACCTTTAATTATAAAGAAGGCTGATAATACAGGGAGCCAGGAATGAATTCTGTCTGAACCGAATCACTGGTGAGCAGGAAAGGCTCTTTCATTTCCGTTTTAAATTGAACAAGAAAAGATTTTACCCAGTTTACCAAACAAACTGCATTTCATTGTTCAGCTTTTCTCCCAAGGCTGTCAGGTTTGTACAGTGAACTTCTACTGGGATATTATATTGTTAAATAATAAATCAAATACAGGAGGCAAACAGAAAATGAGACATAAATGATTCGGTCGTGCAATCATATGGAATATGGTATAACAAACAGAGCTTCACTGTCTGAACTGTCAATGTTATAAACTCAGCTTGAGCTATATTTCTTATATTTCAATTTTTTTTTAAATGAGAATAACATTATTACAAAAACAGGCACTTTTGTTGAATACAAAATGGAAAGTTTCATTGGGTCAATTTGCAAGAGTGTCACTTTGAAGGGGCAACTAAGATTAATTCAACATTATGTGGTCCCAGGAGTTGTCTGTCATTTTTGTCAAATTTCATGCACGGTTTCTCTCTGTGACGCTGAACAAGTTTTCTCATGTGATCAAGGTTATTGGCACAGATGGAATGCCTGCTGAAACACTGAAATATGAGAAGGAAGCACTCAGCACAGATATATAACCTCATCCCCTTCATCAGGAAGGAGGGGTTGATGCTAGTTGACTCTAAGATTCTGTAATTCTAACCATCTTTGAAAGAAGGTGATAAGACTAATTGCAGTATCAATAGAGAGTTCTCCCTACTATCCACCACAGGGAAGGTCATTCTGAGAATCTTCCTCAATCACTTCGTCCCAGTGACGGAACAGCTCCTCGTGGAGTCATGGTGAGAATTCCATTCAGCAGGAGATCTTAAATGAAGGTTGCAAAACCTCAAGGAGTAGAGGAATCTAAGTGTTCCACAGCATGCATCCTCTAAAATTAGTTTGCAGGTACAGCAAGTAGTTAAGGATAATGGAATGGACATTAAAGTAAAGGTAATGATTTAAGATTTTTGCAAAGATCAGTAGCTCGGGTTGTGGGTGAGGTTGTTGACTTGCTGTCCAAGCTGGCTTGTTCTTGTTCAGATGTTTCATCACCATGCGAGGTAACATCATCAGTGAGGCCTCTGATGAAACGATGTTGTTCCACTCCACTTGGAATTTATACTGTCTGGTCTGTTATAGTGAGTAGTGTCATTTCTGGTTCTGTTCTGTAGGGGTTTGTATATGGGGTTACATATCAAAAACACATGGAATTGGACCCCACATACAAACACATATAGATCAAAACCGGAAATGACAGTACTCGCCATAACAAACCGGACAGTATAAATTCCAAGCGGAGTAGAACAACATCGCTTCATCAGAGGCCTCACTGATTATGTTACTTAGCATGGTGATGAAACGTCTGAATGAAAACAAGCCAGCTCGGCGAGCAAGTCAACAAACTAAACGTAATGGTGTTATGCATCAGTAATTGGTGGGACGTCATCTTGTATAATGTGTACAGTTTGGTCTCCAATCTTTCATGAAGATGTTGAAGGTAATTCAGAGGAGGTTTATTAGATTGTTAAAAGCCAAAAGAACTGTGGTTGCTGTAAATCAGGAACAAAAACAGAAGTTGCTAGAAAAGCTCAGCAGATCTCGCAGCATCTGCGAAGGGAAAATCAGGGTTAACGTTTCGGGTCTGGTGACCCTTCCTCAGAACGCGTGCACTGGAACACTTAGATTCCTCTACACCTTGGGATTTTGCAATTTTCATTTAAGATCTCCTGCTGAATGGAATTCTCACCGTGACTCCATAAGGAACTCTTCGGCCACTGGGACGAAGTGATTGAGGAAGATTCTCAGATGAACTTCCCTGTGGTGGATAGCAGGGAGAACCCTCTATTGATGCTGCAATTAGTCTTATCTCTGTTTTTCAAAGATGGTTAAAATTACAGAAGGTTCCTCAGAACCTTTTTTTGTTTATTAGATTGATATTTGGAATGAATGCACTTTCTTGTTATGTTGGGGTTGAAAGGCTGGGCTTGGTTCTGCTGGTGTTTAGAAGAATGAGGGATGATTATATTGAATGATCTTGACAAGGTACACATGGTCAGGATGTTTCCTCATGTGGGTCAGTGCAGAACTAGCAGACACTGTTGTAAACCCCCCTCCTGTGAACTTTTACAAAATCACTTCAATGTCCGTCATTGAGTTACACTCTGCAGATAATGCTAGAATGTGCGTAACCTCAGGGTGAGCTCCAAATCATCATAGACACATTCACAAAAGCTTATGAGAGAGTAAGACTTAGATTAAACATCTGGAAGAATGCGCTCATAGCTTTCCCCCAATTGTGCAGTTCAATGCCCTGACCATCAAGATCCATGCTGAGCCAGTGACAATGTGGATCAACTCTCATATCTTGAGAACCTCCTCTCAGCAGCAACAGTCAACAACAATGAAATCCTACATCACCTCCATTGTGTGAGCACAGCCTTCAGCCATCTAATGGACAGGGTGTTTGACGACAAAGTCCTCAAACTCAGCATCAAGCTCATGGTCAATGTGGCTGCAGCCTTACCAGCCCTCCTGAATGTGCTGGAGACAGAGTGTACAGCAGGTACATCACCAGTGATATCTCTGCAAATCTTCTGACCAGATAGGTGCTCCAATAAAGTATTCTTTCTCAGGCCAGCACCCCCAGCGTGAAGACATTGGTCATGGTCAGTCAGTCCATATCATCTGCACAAGATTTCCAGACTGAGAATGTGAAAAACGAGTACAGGGAGTTAGGTTGGAAGCTGAAGTCCAGGACAAACAGGGTAGTTATCTCTGGACTACTACCAGTGCCACGTGATAACGAGGTAAGAAATAGGGAGAGTGTGCAGCTAAACACGTGGCTACAGGGCTGGCATAGGAGGGAGGGCTTCCATTATGTGGATAATTGGAGCACATTCTGGGGAAGGTGGGACCTGTACAGTAAGGATGGGTTGCATCTGAACCAGAAGGGCACAAATATCCTGGGAGGGAGGGTTGCTAGAGGTGTACGGGATGGTTGAAACTAGTTTAGCATTGGCCATGCTAAATTGCCTGTAGTGTTCGGTGAGGTGTCGGTTAGGTGGGTTGTTGTGGGGGTGGGTCTGGGTGGGATGCTCTGAGGTTCGGTGTGGACTTGTTGGGCCGAAGGGCCTGTTTCCACACTGTAGGGATTCTATGATGTTAGTAAGGAAGATGTGCTAGGAATTCTGAGGAAGTTGAAGATATAGAAGTCCCCCGGGCCTGATGGGATTTATCCAAGGATTCAATGGAAAGTGAGGGACAAGATCACAGGGCCTTTGAAATGATCTTTTCATCCTCACTGGCCACGGGTATAGTGTTGGAAGATTGGAAAGAGGCAAACATCATTCCCTTGTTCAAAAAAGGGAACAGGGATAACCCCGGAAATTACAGACCAATTAGTCTTACGTCAGTGTTGGGCAAATTATTGGAAAGGGCTCTGAGAGATAGGATTTATGATCACTTGGAAAGGCACAGCTTGATTCGTGATAGTCAGCATGGATTTGTGAGGGGTAGATCATGCCTCACAAACCTTATTGAATTCTTTGAAGAGGTGACCAAACACGTGGATGAAAGTGGAGCAGTGGATGTGGTATACATGGATTTAATTAAGGCGTTTGATAAGGTTCCCCATGGTAGGCTCATGCAGAAGGTAAGGAGGCATGGGATAGGGGGAAATGTGGCAGATTGGATTCAGAATTGGCTGACCCTTAGAAGACAAAGGGTGGTAGTGGATGGAAAATATTCAACATGGTGCTCAGTTATGAGTGGCGTACCACAAGGATCTGTTCTGGGTCCTCTTCTATTTGTGACTTTTGTGAATGATTTGGATGAAGGAGTGGAAGAGTGGATTAGCAAGTTCGCGGATGATATGAAGGTCGGTCACGTTATGGACAGTGCAGAGGGCTGTTCGAGGTAACAAAGGGACATTGATAGAATGCAGAGCTGGGCTGAGAAGTGACGGATGGAGTTTAACCCTGAAAAGTGTGAGGTGATTCCTTTTGGAAGGACAAACTTGAAAGCAGAATACAGGGTTAACGGAAAGATTCTTGGCAGTGTGGACAAGCAGAGGGATCTTGGGGTTCATGTTCACAGTTCCCTGAAAGCTGCCACCCAGGTGGATCGAGTTGTTAAGAAGGCGTGTGGTGTGTTAGCTTTCATTAATAGAGGGATTGAGTTCAAGAGTCGTGAAGTTATGCTCCAGCTGTACAAAAGCCTGGTTCGGCCACATCCGGAGTATTGTGTCCAGTTCTGGTTGCCTCATTACAAGAAAGATGTGGAAGCGTTGGAAAAGGGGCAGAGGAGATTTACCAGGATGTTGCCTGGAACGGAGGGAAGGTCTTACGAGGAAAGGTTGAGAGAGCTAGGGCTTTTCTCTTTAGAACAACGAAGGATGAGAGGTGACTTGATAGAGGCGTACAAAATGATCAGAGGTATAGATAGAGTGGACAGCCGAGACTTTTTCCTGGGTTGGAGGTAGCTTTTACGAGGGGACATAGTTTTAAAGTGAAAGGAGGTGGATATCGGGGAGACGTCAGAGGTAGGTTCTTTACTCAGAGAGTGGTAGGGGCGTGGAATGCATTGCTGGAGAGGGTAGTGGAGTCGGCCTCATTAGGGACATGTAAGCGGCTATTCGATAAGCATATGGATGATAGTATAAGGTAGGGGTGGAGGTTAGATAGACCTTAGGTTTCGGGTAAAAGTTCGGCACAACATTGTGGGCCGAAGGGCCTGTACTGTGCTGTACTGTTCTATGTTCTATGTAACAAGCTCTTTACTTGAAGCTTCATCATGGCAAGCGGTTACCAGGAGGGCAAAGGAACACTTCATGGACATTGTTAAAGGCTCTCTGAAAAGTTGAAACATCCCCATCTTGCACAAGAGAACGTACAGTGGGGTAGAAGACTCAATGAAATGGCCCGTAAGCCACCTTGAGCATCTCTGACAGGTTCAGGTATTGGCCAAACGCGTGCAAAATCCTGAGCAACTCATCAGTGTGACCCCGCCTGTGGTGCAGTCAGCGGATCCAGCATCGGGCAGTCGCCTCAGCACCCATTACCGCAGAGTGGAAGAGAGACATCCTCAGCCCTGAGGGACTGTCTCAGAGAAAAGGATGTGGCTGTGCTCATTTCGGCTTTGGTTCTGACCTATCGGTGGGCCAGGAGTAAAAATGCAGGCAGCTGGCCAAAATATGTCACTGTCCTGAGGCAACAGCTCTTTGCTCAACATGAATCAGGGAAAAATCTTTCGAAAATTACCAATAAATTTACCATCAACCCCAAGAGATCTTGATCACTCTGATGTCTTTGCTCAGACCTGTTTGAGTATGAATCTAAGATAGTGCATTATTTGTAAAAATCCAAGAAACATGCATGACCTCTTCTTTCTGATTTGGCAGGGCTGTTTAAATTAATGGTGAGGCTTTGATAGATGGATGTCAGAAGCAGCAGAAACATTTAAGGAAATTCCCGTGCAAAACCAATACACTGATTCGCTCAAATATGATTTACTTCTACGATAAACAATAGACTTTTTAGGCCTGGAGTCTTAACATTTGATGCAAGAGTGTGCAACGAGAGCCCATGCCTCACCAACACCTTTCTGCAACCAAATAATAGGAATTATTTAGATCTAACGAGTGAACAACACCTGTCCACTTTCTCTAAGTATTCATCTTAATTTGATTTTACAAGATGCGATTTGATTCTGAAATAAATCTGGCATTCAAACTTGAATCTCTTCTTGGCACAGTACTGCTCACTAAGCAGGACTTTAAAGAAAACAACTTCCTTCTCCATTTTTCATTCCTTTGCAACTCATGATTTTTGAGCAACTTACACCCAGATAGACAGCATGAAGCAGTTTCCAACTGACAAAAAGTTAAGGATGCAATCGAAATGCTAAGTCAGGTTCAGACCAGAGTGATGGAGACTCCAGGTTAGTGAGAATCTCACATTATTTGATTTTGGTGCTGCAGCTGATTAAAGTTTCAGTGTGATATCAAATGGGACTGGAAAGGGCTAGTAAATAAATGGCCCCTTGTTCCCTCAAGTACTTTCCAGTCTTCTGTGAAGTTATTTCATATTTAAAGTACAAATGCAGGCCATAGTTGCAGGCAGCAGAATTGGCAATTTGTGACGGGCAAAGAGATATACAACATAAAGGAGCCACTAGGTTAGTCCTTGACACATTAACTCTGTATCTGTCTCCACACATGCTGCCAAGACAGATCGAAGAAGTATCATCAATGTTTTCTGTTTTTATCTCAGCCTCCTTCTCCAAATTGTCTTGTGTGAAAGAAATGAAATGCATTTCTTAATTACATTTCACTCAGGTGCTGGTGCAATTCATTTCATCTAACAAAAAAGACGTTTGCTAAATATTTTGAACACCGGGTCTTCAAAACAAGTCTTGTCCGGCTGCTGTACATTATTTTCCAAAATTACACATATTATTCATTTTCAGCGTTTGCTTTTCCTTCAAAGCATTTGTTTTCATGTACATGCATCTCTCTCCTCCACTTCACAGAGATTTTATCTGAAGTGTAGTGTAAGCAATGGGCATAACCCCCAGGGAATCATGAATAATTGCACCAAAAAATAGCTCTAGTCTGCATTAAATCCTTGTCATCCTTCTTGCAACCATCCTTTTGAAAATACTAACAACATTTTTGAATTGTTCTGCCAAGTTGATGTGGCATTTGTCATTAAAGAAATTCAAAGCAGAAACAAACTGCAAGGAAGAGCCCATTGAAATATAATTTCTGTTTTCCCAGGGAAGACAGCAGAATAGCAAAATATGCATCGCATGTCTCCGGAGATGAAATCTTAACAACTTGCAAACCCCTGCTGTGTCACCAGCCGGAGACCCAGGTTGGATAAATATCTTCACAAATCTTAGTAAATTTTCAGCTGAAATTACATAAACCATTAGTACATTGAATGTCAAAATGAAAGAAGCAAAAAGCAGAGGGTAAATGAAATGGAAATGGTAACAACAGTATAGGAGAATGCTTTGCTTAACAGATGGGTGCATCTTTGAAACATATGCACCTGCAAAGCTGAGAGGATAAATATGATGACTGTATAACTGAAGCAGCAAAAGAAAAGGATCTCATAAATTTGGCTCAATATGGGAAACTTCTAAAGTTCATCACATAACTCGCTCAAAATTCAACAACTGGTCATATTGTAAGCCACTTTTGCATCAATATACTGATCAAAAGTTTCAAGGTGAGAGGGGAAAGATTTAAGAAGGACCTGAGGAGCAATTTCTTCACGCAGAGAGTGGTGCGTTTATGGAATGGGCTGCCAGAGAAAGTGGTTGAAGCAGGTATAATTGCAACATTTGAAAAAAATTTAGACAGGTACATGGATAGGAAGGGTTTAGAGGGATATGGACCAAATATGGGCAATTGGAACTAGCTGAGTGGGCACCATGGTCAGCATGGACCAGTTTGGGCCGAAGGGCCTATTTCCATGCTGTACTACTCTATGATTCTAAATATTAAAAGTGGAATTTGGTGTGCAAGCTATTGCATCTGACTGTGGATCTCTTTCCTCATTATTGGAGTAACTGCAGCCTTCGATTGGGTGTCATGCCTACTTTTGGTAACAAATCTAAGTATTAAGTTTCATTCGATCTATTTGAAGTTTCTCAATTTATAAGCAAACTTGCCATTACTGCTCCAGGAACGCAAAGGTAAAATCTACAGATGCTGGAAATCTGAAACCGAAACAGAAAACATTAAAGAAACTCAGTAGGTTTGACAGCATCCGTGGAGACAGAAACAGAATCAACTTTCAAGTTCAACATCAATCTTCTTCAGAACTGAAGAGAGGTGGAAATATCCTGTGCTTTATTCTGTATAAAAAGATGGAAGGAAAGAGTAGAACTGAAGGAAAGAGTAGAACTGAAGGAAAGGTCAGGGAGTTAAAAGATCAAATGTATCACCAAATAAAAGGGAAGCTAAGTCATAAGCCTCGTAGGCAAGTGACAAAGCATTGTTCCACCGTATAGACTGATCGCAGAACTGCTCTGGCTGATTGGATCTGTGCATCCTTGGCTTTAATAATACAATCATACAAAGTACTCAGGCAACAAAGTTATGATGAACTTTATAAATCACTGCTTAGACAACAAGCTGGAGTATTGTGGCCAATGTTGGTCATTACAGTTTAGAGTGAATGTAAAAGCCTTTGAGAAAAAAAAGACGAATGTGAATGGCAACAAAGAGAAGGGGCTTTGGCTTTTTGGAAATGACTGGAAAAGTTGAGATTGTTCTCCTTAGAACAGAGATGCTTAAAGGTAAATTTAATTGATGTGTTCAAAATTATTGTGATACAATAAACATGAAACTGTTTCCATTGGAAAGAGACTTGGAATAATAAGACAGAGATTTAGAATAATCGACAGTAAACAAAAAGCCACCTGAGAAATAAATAAACAGTTGATAGATCTGTTTAAAGTTACTTTTACTAATTCTTCTTCGAAGCTTCGTGCTAATCTAGTATGAAACTGAGAAGAATGTTATTGATTGTTCTGATGAATAACCCCAGCACCCTGCACCAAACTTTAATAAGCACATGACTCTTGCAATAATTCAATTTTTGAGACTGTTGTTTTGGTGACAATTGGATGAGTCTGTTGAATTGTACTGGTGCTGCGTGAGGGAAAGATTAAAACGGTATTTCAGCAAAATATGTTTTAATTGGAAGACAGACGGGAGTTAGATCTGGCTAATGAACAGCATAAGCCTTTGGGTAACTTCTGTTCTTTACTTCCTTGTTTCAATGGACCTTGCCACCATGTGCTCTCGGGAAATTAAAGTATTAGCACAGATTCACATTGCCTAATGATTTGGCAAATGCGTGAAAGCTAATCATTGCTTAGAATCAATTCCGTGAATGGTCAGGCAAGAAAAGGGCGGCATGGTGGCTCAGTGGTTAGCACTGCTGTCTCACAGCGCCAGCGACCCAGGTTTGATTCCAGCCTCGGGTGACTGTCTGTGTGGAATTTGCACAGTCTCCCCGTGTCTGCATGGTTTTCCTCCGGGTGCTTCGGTTTCCTCCCACAGTCCAAAGACGTGCAGGCTAGGTGGATTAGCCATGCTAAATTACCCATAGTGCCCAGGGATGTTTAGGTTAGGTGGGATAGACAAGGGGAATGGGTCTGGGTGGGATGCTGTTCGGAAGGGTGGTGTGGACTTGTTGGGCTGTATGGCCTGTTTCTACACTGTAGGGATTATATATATGTCTCAGTAATAGCATCCTTCTTCAAACTGACAGCCTGACAACAGCCCTATCCAAAATATTTCCCAGCATGACCCCATTCCAACACTTGTAAATTCCTGCAAGCCAGAGGCCAAACAAAACCAAACAGCATAACACGGGCTAATTATTTTCTACTGAAAGTTATTAACATTCACATATTATAAATCAACATATAAAGGATCATTTAAATAGGATAATGTGTGTTTTTAAAGCACTTTGTTAAAAAAAAGCATTTTTAATGTACTCATCAGTCCATTACAATATGTGGAGGAGTAGGGGTCATGTCTCTGCTTGAGTGATTCAGAAATCCAGGTAAAGGACCTGGGCACACGAGCTCTCATTCTGCCATGGCAGCTGGTGGAATTTAGATTCAATGAACTAATCAATTCAATTTTTTTTAAAAATCTGGAATATAAAGCTTTGTAATAGTTCCATGAAACTATAATCAATTGTCAGAAAAACCCATGCCGCTCAGTAATGATATCCTTTAGGGAAGGAAATCTACCATTCCTACCTGATCTGGCCTAGATGTAACACCAATGTATTTGACATTTAACTACCATCTGAAGTGGCCTAGGAAGCCATATGGTTGTAACAAAATACTACAGATAAAGTCAAAAGTGAGGGCTTTTGAGGGATTTTAGAATATTTGTCAATGACACCCATATCCTATGAAAGAATAAGAAAACCTTGCCAGGAAGCACAGATTGAAGCTATCGAGTTGGCAGATGTTGGAATCCAAGTCATTCCACAGCATAGGGTGGCGGCACTGGGCCCCAACAGGCTGCAGCACAGCAGCAGTGGTGGCATTACCATTAGGTTACCATCAGGGGCATGCATTGAGATTCATTGACCATGGGGTAGGAACAATGGTCTGGGACACGAACCTGAGAAACAAGCAGGGCAAGAGCAGGCTAGGAGCCACCTGGGCCTCAGTGCCAGTGTGAGACGCAGTTTCAGAGGAGGGAGGTCTCATGACCTCATTAGCTATTTCAGCAATCCCAGTTGAGGAACGGCTGCCTGACTGACTCTTTCTGAGTTGGTGTGAAAACCATTAGGCAAGGATGCAAATTCACCAGAGTGACTTGCTTCCACTTTATTTTGATGGGCTCTGAGAAAGCTGACAAATCTAACACGAGATCGGCAGACTCTGTACCTGTGGGGCAGATGGTGATTTGAAGGGTCAGCTGAATGATATGTTTGGAGGATTGTGCGCTCTTTCTGATCACACTTCTGCTTGTTCCACTAAGGTCTCTCAACGTGTCATTGGCTTCCTGAATATCTCGAATTTTGGTTAATCACAAATGGCCACGAATTGGTGGCATGTTTGATCTGTTTGAGATGTATCAATGACATCACTAGCCTCCCATTGTGCCAGAGTTACAAGCAAAGTAGCTACTTTACCATTCTGGGGTCGTGCATGTGAATGACATGTCATGCCCAGCAAAACTGGTTTGGAGTGACTTGCAGCTTGATGCCTGGCACATTGGCTTGGAGATGGTACTGCTGTTGGACCCCCTGAGTGTAACATTTCTGTAGATAACGTTAATGGGTTACAGTGAAAGAGGTGAACACAGACAAACATAAATTACCTTAGCTTTATGATTCATTTCATGCCCAGTTGCTTCTCAGTTAAAAGTGAAAAGAGCGGTCAGTGGTCCAATATGACACAAGTACAATAAAATGTATAAGGTATCAGTGGTGACTTAAAGAACAGCTATGCATATATTGAAGCCTGGCAGATGGATATAAACCAAGTACAGGGATAATCAAATCATTGTCACTGTTGGCACATACAATGTGAAACAGTTGGCAAGTCAAGAGGGCTTTGAAATGTTAAACATCATTAGTATGTTAGACTGAGCAGATGTATTATACAAGTTTTTAATTAAAGATTAAGTTTCAAACAGGTTCACAATTGGAGTACATCCAGTTCTTCTTCAAAGGTAACTGAGACATTAAATTGGTTCAATGTAGGAGAAAATCTCTATGATTAAATCTGTTCGCCAAGCTATCTCTGAGCATGTTGCTAAATATGTTTTAACAGAGTGTAGTTTATAAAAAAAACTTAACCAAACCAAACATTGCTAAAAAGTGCTACATGTTACCAAAACGCTTTGCTTACATTCAACAGGACAAATATAAAAACAGCAAATTTCAAAACCCTGCAACAAAGAGCAGAAGAGGACGACTTACAGACAGTCACTAGAATCTGAAAGAGCAAGAGAGAGGAGGACTCTGTTCATCTGAAACATTGGGAGATTAGGGAAGGAAAGCAGCTTCACAAAGTCTGGGTGAGAAAGTGGTATCCGCAAGTTGTCAAACAACACGAAAGAGTGGGGACAGCAGCTTCACAAAGAGGACAGCAGACTTGTGGGAGAAGGCTACTGTCAGGGAGATAAAAACCAGTGACAGAAAGCTGCTTCAACCCGTTTCTTCCTTCCAGAACTGAAGTATAATGTCACAGGAAAACTGGTAGACAATTGTTGGTATTTCTTCTGTGTACTTTTAATTCTGAACAAACCACTGAGTCGTGGATATGTGAAGTGAAAATGTCGTGAGCCTTTGGACAGATCTCAAAGTGAAAGCCCTTAACAGCTCTGAGTCAAGACAAGACATCAATCAAGCTGCCTGACTCTGTTGTTGTCCTATTCCAGGCATTGACATTGAATGTGAAACCTCAAAACTTTCCAGATATGGTTTTTACATTTTACTAACTGATCAACCCAAAGTTTACAGTCAAGTAATAGCAAAACTTTAAACATTTTGATCAAATTAAGGTTAATTAGACGTGAAGAAGATAGAATTATTGCGCTTGATAATTGTTATTGGATAGGAAAGTGCAGCAGGGTTTATAATGGGTGCGCTGAAACGGACGCTGCATTACACGGCTGCAGTGTTTTGCTTACGGTGACATGAAGCTCAAGCGATCATGATTGGATTATTATATATAAGGTTATTGTTTGCACTGGTTGCAGCTTCCAGACTGTGAAGGTGAATATATTTCTTGAAAGAGAGAGAAGGCTGCCCAAGTGTTAACGCTGTTTGTTTTCAATTAAGTTGTAACATCTATCTTCTTCAAAAGTTTATTTCTATATTGTTTGAGCCCAGAGTGTAATCCAATCATTCCTCATGCAGTTTTTCACTCATTTTCTTCCAAATTTCCTGATAATCGGGCTGGTGAAGAGACTAATGAAGTGTTTCAAGGGTATTGGTATATCTGTTCCCAGATTTGTTTGACATCTCATTTATTTTGCAAGTCTCAGGAGGGGCATTGAAAGCCTAGCATGTGATGACTGATACATTTTAAACGCAGTAGTTTACATGAAAAGGAAGTGTTACAAATAACTTTGAACTAGACTCAGCAGTAACTGTTCCACTCATCCGAGAATCATTAAAAATGGCCACCTTATGACACAGCCATTAAAGCAGTCCTCTGGGATTCATGAGCTACTGCCAGTTAAAATTAAATAGAGGAGTGGTCACGGGCAAGACGTTCAGCGCCACCACCCCACTCCTGCACCATTTCCTGATACTGGATTCCTCAGTCAAGCACTGAATGCCTGACAGGGAGGGTCACGCACATCCCTATGAGGCCACATGCAATAGGGTTCATTGGGTAGCCTTCGGGAAGCATGGCAGAGTTGTGCAAGCCCCCACTAAAACCCCAAGCCTCCATTAATCATCTCAGAAATAATTGATATCAAATGACTTATTAATGAACCGAATTGACATCTCACAACTGGCATTCCCATGTCAAGCATCTGCCACTCCAATTTATTTAAGGACAGTTTTCTTGTAACCAGAAATCTGATGGAGGGTACAGCTGCCTAATTCTCCTAGCTTCCTCTCACCATGATGCTCAAGTGCATTTTCACTATGATGTTCTTTAACTATGGATCTCATCACAGCATGGGTAATTTATGGCTGAGTTTAACCCTCTGATATTGCTAATTCCTCTTTTTTAAAATAGTCATTCATGGGATGTGTCCAGAGCAGCATTTGTCATCAATCGCTAATTGCCCAGAGTGCAGGAAAGAGTCAACTGCATTGCTGTGAGTCTGGAGTCCCATGTAGGATAGGATGACAGATTTCCTTCCTTGAAGGACAATAGTGAACGAAATTATGGCAATTATTTTAGATTGAATTCAAATTTCATTGCCTGCCATGGGGTTCAACCCATTTCTCCAGAACATTGGCCTGGATTACCTATCCATTACCACTAACACAATGTCACTGTATCCCGGACACAGCTGTAACATGGAAGAAGCATTATTAAGACCACACAGAATTAGCATAAAGATCTAAATTTCCCCAGACTTTTCAAGCCCAGATTTCCTTAGTATGTACATGGAAAGTGTATTCATAATTTACCTTATCAAAGGCTTTGTCAGGATCAAGAGGGACTGATTGTAATTTTAATCACACTAATTCCTTGCACACAGTAATAACACTGATGAATTTATGCACATTTTTTGAGTGACTTCATCCTCTTGATTGTTTCAATCATATTTGAACGGTGTTGCCAATGAAACGTCAATACTTTGATCAGGATCTTCAATTGGAAAGGAAGCAGTTATTGGTATCAGTCTGAATCCAATGCAGATCTGAGATAGAAGAACATACAGTAAAGACCAAATCAAGAAATTTGAGCAAAATATTCTAGCTGAAAGCTCAGTGCGAGTAAGCGAAAGTGTTAAAGTGTCAGAGATGCAATCTTTCAGATGAAACTGTAACGAAAAAACCTGGAATCGATGAGATACCAACAGAATGCCTGAAAGTCTGGAATGGTGTTAACACTGGGATACTGACAGACCTGTGCAATACAACATACAGAACAAGATTCCTACCTGAGGAATCTATGGGGATTCTGAGGATCTTATATAATTAGTGTTTATTAATCTCCCAACAGAACAAGAGAGTTCAGTGCATAGGGCAATAAATCTCAGAAGACATCAGAAGAAAATGTTGCTAATAAACATTATGGAAAGAAATAGCCAGTCTATAGAAATACGGATAGATGGTTGAAGGGAAAAACACTTATTAAGAATTAATGTGAAGACGACCAAGATAAAAGGTGATAAGCAGAGACATAGCTTCAGAAGTTAAAAATGAAATGAATGGATGAGTCCTGGAACAAGAGTAAAGGTTCACACACATTGGGCAAATGACAGGAGATGTGGCTGTGACTTCAGAAGAAGATGAGACTGAGAGCAAGGATCTTTGCCAGAATGAAGAACCACATGGCTTTGAAGGAACTGAACCAAACCTTAGGAAAGGAATGTGGAGAAGCTGCATTTTGTCATCTGTGCTATACATGACGACATGGAAAACAAAGAAGTGAAGAAGTTAACATAAACCTTTAACAAAGGATTAATTTAAGATTGAAAGAATCAGGGAGAGATGAAAGGCGAATAAAACATCACTAATAAATTGACATGATAAAAGCTCACAACATCATAAAGTAATCTTCACTGAATAATTCAGGAATAATATTAAATGATACAGTGTCACATGCAAGTGGGAAAACCTACAGCAAGGGTTGGCATGCAGATTTTCAAAGCAGCAAGAGTCCAAAAAATATGAATAAACAAGAGTCTTTCATGGAAATTTCAGAAGTATTACAAACCCTCACTTAATTCTCAAAAGTTATTTTCTCCCACGAAAAGATATTTTACACACTTGGGCTGTAAGGAAAAGTTTGCTCTAAATAATTATGGATATTCTTTTCTTCAACTTTGCGAGATACTTTAAGTTTAGTTATTCCTAGGTTGAGGGGTCACTTAGCATTGCTGGCTAGATGGCTCGTATGCTGATTGCAGTGTGATCACGGGGAGGCACAGCAGCTCAGTGGTTAGCACTGCTGCCTCACAGCGCCAAGGACCCAGGGTTGATTCCAGCCTTGGACGATTGTCTGTGTGGAGTTTGCATATTCTCCCCATGTCTGTATTGGTTTCCTCTGGGTGCTTTGGTTTCCTTCCACTGTCTAAAGATGTGCGGGTTAAGTGGATCGGCCATGCTAAATTGCCCATAATGTCCAGGGATGTGCAGGTTAGGTGGGTTAGCCATGGGAAATACAGGGTTACAGGGATTGGGTGGGGGGTGGGATGCTCTTCAGAGGTGTGGTGTGGACTCCATGGGCTAAATGGCCTGCTTCCACACTGTAAGGATTCTATGATTCCATGACAACAGCAGGGATTCAATTTCATACTGACTGAGGCTACCATGACAGTCTCACCTTCTCAATCTCACTCCTCACCTGAGACACCAGTTGAGTCTCTCTCTCTAATGAGCGAGTGGGACTATAGCAACTTTGCTTTGATTCTTAGATATTCGTGAATAATTAATCAAGCTGCATTCTATTGGATTTAGTTTGGCATGGTTTGATCCATAATTGTCCATTGCAAGTGTAATGCTTGTTAATTTGTCAAGAAAAAGGTAAAATTAATCCATTTTCATATTCAAGCTTTTTTGTGATAACTGAACTGATCTTATGTACTTCCTTAAGTGAGCAAGTGCAGGAGGGCATGACAGGAGCAACACCAGGCATACCTGATGGTGCATTGTCAACCTGGTGAAGCCACCAAACAGGACTACTTGCACGCCAAACAGCAGAAGCAGCAAGTGATTGATAGAGCTAAGCGATCCCACAACGAACAGATCAGGTCAAAGCCCTGCAAACCTGCCACATCCAGTCGTGAAGGGTGGCGGACAATTAAACAACTCACTGGAGGAGGAGGCTCCACAAACAGCTCCATCCTCAATGATGGAACAGTCCAGCACATCAGCGCAAAAGATAAGGCTGAAGCATTCCCGTCAATCTTCAGCCAGAAGTGCCAAGTGGTTGATCTATCGTGGCCTCCTTCAGTGGTTCCCAGCATTACAAATATCAGTCTTCAGCCAATTCGATTCACTCCACGTGATATCAAGAAATGTTTGGAGAAACTGGTTACTACAAAGGCTAAGGGTCCTGACAACATTCCAGCAATAGTACTGAAGACTTGTGCTCCAGAATTTGCCGCTCCCCGAGCCAAGCTATTCCAGTACAGTTACAAAACTGGTACCTCTCTGACAATGTGGAAAATTGTCAAGTATGTCCTGTACATAAAAAGCAGGACAAATCCAACCCGGCCAATTACCACCCCATCAGTCTATTCTCGATCATCAGTAAAGTGACGGAAAGTGTCATCAATAGTGGTTTCAGGTTGCACCTGCTCAGCGATGTCCAGTTTGGGTTCCACCAGGGCCACTCAGCTTCTCACCTTATTAAGGAACAAACCAAATCCCCTTCAATATAATAAGAAAATAGCCCAGACCCTAACTTTTTCGTATTTTGAAAGGTGCTGTGTCCCAGATGCAATTTTCTTGGTCAAACTACCAGGTTTGAAGCAAAACACACTTTATTATTACTTCAAAGGTAAAACATAAACAAAAGAATGAAGAATTGGAATAACTTAAATCTGTTGAAAAACTTAACAGAATAATAGATTAACTAACTTCAGAACAGCAACTGTTCCCTTCTCGTAACATCCCTTAAACACAGTATGGGCAAAGGTAAATTCAGTAAAATAGATTGTCTCACATGTCTTTCTAGCAGCAGGAAGAGAAGCCCAGAATTTAGCCGTGAGAGAGAGAGAGAGCAATAACCTCTTCCACATCCAGCTTCAAAAGCCCAGCAACTGTTGAAAGCTAAAACTAAAATCCTGGTTCCTACCCATTCAGGCAGCTTCTATTGTTCCAACATTTTAAAAAAAAAGCAAAGCAAGCTGGGCTCAAAGCAAACAGCTCAACTCCAAGTTTATAACACTTGCCTTTTAAAACAAAATGACAGAATGTGCCTTCTTAAAGGCACGTCTTTTAACACTTTGGGCTGACAAACGTGAGGGAGATGCTCCATAATCCTTAGCTTTTGACAGAGTCAAAAGCTGTGAGGTCAAAGGTGGCCATGTACACAGGTTGCTGCTTCTCTTTGAATTTTTCTTGCACTCGTTTTGTTGTGGAGATCATGCTCACGTTGTCTTTTGCTTGACAGATTCTGAACTGTGACTCCATAGGAGCTCTTCAGACTCTGGGGAACACGAATCAGTGACAACCAGCCAGGAGATTCCTATGTTGTCAATGCACTGGTCCTAACTCCTTTGTTGAAGATGATCATAACTATGGCATCTCAGAGATCTGCTGGCATACTTTGCTCCTTTTTCATGAGGGTCGTGAGGTCATGTATTCCTACCAAGAGGGCTTCTCGGTTGCATTCATGCTGAAAGTGCTTCTCTGGTGTATTTCCATATTTTGGCAGGGATTGTACCTGCGCTGGTGGCCTTGTTGATACTTAGCTGTCGAGCGGCCTTTTCAAAATCATGCCAGGCTGGGGTTGTGATGAGCTGGTGATGGGTAGCACATAGGTCAACCACATTGAAAACTAAGTCTTGGTTGAGATCACCGAAGTACCCCCTCCAGTGAAGGCTGATTCTTTCTGTCCTGGATGAGTGCCACTCCATTCTTAGCTCTCATTGGGGTAGGTCTTAGGGTTTGCGGGCACGAGATCGAGCTGAAAAACACTTGCCTGGAAGTGAGTTGTTAGATTTCCTATCCTCTTTCCACCCATCATCTCATCTTTCCTAGATCAGTAGTTTTTTGTTTCCTATTGTTTGATTGCCACCTTCTTTTGTCTGTGGGCCTATTTTCTTTCCTTTGAGTATTGGTGGTACTTCTTCCTCAGGAATGCCTTGTGGTTGCAATTTAGCAGCTCCCCCATCTCCTGGTCATGCTTGTCAAATCAGCCTTGATGTTCCCTGGTAGAGAAACCAAGAAACTCCTTCTCAGTGCTAATTGTGATGGATTTAAGGACAAACCAGATACTGTTTACATTCTATAGCTCCTGTTCATTGAGCAATGCCAGGTTATCTGTAAGAAGGGGAATGAATAAGGCTTTCTTAGCAGAATATGAGAGTCCACTGGCATTGAACTTTCTGCAGCAGCATTTCTCCTACTGCTGCCATTTTTTGGACTCAGCTGATAAGAGTTGATAGACCAGATAAGGCACTGGTCAGTCCAGCAGCTGTTGGTTCTTATTATGGTGCAACTGCTGCTAACCTCCTTGTGTTCCCTCACTCAGAGTATGTCAGAGTCAATTAAGTACCAGGCTGAGAGCGCTCGGGCTTTTCTCTTTAGAATGATGAAGGATGAGAGGTGACTTGATAGAGGTGTACAAAATGATCAGAGATATAGGTAGAGTAGACAGCCAGAGACATTTTCCTAGGGTGGAGGTAGCTTTTATGAGGGGACATAGTTTTAAAGTGAAAGGAGGTAGGTTTTGGGGAGATGTCAGAGGTAGGTTCTTTACTCAGAGAGTGGTAGGGGTGTGGAATGCATTGCTGGAGAGGGTAGTGGAGTCGGCCTCATTAGGGGCATTTAAGTGGCTATTAGATAGGCAAATGGATGATAGTTTAAGGTAGGGGTGGAGGTTAGATAGACCTTAGGTTTAGGGTAAAATTTCGGCACAACATCGCGGGCCAAAGAGCCTGTACTGTGCTGTCCTGTTCTGTGTTCTACTAATGCCTGAAGCAAGGGTATTGCCATGAGATCTTGTACTTGTCTCTCTGCCAAAATAGGGAGATCGTTGTGACTAGGCCATGCTCTAGGCATTTCATCAGGAAAGCGGCTTTGTTGGCGTGTGCCTTCTTTACCTCCTTCCTTGCCAATCACACTTTTCCAGAGATTTGTGTCTCTTCCAGATCTGGAATTGGAATCCACAAGGAGGGGCAGCCATCTTCCCTTGGGATACAGCACAACAACTGATGAAGGCTGAAGTTGAATTCCCCTTTGGCCTCATCTGTTGCTTCTAGAGTTGGGGCACATGCACTCATGACTGCGCTGCACTGCTTCGAGGTTAGGAAGAGCTTGGCATTAATGAGGCATTTATTTATCCCATGGGAAACTTGTTGGAATGGCCAACTAGTATTTTGTTCTTTGCAGAACCAATCTCCTGGAGTCAATGTTCTTCCTCAGATTCACCCTTTCAGGAGAAGGTCTATCCAACACCTTATTCTTTAAGATGACTTTCTCCTGTCTGCTATGTCTCACATGTGGTGGTTAGTTACAGACAGTAAGAAAGTAGAACTGGCTATGAATTGGGAAGTGCCTTCTGGTTTACAACGAGCTCAGACAAAAAAAGGGCTATCTAGGTTGTGAGCTCACTGCTTCCTCCTCTTTGTACTCTGCCTATTCCTCCTGATGTTCTCACCCATTGGGTGTTGTCAACGGCTGATCAAATTGCGCAGAATGCAACTGACCACAACATGCCTTGATACCCACTCAGCCTATCACTGTTTGGGTACACCCATGGTCTAGCAGATTGCATGTGCTATACATGTTTACATAGGTTTGACAAGGTGCCTTCTAGCTCCAAAAAGCATTAAGATACAGCTCAATCCACTCCAGCTTGTCTCTTGCATTATTGTTTCGACTTACTTTTCCACTTAGTAACCTAACATTTAAGATCACAAGAAATGTCAATGCTACCACTTCTGAACAATTCCAGGAAGTCAGGTTAATCCTGGTGTCACCCATATACATATTAAGTCAACTTTATTTGTACTTACAATTTTCCCTATCTGACATTTTAATATAAATCCATAGCATAATTTTAATATTTTTTATTTGAATTCCTAGAGCCCTTGTAATTCAATGCAAGGTTCACATCTGTGACAGTCAAATGTGCAACCATACTTTTTAATAGAGGTGATTATTTTCACTGTCTTGGATAGAAAGCGGATTGAAAGTCATAAAGATAAGCAAATGGAGAGACAATTAAATAGTGAAAATGACAAGGCCTGTGCTTCAGAAAACCTGGAAGGTTTCAGGCTGATAATGAAAATGAATGTACATAGATATTATGGAAATTTATCTTTGATGGGAAGGAAGACATGTTGCAGAGCTTTCATGAAAGTGATTTATGATTCAAGGTCGCAAATGGGAGATTTTAAAAGGAATGTTTAAAGCTGTTAGATACAGCTGTCTTAAAGCTCAACTCTTCGGTGTGCCTTTCACTAACTTTTAGTGCAAAAATTTATAATATTACTCAGGTAAAATTCAAGCTATTCCCGCAGGAATGAATAACACCGATCGAGGCTGGTGCCATTACCAACTGTGACAATTTGCCTGTTAGGATTAGTTAACTGTGGTGCGAGAACACAAATTAATTCTTGTCACATTTCCACACTCCAGTTGCATCAAAATCTTTTTACTGCTAGCTAAGTTGATTTTTACAATTGTTTATTGCTAACAAACAATCTGGGCTGTTTAAAATCAGTCTATCACACTTTTGCCCAGTACTCTCACAACAACTCTTAAAAACGTATGTGCACTGATGAATTGAATCATGTGAGTTCTTCATATTAATATTTAGTATTGTTTGGAAAACTTACATGCTAAAAGGATTGCGAAAAAGGGAATTTATTTCAAGTTTGTTGATATACCTGAAGTGGTTTCTTTAAAAGAGGTGACTGAAAGCTGACTGCAGAGATTAGGTGTTTTTTCTTAAACAAAGTTTCCTAGAAATGGTATGTTTTGCTGTAGACACTATTGAAGCTGTTTTGAATAGTGACTGATCTTGAGAGGTTCTTGTTTTATCTAATTCAGTTGGAGGGAAACTTGGTGCAAACAAGCTGAGTAGGAAAAAAAGATTGTCCACCTGAGGCCATGCTTTTCCAAAAATGTTCAGGGAAAAGCCGATGAGCTTTTTGAAAATGTGTTTAAAAGAACATCTCAAGACTGTATTTCCTGACTAAGCTGCGGTTGCAAGATTTCAGGGATAACTGTGCATCATTTACGACTTGATCAAATATGCTAGAACATCTCAGCAACTGACTCATAGACATCATACATTTTATCCTTGTGCCTTCAAGAATATCCCAGTAGCCAATCTCTGCAGGGATATCATCTTTTCTCCTCGTTCGAGTCATAGAGACGTACAACACAGAAACAGACCCATTGGTCCAACTCGTCCATACAGACCAGATACCCTAAATTAATCTTGTCCCATTTGCCAGCATTTAGCCCATATCCTTCTCAACCCTTCTTATTCATGTATCCTTTCAAATGCCTTTTAAATGTTGCAATTGTACCAGCCTCCACCACTTCCTCTGGCAGTTCATTGTACACATGCACCAACCTCTAAGTGAAAAAGTTGCCCCTTAGGTCCCTTTTAAATCATTCCCTTCTCACCTTAAATGTATGCCCTCTTGTTTTGGACTCCCCTACCATGGGTAAAAGATCTATGACTGTTGTGAGAGTGTGCCTGTGTGTTCTGGGTATATGGAGAGGGACTGGCTGTACTTTATTTAATTATGACATTGTTATTGACTAATTTTGTCCTTTAATAATAATCCCATATTATTGAGAAGCTTGGTTGATAGTTCCTCAGTTTAAAATGTGATTTAGATAGGATATTTAATTGGTCACTTTGGTAATTGAGAACAGTACTTTTTACACTATGTTGCAACCCATGAAGCAGTGGGACTAGAGTATCTCTGCATTCCTCTACCTCGGCTGTAACAGTTGTCATGTACCAATGAGTTTACACATTATAGATTTTTGTGAAAAAAAGACTAATCTGATTCAAACTGGACGCAAGAAGTGAAAAACTGTGGGCTACTGCAAGTCAGCTGACTATAAAGAAGCAGGCATGAGAAGCTGAGAGGAATGTAAAGATATTGAAACACCAGGAATTTGCAAACAGATGATGGAGATGTGAGAATTCAAGTTTCAAAGTGAACAGCGGTCGGGAGAAAGGACTTCAAAGAGGCCCATCATTGTACAGTGAAACCTTTCACTCCTCAAAATGAACAGACCATCATTCTGAGCTTTGAACCAGTTTACAAATAAAGCTGGCTGCTGTGGAAAGCCAGTGTGTAGAGCTCTGAGAAGACACCCTGGGCTGGTAATGTTTTGGCTGCGTGAGGTATACAGAAACCAAGTGCTGTTTTGTCAAAGAAAATGTCAAGCAAAAGTGCCTCATCCTCAGAACTAGTGAACAATAAGGAACCTTCTTTTGCTGTGAAAAAATCTGCTGACCTTGCTAAATTAGGTATTCTTTTTCCTTATCTCCATTTGTTTTAATCTTGGGGTCTCTTTATACTGAAGACATTTTCAGTATGGACTTATAATAAAATAACCTTTTATTCTGTTTAAACAAAGACTTGGCTGCTGGTTTACTTTAACATGAATCATTACCAAAGGGGGAAGGAGGGCTGAATGAACTGGTGGTCGTGACAGTATAGAAGTATTTCTGAGTCCAAAGGTTATACATTTAAATTCAATTTCAGTAATTTAACCATTTAAAACAGATTGACAATGTTGAGGGAGTGCTGTACTGTCGGGGGTGCCATTTGTTACATGTGACATTAGCCAAGGTTCTCCTTGCATTTTCAAGAAGATTCCACGGGGCGGAGATGGCTGAAGGCACAACCGTAAGCAATGTGCTGAAGACAGGAAGGAGACACAAGAAGGGACATTTTCTCGCTTAGCTGAATGTCAGAAGAATGGACAGTTTGGCAGACTGAGTGAGGGGAGACGGTGGGGTCATGGTAATGCCGCAATACTAGTAATCCTGAGTACACCACAGCCCGAGCCTGCCAAACTGGATCACTCGTTCAATGGTATATAACCGCTATGCCACCATCACCCATTACTCAATCATGGAGTGCCAGCTGGTAGAAGAGTTGGGGGTGATGAACCAAGTTGCAGTCAAAGGAGGGAAGGCGGGCTTTTGAAGGTGGAGATTAGACCAACAAGGAGTCTGGGACTGGGCAACGCTCACAACAGCAGGTTAACCACAGATGGTTCAGCGAAACTGCTGCTAAGTGGATAGGCAATCCTTTGCGTGCTGCACCTGACACAGGATCACAGAATTGTTACAGTGCACAAGGAGGTTATTTAGCCTGTTGCGTCTGCATGGCATTCAGCTCCATTGCAGTCAAAGCAATTAAATATTGGGCACTGAATATAACATCCCACTGATCTGATACAACTTCATTGATTATTGGACATTTTCTCACCAAGTAAAAGGTGCCTTTTACCATTCTTTTCAAAGCTTGGTTTTTCGTGTGTGTCCTCCCACCCTCATAATTCCAGTGTCTGCCTGCTTTCCTTTTAGCTGAAATTGCCTCACTTTACTTTTGTCACCCTGTGTGCGTGATTCTATTAACTCCATATTCTGTATATATGTTTTCTCTTTCAAAATTTACAGAGTTTTGATGGCATGCATTCTGGGTTTGTACTCCAATCAGATCTACAGCCCAATCATGGCCTTCCTCTCAGCTCCACAATTAATATGCAGAAATAACCGGCGTAACTGAACTCTTGCTGAAGATGCCTCTTCCCACACAGGCTCCTGGTATGGTCTTGCTTACTCAATTTACATACTCTATATAGTCCAAAGCCGAAATCACGTCTGTGTGCAGACAGCGACCGTAAAGACAAATCATCGATTCTGTTTTGGGCTCGTGTGTTGCAGCGGTGCTGTGTCCCTACCTCTGAGCCGTGAGGCCAAGGTTCAAGACCCACCTGCCCCAGGGGTGTGTCATAACATCTCTCAACTCGACGATGAGAAAATATACATATACCATTCTCCCAACTATCAACTCAGATTTATGAGTTTGACAGTGTGAAGAAAAAGAGTTGCCAGAACCCTTGTATCTCATGCCATTCTCCCAAAAAATTTAAATGCAAATATTAAAGAAATGTGTTTGTTACTGCAACTACTGCCTAAATTGGCAAAGTTACAAGGTCAAGGAAATGATCAGCTTAATAAAGTGCTAGACTTTACCTAATTTGCATATATAATACAGCAAATTCAAAATGAGCCATAATTGTGTAAACGTGGAAATTCATCGATGAATCTGAAGTGGCTCAATTACAGCTATTACATTAACTTTTGAAATTAAATTCAGATTTGACTCTAGGTGTTTCACTATTAAAATAAATCATTTCACTGCAGAGATGATAATCATCGTCACTGAGATATTTCAAGTCAGACTCCACATTAACAGGCCTATTTCAGGACCAGTTCTTTTCCATTTCTCAGCTTTTAGATGTTAAGTACCTTGCTGAGTGTGAAAGTCCCTCAGTAGCTTGTAAAATGGTACAAGGTCAGTAGCACCATGCAATGATAATAGTTGGTACAGGGAAAGCTGTTAAGAGCACTTCACACACAGCTTAAGTGGCTCTAAACTTAGAATATCTTTTCACACCTCACTGGCTGTCGATTTAAACTTTGGTAGACACTGACATCCTGACCTAGCTGTTGTCATGTTTAATTTTTCAGATAAACTTTTCAAAATAGGTGGATGATTTATGAAAATCAAATCTTTCTGTGTCACTAACAATTACAGTGATTATAAAATCCTCACTCTAACTCTTCGGTACAGAGAAACAATGTTTATTCTTTTCCTCATTTATTTAAGGGGAATAATAAGAAAGGAGATGAATAATGAATAAACTTTAACAAAGTTTGTGTAACTTTTCACTTTTAAACACTGTACTGATATGTCCAAGGAAGTGTAACATTCAGTAAGACAGACAGGATCGGCGAGTGGCTGTATTAATGCTGACATGTCACACTCGTGAACAGATATAATGATCTGCCATGACAAAACACGAGGTTTTTCTTCTATTCTATAGGTTTTAGAGTTACCAGATGGCAGGTCAGCTTGGCTCAGTGGAATGCACATGCTGAACTATGTGAAACATCATCAACTCACAGTGTGACCCTTACCAATACACATGGAGGAAGTGTCACCTGTACACAAGCTTGAACACTGGGTTTGGGAAATTGATAAGTGGCTCAAGTCTTTATTATTCATCCACGAGGCAGAGGACTATGTAGATAGTACATTTAGGAAGGTGATCACACTGCTGGATCAAAGTGTGCAGGCAGTAAGGGAATTCATGGCCACCAAGCACTCTAAGAGAACCAGGCAAACAATGCAGGAGTGCCCCAAGTCTACTGTGCTTGTTAGTCAGTATTCCACTGGGGACACTGCTGAAGGAAATGCTTTCTCAGCAGAGTGCAGCCAGAGCCTAGTCAGTGGTACTATATATGTCTTCGTTAAATGGGAAGAGAATTGAAGAGCAACGCTGACACTGCATTCCATAGTCAGGAAATCAGAGGTGTATCTGTGGCAGGTAACATAGTTCCAGGAACGTACATGATCCTCCTGGTACCGGGTCAAAGGATGTTATGCAGTGGCTGCAGGACATTGAAGAGTATTCAGCCTGAGGTCGAGGCACACGTTGGTACCAATGATGCAGCTAGGAATAGGGATGAAGTTCTGAAAGTTGATCTCAGCGACCTAATAGAAGTTTGAAAGGCAAAAATCTCTAAAGCCAAAATCTCCCTAACTATGGAACACAGTGTCAGTGTTGCTCTTCAATTCTCTTCCCATATAACGGAGCCATATATGGTGTCACTAACTCGGCTCTGGCTGCACTCCGCTGTGAAAACATTTCCTTCAGCAGTACTGACTAACAAGCACAGTAGACTTGGGGGACTCATTCATTGCTTGCCTGGTTCTTTTAGACTGCTTGGTGGTCATCAATTCCCTTACTGCCCGTACACCAGTGGTGTGATCACCTTGCTAAATGTGCTATCTACATAGTCCTTGATAAAGACTTGAGCCACTATTATTCACAGTCCCACAGGCTCGTGAGCATAGGTACAGAATTGAATGTTTGAATATGTGGCTGGAAAACTGGTGGAAATATGGTGGGCATTGGTTCTCTGGGGTATTAGGACCTGGACAAGTTAAACTGCCTATTCCTGAATAGGGCTGGGATATGTATCCTTAGAAGAAGATTTGCTACTGCTGTTGAGGAGGTTTTAAATTAGACTGGCAGGGAGACGGGAAGGGCAACTTCAGAGGCAAGAACAGGAATCTTAATGAGTGACTCTGAAAGGCAATGGGAGCAGAGTTTCAAAAATGTACAGCACTGAAAGTTGGCAGCATGAATATGTGTGAACGCAAGGACCAGAGGGAAAAAAGCCAATGAGCTGAGAGCACAGAGAGACGCATGAAAGCATGATGGCATGCATGGAAATTTGGTTTAAACAGGGGCAACTACGACAGCTGAACGTCCCTGGATATAAAGTTTTCAGCTATGGTAAAAATGGCAAAGACAAAGTTTGGGTGCAACATTATTGGTTAAAGATCCCATCACAGCTGTGAGGGAGGGCAATATTTTAAAATGGAACACGAACTGAGGGATATGGGTCAAGTTCAGAAACAAAGGGGCAGTCCATACGACTAAGCATACACCATAAACCCCAAATATGTGGGAGAGAGTTAAAGGAGCAAATGTCCATTCACATTCCTGACAGCAAAAACAATAGGGCAATAATAGTTGGGAATGTAACTATCCAAATATCAACTTGGATGCAAACAATGTGAAAAAGCCAGACAGCACAAAATTCTTGAATTGCATTCGAGATAAGGTTTTTTTAAAAATTGAGCACATGACAATTCTAGGGTGCAATTCTAGATTTAGTCTTAGGAACTGAAGCTGAGCAAGTGGTTGAAGTAGCAATGGGCGACCATTTTGGAGATAGAGTTCATAATCTGGCCAGATGGAGCATCCTTATGGAAGGAATAAAGATACAACAGAAGTAAAAGTTCTAATTTGGGGCATGCACATTTTAGAAAGCCCAATAAATGACCTGGTGAAACTGAAATGGTTACAGCTACATGAAGGAAAAACCGTGGTAAATCAGTGGAAGGCATTCAAAAGGGAGATTCTGCAGGCACATGGAGACAAAGATCAAGGGTAGTGCTCCCAAGTTTAGAGTCCCCTATAAGCACACAGGGCAAAGAAAGATGTAAAGCTTACGACAATCTTAGAAGACGTCATACTTTAGAAAGCTTAGAGGAGTACAAAAAAAGTGCAGAGATCAAGTGAAAATGAAATGATAGAACTGAAGAAAGCAAAGGATTCTGTCTGGTCTCTGAGAGACAGGACTGCTCAACAACAAAAGCAATTCTTCAATAGCCTTCAGCCCAAGAACTTCATTTCTCTTCCTTCAGTCACGACCAACTTCTATCTCGCCATCTTAACAGTCTACCCTCAGGCTAAGGATAATTTTCTCCAGTGCCTTTTTGAATAAATAACTGCCAGGCATCTCACTATATTGCTTTGTTCAGGAGGACATTTTTATACTGGAATATGATAGTGGAATCCAGGCCTCACACACACAGGGATGATTCACTCCACCTTATCCCAGTCTGCTCTGCCTCGACATGTCACTGGCTTGAAATCAGAACTTATTGACGATGGGATCCTTGATTGGGGTTGTTAACCTGGGTCAATCAGGGAGACCTGGCTGACCAATATAAACAAGGGATTCAGAATCTGCTCACTTCAGGGACTGACTCGCCATAGCCAGAGTACCATGCACACATAAATAAAGGGTGACTTAGTCACAGGATAACAGCCTCTGTGTGGTTATTTCAGAATCATTCTATTTTCCTCTATAATTTACTGTGAACCTGGTTTTAAAAATAAAGATTAGAAGACAAGAACTCCAATGAATGCTTCACATCTCATCAGGCTAATCCAGTGCACTCTGATGTCAAACTAGGTGACAATCAACTGGTATGCAGTGGTGAGGAAGACAATTTGATCAAAATAGTCACAGAACTCTGTGAAACAGAAGCTGGATTCAACTGAGATTACTATCTGTCACCGTAATTGCAATGGTAACACTTTCCATACCAAAGTAGCTGTTGTAAAATAGATCATTCAGCAACTTGAGTCTGATATTTATAATTGGCTGTGCTGAAATTGTAATCAAATACTCATTTCATTTCATGTTGCTATAGTGACGTTGAATTTTAAAATGGAGTTCGATACTGCTCAATGGAGTTAGTAATTACAAATGCAGTTAAATCTAGCTGCTAATATTGTGAAATAGAATAGTGCAAAGCCACCCAGTGAGAGGTATTTTATACTCAGTGAATGAATCAGGAGAGACAAAAATGCAAGGTTATGGGGTTAGAGCACAGGAACTAGATTATATGGATGCATCAAATATCTTCTTTTGTCCAACGTTGACTTCATGGGCTGGATTTCCATCATTGAGGTGGGGACTGAAGTTTTGGGAAATCAACCTGATATTTCAGGCCAATCATCTACTTGGCAGTATCCACTAATAGTATTTTCATCTGATAAAGGCACAGGCTAAGGTGGGGGAAAAAATTTCAAGTCAAGTACTGCGGATGCTGGAAATCGACAATAAATACAGAGTGCTGGATAAACTCAGCAGGCCTGGCAGCATTTGAGGAGATGAAAACAGGGTTAATGCTTCAAGTCCACGATGAGTCTTCTTTGGAAAAAGGTAGAATTAAAGGTGCGCCCAACGCCCTAAAGCAGCCTGGTTAATAAAAAAATTCACATCCAGTTCTGGAGATCAGTATGAGGCCCACTCCCACAACCGTAACCTTCTATTCCCATTTCCTCATCAGCCCCATCTCCGTTCCATACACCCTCACCCCATCACATCGCCTTCAAATCCCATATACTTATATCATAAAACCATAAAGACAAATATAGGAACAGAATCGGGCCATTCAGCCCATCAAGTCTTCGCCACCATATGTTTATCAATCCCATTCTCCTGCCTTCTCCCCATACTAATCAAATATCTATGCCTCTCTTATAAACACTCACTGAATTGGTCTCCTCAGCCTCTGTGGGAATGGGTTCCAGAGAGTCATCACTGTCTGGCTGAAGAAATTCTTACTTATTTCAGTTCTAAAGGGTCATTCCTTCACTCTGAGGCTGTGCCCCCGGTCATACTTTCTCCTACTGGTGGAAATATCTTTTGCAGATCCACTCTATCCAGGCCTCTTGGTATCCTTTAACTTACAATCAACTCCCTGATCATCTTTCTGAACACCATTGAGTATCTGTCACCTCTTTGCCTACTCGCCAAGCATGTCCAAGTCCTTCTGTAGCCTCCCCTCTTCTTCAACACTACATGTCCCTCCGCTTTCCCCAACCAACCCATCCAGTATTCAGTAGAAACATAGTACAACCATCCGATGATAACATTTGGAAGTCTTTGAAGAGCTCACAAACCTGTTAAATAAATAAATGTCAGACATTTTCAAATAACTATCCTCCTAAAAACTCATAGATCTATCAACTTGAACTGGTTCACATTCACCTTGACTGATGTTTTAGCATACACTAGTGAACTAAATTCATTAGTGGTTTAGAAGTTTGCCAAGCATAAATAAAGACATCCTTTTGAATAAACAACAAACCTTCCAGAGCAGAATCAATCAGAGCCTTTGAAGACAGCTGGAAGACCCACCAGCTTTGAAACAGCCGAACAAGGGGCTGAAAAGAAGTTAAAGGACAATGTAAAAAAATCTTTGAAATAGCTGAATAGGTGAGACAACTGAATGTCAAGGGAAATATGAAAACAGTTGGGAAATACCAAAGAATCTGAACTGGATTTAAAAATTTTACAATGCTGAATAGCACTTCACCCAAGGGAGAGATAGCAAGAACTGCTGATGCTGGAGTCAGGGATAACAAAGTATGGAGCTTGAGGAACATAAGATTTTTCTGAAGAAAGATCCTGACCCAAAACATGACTTCATCCAAGTGTCACTTCTCTATTGCATCTTAAGACCTTTCCACTTTCACATTGCTGTCAATTTGGTCAACAGCTTCCCAGGTGTCAAAAGATTTCACTTGAATGTCACTTACGTTAACTGAACAGGGCTGTAAACAGATCTAGCTTGTATTATGGCGTTTCATTTCGATGTGCAAAAAAGCCAGCACCTTTTGTTCTGAACTTCCACAGCACCTCTGTGTTTAGATGTTTCACAAAGCCCACCAAGAATCGCGCTGCCCCACCTCCCCCTGACAAAATTGTGGGGGTTCAGAAATGTCCATTCTGCCAAGGGGTCTGCAACATCGGGTCAGATGTAAGTTTTTAACAACCTACCACCTCATGATGAAAAGGGCAGGAATTCTGGATTTGAGTCCTGCATGCCATTTTTAAAGCCTTGTGAAACTTTGGCCTGGTGTCAGGACAGGAAAATCCAGCCTAGCGACACTATGATATTACAACTGCCACTAACAAAGGCATACAACGAGATGGGAGGAAAAATGCAAGAAATGTTTCAAAATAGAAAATCCTGTAATGGCATAACTTGTGAAATTATCTTCAAGCAATAATAAACAGGAGAAGAGAGCTGACTGCTTTGGAATACACTACAATCGTTCATCTTGCCATAGGGAACTTGCTTGAAGGCTATCCAGCATCACAAATCCTTGGTGGAAACTTGCCTTTCATTTTTCAATTCAACCCTACAGGCATCTGTGTTCAAATGTGCTTGCAATCATTATTTTGTTCAAAGTTTCATTCATAAACCCCTGTGAGTCTGTTAGAGACCTGGCAGTTTTAAACTCAACTCTGTCTCTTGTTTCTTATTTTTCCTGCCACTCTAAGCCAGTTATGTTCCTTGAAATGGCTGCTGTTTCAATGCAAGTCTCTTATAGGGGGGCCATCACCCGTCGGAAATTCACTTTTGTTTGTCGGACTGCCAACCAAACCCTGACATCAGATTTGTGGTTTTGTTACGTAGCAATTAGTTTATGGAGATATTATAGATTGTCTCATTTGATACCAATCAAATGTTGCACAACGCATACAAAGGCAAAATACTGCAGATGCTGGAAATCTGAAGTAGAAACAAAAGTTGTTGAAAATACTCAGCAAATCAGGCAGCATCTGTGAAGAGAAAGGGACAGAGTTAACAGTTCAGACCTGTGACCTTCCATCAGAACAGAAAGATCACAGGTTTGAAACACTATCTCTTCCTTTCTCATTATTCATAGATACGGTCTGACCTGAAGGACCTAAAACTGAGGCAGGTTTTTACTTGTAGACTGCATCAGGTAAAGGTTAATTGGAAGAGGGCTTGCCATGCAAGTGAATTCCACAGCATTGCTTGATCACCATTGTACAATCTAAAGTTCTGCCAAAAAAATCAGCGAGAACTTACGCCAAAATTTCTTCCAGATCAATTAACTGGCATAAAATCCGTCATAAATTGTATTAGACCATCACAGAGACAGCGTGCATGGTATCTGTTCCATGCTTTCTCTGAAAGTAACATAAAACCTGGTCAGATTTTAGAAAAGAACATGACTGGCCATGTAACAGGTTGCTTCATTGCCATGAACTCTGCTTGTCTGCTTGTTCTTTTAAGTTGTGAGATGACCATTTTAAATAGTAGCACGCGTTTCTGATTTAGACAACTACGAGTTCAATTGCATGCTGGGTCATTGGCAGGAAAGAGTTAATTAAACTGCCTCTTCATATTGCATAAATCAGCATAATTGGCAAAAGACCTCTAGAATGCACTGCACCCTCAAGATGAAGTGATACTTCAAGTTTCTTCATAAACACATTGGCATCAACACAACCGTGAAGTGCCCACAAATCAGGGCAATCAAGAAGCAGAATCAATTGCAATCCATTGGTTGACTGGAAAAGGCACTCTCCAGCATCACAAAGAGGAGTGAGAAAGCTAGGAAATGACCCAACCTTCACCTGAGGAATCAACATCAGCATGAATCTCACTCTTTAACAGGATTCAATTGATGGATTTGATTTGAACATAAGATTTAGGATTGAGTGTAACATGGGCTCCCTTCAAGCTTGCTCCATTACTCAACAAACTGAACAGTTGATCCAATTGTTGTCTTTAAACCACCTCCCTGTCCACTGCTCTTAATCCTTGACTGCCTTGTCAATCAAAAATCTATCTGAATCCAACTTAAAATATCTTCAACAATTGGACCTCCACTGGTCTAAGCAGATGACAACTCCACACACTAATGATATTGAAAGAAGAAATGTCTCTTCATAAGCTCTGTAATCCAATTCTTTAAAGCCCCATATTGGCACCTACTTGCTGACACCTTCTTGAGCAAGAGTTAGCAGCATCCTTTGGGTCGAGCAATGGGAAATAGGGAGGTCTTTAAACTTTCTTCCAAAAAACTCCACCTGTCAAATGGCAGGTTGTGAACTACCCACAATGAGAGTGGCTCCTGATAATTGTTCAGGACAAGGCTCTCGTGTAACCAATCTTCATTACCAGGGCCTAAGTACAAGCTCCAGATCCAGTATCTGAGGAATCATGAGGGGTGCTGAACATTGCACAATCAGCAGAGAACATCCCCACTTCTGACCTTATGATGGAGGGAAAGTCATTGATGAAGCAGCTGAAGATGACTGGGCCTAGGACACTACCCTGAAGAACTCCTGCAGAGATGTCTTGGAGCTGAGGTGGCTGACTTCAAAAAATCACAACCATCTTGCTACGTGCCAGGTATGACTCCAACCAGCAGAGAATTTGCCTGCTGATACCCACTGAATCCAGTTTGGCTAGGGCTTCTTGATGCCATACCTGGTTGAATGCAGCCAAGGGCTGTCACGTGCCTCTCTCCTCTGAATTCAGCTCTTTCATTCATATTAAATCAGGAACTGAATGGCCCTGGAGGAATCCAAACGAACATCAGTGCACAGGTTGAAAAACAGAAATTTTTTTGAGTCCAACATGATTCTCCTTTGGAACTGAGAGGTTCAAAGAACAATCTTGCTGATCTCAGAATATTAACTCTGATTCTCTCTCCACAGATTCTGCCAGACCTACTGAGTTTCTCCAGTACTTTCTGATTTTATTTCAGATTTGCAGTATTCTGCTTTTAATTGCAGAGCAAGTGCTGCTTAATGACACTGTTGAGCATCCTTTCGATTACTTCATTGAAGATTGGGAGCAGACTGATAGGGCGGTAATTGGCTAGTTTGAATTTGTCCTGCTTTTTGCGTAGAGGGCACATCTAGGTAATTCTTCACATTGTTTGGTAAATGCCAGTATTGTAGCGGTACTGGAACAGTTTGTCTAGGGCATGTGGCAAATCTTGAAACATGCATCTTCAGTATTATTTTTGAATGTTGTCAGGCCCCACAGCTTTTGCGCATCCAGAACCTTTAGCAAGTTCTTGATATCACATGGAGCGAACTGAATTGGCTGAAAACTGGTATCTGTAATTCTGGTGACCTCTAGAAGACGACGTAATGGTTCATCCACTCAGCACTTTTTTGCTGAAAATTGTTGCAAATGTTTCAGCCTTGTCTTTTTCACTGATGTGCTGAGCACTGCCATCACTCAGGATGGGGATATTTGTGGACCCTTCTCCCCCAGTGAGTTGTTGAATTATCCAGCACCATTCACGACTGGATGTGGAAGGGCTGCAGAAACAGAACTGAGATCTAATCCATTGATTGTGGAATTGCTTTAGCTCTGTCTATCACTCACTGCTTATGCTGTTTGGCAGACAAGTAGCCCTGGTTTGTAGTTTCACCAGGTCGATACATCATTTTTAGCTATACCTGATGCCCTCCTGCACTTTTTTTCAAGCAGGGTTGGTCCTCAGGCTTGATGCTAAGGCCAGAGTTGGGGATTTGCCAGGCTATGAGGTAGCAGATTGTGCTCAAGAACAGTTCTGCTGTTTTTAATGATCTGCAGCACCTCATGGATGCTCAGTTTTGAGTTGCTAGATCTGTTCAAAGTCTATGCCACAAAACATGGATGCAGTACCAGACAACTCAACAGAGGGTTTGTTCAACATGAAAACAGGACTTCATCTCCTCAAGGACTGTGTGTAGACATTCTTATTGACACTGTCATGGGAAGATGCGTTGGTGGCAGTCAGATTGGTGAGGATGCGATCAAGTATGTGTTTCCCTCTTGTTGGCTCTCTCGCCATCTGCTGGTGACCCAGAGCAGCATATTTGTTTACAATCTGTACAGCTTGGTCAGTTTCAGTGCTTTCTTGTTGACAGGTATTGATATCTCCTAACAGATACTGATATCTCCTAACCAATGTAAATTCTGTGTTCTTGCTACTCTAAGTGCTTCTTCTGAATAGTGTTCCATATGGACATGTGGTAATTCATTTGTGTGTGTACAAAACACGTGAGAAATCACATGACCCCAGTCTCCGCCTTGGTTCACGTTAAATTTTTTTCTTTTGAAAATGGCTCTGTTCAGCTTTATAAATCTTCAGCCTGTTTGTTTTTGGTGATGTTTCTCTATTTTGGCCATGTTCTGTAAATGACTTGCACAGAGAAATACACAGATTGCTTTCTGTTTCAACCTCTGAAAGTATTATTCATTTCAAGTGATAAATGTATTCTATGTTGACTCTACAATTATCTACTTCAAAACTTGCCATCGTGTGAACAATTGTGTGTGTAACTTTAGGAACAAATTGCATCCTTCCGCTCTGCTAACCTTTGCGCAGATTTGGTGTCATCTGCAAAAGTAATTGCTATATGTTCCACACCAATGTCCAGGCCATTTCAAAATGCTGTGAAAACTAACAGGCCTACAGCTGACACCAACAGCATGCTGTCAATCCCATCTCTCTGGATCGAGCAACCACAGAAGATGGGTTCCTAATTCCCAATGCCTCATTCAAAATTTCAAATTCTTACAGATGAGCTAATATAATCCAGCCTTTCCAAAATTCCAGGTTGAAAAGACTACTAGAGACTCCTCATGCACTACTCCCGTGATTTATGCAAAACAACTCTCAGCAACTTTGTGTGGTCTATTTTCCCAGCAGTTTCATGGTGAATTTCTAGCGTCCTCTTTCCCAAATCCCATTTATCACAGTTCATTCTAGCAATTTTGCAACAATAGTTGCCAACCTGACAGCTCTCTTATTAACAAACTTCGATTGCCTTTTTCATTGGAAATTGCAACTAGCTAGCTTGCATGGAAAGCATTTCTACCACTGTCCAACAGTGAAGAAATGAGCATGAGGCTCACAGAAAATCCATCCCATTTCTTTAATTGTCCTTGGACTATCGTTATTCAGACTTGGAGGTCAATCAATATTCACCTTCCATCAGCTGATCAAAAGAACATTATTATGTTGATATTAATAATATTATTCACTAAAGAGCAGCCCATCTCCTGCCTGGGATAAAAGGATTATCAAAAGGATGCAAAACCTCTAGCAGTTCTGTCATCACCTGAGGTTCAACAAAACTGCCTCAGAGTTCCTTTAGTGGTCATATGTGGTCCTCTATTCCAATACAGCTGAAAATGCTTCTACTGTTACCACCACAATTTCACGCCACCTTGTTTTCCAAAGATCATAAGGCTATTCGTATGGTTATTTTTACCTCCCATGATTTCAGTTGATAAATAAGAACACCCATCCACCAAGAATTTGAGTGAGTTAAAGGTGGGCTTTCAGGGCCTGCTGAAGCTTAAACATGTCATTTGGATGAGAGGTTAAATTGAAGCCTCTTGTGTAGACATAAAATATACCATTACTTTGTTTTCCCAAAACTGGGAAGATCTCCCAGTGTCCAACCCAAAAATCAATCAAATAAAATTACATACAAGTAAAATTAGATCGGCTGGTTGTTGATCACTGAGATGTTGCTATGCATAAATTAGCTGCAAACTTTCCTCTGTTAGAACAGTGACCACATTTCACAAGGATTTCATTGGCTGTGAAGTTCATCAAGGTGTTTGGAGATCGTGGAGGGTGCTACGTAAGTGCAGGTTCTTCCTTTTACATCAAAGAAAACAGCAGAGATCCAGAAAGTTCACGCACAGTACCTGTTGGAATGCTTTCCCACTTGGAGATCTGCGGAATTTTCTCCGAGATGGTGCCACCATCTGGAAATCTTTTATCTATTAGTTTGAAACGGCTGTAATTTTACAGAAAACTGTTGCCATCCCAGCGTAGTGACAGGAATGGCATCAGCATTGCCCCAAAGGACAAAGCATCACAGATGCACCCCTTCTTCTCATTTCACACAGTAAAAACTGGCTGAATATTTTTCATGAAGAACCTATCGCATTTCATGCTACTGATCTTCACTTTTCAAAACACGATAAGTGAATCCCATATCAGGTGATGTGAAATTCATTGGTTTCTCAGCACCATTTCTCTTGGCTCAAGGATTTATTTTACAAAACTGTACCGCTTGTTACAGCAAATATTCACTTTCCAAAAGGGAGACGTTAGAAAATTGGCACATATGCACCGATAGCCTACTTTGCTGATAGTTTTTGTGTTTTCTCGGCTAAATTTGGAAAATCTGGTCAAACAACCTGCCCCTTGCAAAGTCCTCAAAAAATCTCATTAGTTCACAACAACCCAAACCTAACAAGCATTTCATGAATCAAGAGACAAAGATAAATATACGAGCAATACAGCCTAACCTAGAAAATCTCCATCCTATTACTTTTTTTCTGAGATTCATAAATACTGCACGCTCGGGCTCAAGGCAAACACAACAAGATTTAGATCATTATGTATTCTCAAACTTCGAGAAAGTTTAGACAGCCCGAATAAATACAAAGTTGAAAGCAGAAGCAACAATAAAATGCAAGAGCCCTCCTATGATTTCAAACTATTTTTAAGGTAAACTATTCTGAAGGTAGAAAGCTTCAACTGCTCAATTTAGCGGATCATTTTCACTTGCTTAAAAAACGTTATCTGTGAGATCAAAAAGTACTCTGAGGATATGAGCATATCATCATGATTTGCACCAGAGTGCCTCTGAGTGGCAATGTTTTTGGGTGAGATCTCAGCTCCATCTATTTGTTCAAATGGGTATAAATGATCTCATGACATCATTTCTGCAAAAGTCAAAATTTCTTGGTATCATGTCCAACATTTATCCCTTAGCCATTGCCACAAATAAAAAGAGATTTGCCTGGGTTATTTGTCTCATTTCTGATGTGAGATCTTGCCACCTGCAAATTGGACCCTGTCTTTATCTCACAGCAACATGACATCATTGCAAATGTAATTCGTTGGAGACAATGTACGGTGCAAGAGAAATACAGACTGCTGACGGTGTATTAACAATGCACACTGAGAAATACCAACGAACGGACAGATTCTCTCACACCTGTAAAGAATTTGATTTGACAATCAGGAAGACAAATGTCACAGTCCAGGAATTTGCCTTTTTCCAACGAACAGCATTAATGATGCAATACTGGAGGCTGAGAGCTGCACATACCTAGGCTCACAGTCAGCAGCAATCTGCCACAGTCATCAAGTATGCCAACTGTATACCCATGGGCCTACTGTGGTGAATTGACCACTGGATCATGATCTGTGGATCATCAATGCCTCTGCTACAAGGATGCCTGTAAATAAGATATGAAGGTGGTAGATATTCACATTGGTGGCTTGGAACTCTGAAGGCTGACTGTCTGGAAGAGCTTTGAAAGAGGTGAGGAGATATCAGACATTTTGATGTCCAAGGACAAATCCAGAGAAAACTGAGGCCAGCAAATGGTGCACCTTCACAGCTCTCTGTTTTCCTTTCCAGCAAACACAGCATGGAGTGCTAGGCCAGAATGGGGCTCTTGAGCCACATCAGGGATGCTTAACACAGAATTGATCAACATAGCACAAACCTTCCTCTTACAAGACAGAAGGCTGCCATATTAATACAAATTATTTCTTAATTCCACCTCCACCTTTTTTCTGATTAACACTGCGGTCAGTGCTCTGAAAAATGCATTATTTTACATACCATTCATCCATTCACATCCTCAGTGCTGAATTCACATTGACTTTAACATTTTATCCACCTTGCTTTTTGTTCGTTCTTTCAGTCCAAAGGTTGTCAAAATGCAAGTCGACAACAGTTGACCATGAATTCGTGTTGGTCAGAATGGAATTCAGTGCTGTAAGTAATGGAAACACTCAAGAATGTAATTAATCCGATTGCGCAGAAGAATTAACGTTCGCCTTTTCTAGCTGATGCAGCATTAAACAACAGAAATTGGTAAACTCAATATTCTGCACTTAAGTTTCTTTTCCTTTATGTTAAATTTATTAGAACACTTGCCTTGCTGGTTTAATATTAAGTGCTAATCTTGTAAAAGCTGTACTACTTTACATGTTTAAAACTAATTTTACTTTCTGAATAGATATGGATTGGGGGCCAAATGTAGTATTTCCAAATTTGCAGAAGATACAAAGCTAAACAGGAATGTGTGTTGTGAGAAAGATGCAAAATGTTTTCAGGAGGATTTGGACAAGCTTAGTAATTGGGCAAGAATGTGACAATGGAACATAATATAGAAAAATATGAGGTTATCCACTTGGATAGGAGGAACAGATTGCATAGTATTTCTTAAATGATGGTTGGAAAGTGTAGATGTGCAAAGGGACTTGGGTGTCCTTGTCACTAACGTGGTGGTGCAGCAAGTTATTAGAAAGGCTAATGTAATGTTAGTCTTTATTGAAGGGGACTTGAGTACAGGAGTACTGCAATCTTGCTTCAATTGTACAGGAGCTTGGTTAACCTACACCTCAAGTACTGTGTGCAGTTTTGGTCTTTGTATCTCATGATACAAATTATTTCTCTTGAGGGAGGACAATGAAGGTTCACCAGATTTGTTCCTGGGATGGCATGACTGTCCTATGCAGAGAGATTGGACAAACTGGATCAGTATTCTCTCAGGTTTTGAGAGATAAGAGGTGATCTCATTGAAATATCCAAAATACATAAATTTCAAAATTAGGAGTCATTGTTGACAGCGAAAAAGGTTATCAAAAATTACAGAGGGATCTCGATCAGATGGGGAAGTGGGCTGAGGATTGTCAAATGCAATTCAATACAGATAAGTGTGAGATGTTGCACTTTGTAAAGTCAAACCAAGGGAGGACTTGTACAGTAAATCGTAGGGACCTGAGGAGTGTTGTGAGACAGAGGAACTTAAGAGGACAAGTACGTAGTTCGTTGAAAGCAGCGTCACAAGTGGACAGGGTGCTGAAGAAGGCATTGAGCATGCTGGCCTTCAATGGTCGAGGCATTCAGCAAAGGAATTGGGACGTTTTGTTACAGTTGTATAAGTGGTTGGTGAGGCCACGTTTGGAGTATTGTGTATGGTTTTGGTCACCCTGTTATAGGAAAGACATATTTAAACTGGAGAGTGTGCAAAGAAGATTTACGAGGATGTTGCCAGTACTAGTTGGCCTGAGTGAAAGGAAGAGGTTGGCCAGGATAGGACTTTATTCCCTGGAACGTAGGAGATTGAGGGGTGACCTTATTGAGGTGTATAAAATTATGAGGGGTATAGATAGGATGAATGCATACAGACCTTTTTCCCAGGGATGGGGAATTGAAAACTAGAGGGCATAGGTATAAGAATCATAGAATCCCTACAGTGTGGAAACAGGCCCTTTGGCCCAACAAGTCCACAGTGACCCACACAGCATCCTAAACAGACCCATCCCCCTATACCCCACCTAATCTACACATCCCTGAACACTAGGGGCAATGTAGCATGGCCAATCCACCCAATCTGCACATCTTTGGACTGTAGGAGGAAACCGGAGCACCCGGAGGTAACCCATGAAGACACGGGCAGAATGTGCAAACTCCACACAGACAGTCGCCCGAGGGTGGAATCGCACCTGGGTCCCTGGCACTGTGAGGCAGCAGTGCTAACCACTGAGCCACCGTGCCACCCCAAGGTTTAAGGTGAGAGGGGATAGATTTAAGAAGGACCTGAGGGGCAAATTCTTCACACTGAAAGTGGTATATATATATATGGAATGGGTTGACAGAGAAAGTGATTGAGACAGGTACAAAAGCAACATTTAAAAAAACATTTGGATAGGTACTTGGATGGGAAGGGTTTAAGGGATATGGACCAATTGCGGGCAATTAGAACTAGCCGAGTGCACACCACGGTCAGCACAAACCAGTTTGGACTGAAAGGCCTGTTTTCACACTGTATTACTCTACGACTCTACGAATAGGCAGGGTAGATGCAAGTGAGATGTTTCACCTGGAGTCGAAAACCAGGAGTTACAATTTAAAGACAGGAGAAGGTCATTCAGGATAATGATAAAGAGAATTTTTTATAAACTCAGAAGGCGGTGAATCCCAGAGGGCTGTGGAAGCTCAGTCTTTGAGTATGCTCAAAATAGAGGTTGATAAATTTTTGATCATCAATGGCATAAGGGTTATGGGGACAGTGTGTGTAAAAGGCATTGAAATATTTGATCTGCCATGGTTGTACTAAATGGTGGAGCAGGCTCAATGGACTACTCCTATTCCTGTAATACAAACTGGTAAATAATTGAACATAAATTGCTTGTTATGTTAAGTTTAAAATTTGATGTGATATAATTCGGAAATATCATTTCAAACCTGAGAACAATTAAAATAGCAGTGATTCTGTTAACAGTAGCAGCCTTTTCAATCTTGCATCTTTTGTCAATTAAAATGGCTGATGCGGTTCAGAATAATGCTGACTTCAGTGTTGTTGACTGATGTAGCATCCTGCAGTTTTACCTCTTGCATCGGGGAGTGGAAGATTCAAGATTATTCACACTCACCATTGACTCCCACAGCTGAGTTGTGCCATTGTCTGGCCAACTATTTACATAAATGTAACAGGATCAACTGTCTTTGATTCCTGTATGTATCGTTGCGATAAGGATTGGTAGTGCAGGTCAGCGATTGCTGTCTTTTCGACTTATCGCAAAAATGAGGTTTAAATTCTGTTATTAAAATAACAATAGCCTATTAATTTGTATTGTCTCAGAAAAAATCCTCCAGGCAAAACACCAACGCACAAGTAACTTATTTATAGTCCCCCAATTAAATTTCGTATCTCCAGTTATTTTCTTTCTTATACCATCAATTGCATTGCCAATTACTGCCAATATTATGTATCAGTTGCAAGTGCTTGTTTCCATATATAACACTGCACCATTAAATGGATGTAAAAAGAAGAAAAAAAATACCAAAGGAAGTCTGGTTTGTCCTAGTTCAATTGAAGGATGCTGTTATTTTTCAGCATCATCTATATCAAACAAGGCAGAATTATCCAATGGAAGTGAGGGCTTTGATCTCCTTACTTTAGCATGATTAATTTTGCAATTATGCATTGATTTTCTAATGAGCAATGACTCACTGAAATTAAGTTCAATTGAACCTTTACTCAATTGGTGATTAAGTACAATTAAACATTTGAAACCCTTGTCAAATTGCAATGAATGGGTGAATTAACACACTCACCACTTCTTCCAACAGGTCAATATTCATGCTAGAGATAATGGTCAACACAAAGCAGAGTGGTTAAGCAGGATTTCCATGTTTTGGACATGTTTCTATACTGTTGATCAGTGGCTCAATAAGGAATCACTGAATAGGGCACAACATAGCGTTCAAAAGTAGTTGGATTCACATTCGCAGTAATAGCTAGCTGGGAGAGGAGCCTTCTTGCAGGAAACAGGAAAGAATACGTGAGTTGGCTCAGGATTTCATCTTGAGATCCCGGTTGTTTTAAAATGTAGCAATGAACTGAATAGGATGATGATTAAAGTCTCACAGCTTACAGATAACATCAAAAGAAGAGGCAGATCACAGAATGAAAGCAATAATTCGGGGAAACTTTTGAGGTAACCGGGTCAGATGGCTAGTTGAATTTGCAGTTTGATGTTGCAACTGTAGCTTGTACCTGGCCCATACCCTCCTGCTCAGGTATGTCAGCTCCATCTACCTTGCATCTCCTCACAGATCCACAGGATCTCATCTGCAACCATACTGCGTCATCCAACTATGCCAAAGTCATCACATTAAGGTACAACATAAATATAAGTTGTTTTATATTATCTGATATAAAAGGACCAGTGTTACAAACTCAATAGAGAATGATAACTTTAAAAGAGAGATTTAGCTTCTCAATAACCAAATTAAATGAACTGCATAAAAAGCTTTATTTTAAAAAAAAATCAACTATACATTACCTTATTATTTACTAATACACAATTGGTAACTCCACATGCACATTACTCATAAACTCTACAATAAGCTCTCCCTTGGATTACTGTCTTCGTAGGAAGCAGTCCCAACCACATTCAACATGCAATGGGTTAAGGTCACCCAATCTTGTTGAATCATAATGTTGAGTGACCGCTGAAAAGTGTATCGCTCAATTTTCAGAGAATTTCCAAATTGATTCCCACAGGAACTACTGCTCATTTCCTCCTGGCCCTGCCACAGGAAATCTTCTAGAGCCTTCAGAGTGCCCAAGATGCATCTCTTCAAGCTGAGATCATTCTCTCTCTCTCTCTCTCCAGATCACTGCTTGATCATTCGCTCTGGTGACCACAGCTGCTAGTATCCTCTTTCTCTCTCTCTCTCTGTGAGACATCCCTCTTTCTGTCTGAAATTCCACATTTAAAGTCTATCCATTGACAATGCAGCTGCTCTGTAACACCATTTTACACTTTATGCAGTCTGTCTCACCCTTGGCCTCCCTTTTCCTATAGTAACTATTCAGGCTTGTTGATAGGCAGAATTTGGAACTGACCATATGATCCTCTTCACTCTCCCACCTTACCTTCAATTAAGTAGTTGGTTAAAAACATAACCTTGAAAACATCGCACTTGCAGTACCAGGCAGATCCTTAACCGTAAATTTTCACCAAGGAACATGCTGCCCTGTTCAGTGGATTATTGAGTGACTACATAAATGATGCTATGACAACTGAATCAAATTTTGTTGGTATTGACACAAAGCATTTACCATCAGGGGATACTGCAGACTGATCAAATGGAAAATCAGCATAAAGAAAGCCAGACTCGAGAGTCATGAACTAACTCGTTTCCTCACTTCACATTCCCTCAGTTTCTGATTTCCTCTTTTCTTTGCTATCCTTAAGGTGCTGTACATGACCGAGCTAAAGGTCAATAACATCCACAGTCACACTGTCACAACATAGACAAAATAGGATCATTTACTTTCCTTCATAGATACACATAGAAAACCTGGATTTATGGTGCCAATTGAGTTATTGTTTATTATTCTAGTTTATTTTTATCGTGGTCCTCATTATTTTAACTCAAATCTTTTGTAGGTTGTCTATTGTATTTTCTAACCCAACTGCTCTGAGATGTTACTATACAGCTCTGGAGGAGGCGGGATTGGAATCTTTAAATGAATAAGGACTTTTACTTATTGAACATAAATAATGTGTTTTTCAATTGCATTTGCATTTGCATTTTATGTTGACTAAAATTAAACAAACAAACATCAATATTTCTTTCTTGTTGTACAAATTTAATTTGCTGAGTAGTTTTTTATTTAGAATCACTGGAATAATGTTGTTGGAGATAATGTTTTCTGTTTTGGTAATGATGTGGGACATTTTCCAAACTCTCTTTCACATATCTAACTGCACTTGATTAAATTGCTATTTTAAAACCAGGCAAATTCAATGTTTCCCTTGCTCTCTGCACCGTAGATACTACCAAGAAATATACTGATTGCAGAAATTTATTAAGAAACAAACATACTTTGTTTCTGTTCATCTTAATATCAACAATATAAAAATACATTTTTCCTACAAATAAACTAAAAAATGATACTGTCCTAAATAATTTCAGTAAGTGATGAGCTCCATTAAATGCATTTAAATTGACTTTATTTTGTTGCAAAGTGCTCGATCACTGTCAAAGACAATGCAATGATTGTTTAATAATGCCAATTGTAAAACATTGTAATGATAATTATTTTACATCAAATTTTTCAATTATGTAAAAAGGCCTATGCATGCTTATAAATGCTTGTCCCACAACTAACTCGAGTAGATGTGTTATGTCAATAATTACAGTTGAGGTCTTCAGTGGGGATGGGGAGGTGGAGTAAATTTCATGCCAGGTTTTAGTAGTCACATGCTACATAATTGAGGTTGTGGAGGGTACATGTAGTTGGTAAGTAGTTTATAGTTGAATAAATCACTTAGGCCTCTCTGCGCAATTTGTTTGTGGTGCACATTAACGACTCCTCTATTGACACCTTCGTTTGTTACCCTGCTCATCTGACTTCTTGGATATGTTTTTAGATATTGGGATGGATGGAGACTGCATCTCTGAGCTCCCCTTCTGCACAAGCTTCCTCAACATCGATCCCTTTCTGCTCCTTGGTCTCTGCATTGAATTAAGTTGTTTGTAGGCTTGATGCCCTGTTGATCTGGAGCTGAGCTCTCAACCTGCTAACCTTTCCATCACAAGGATTGTCCGTTTCCTCATCTGCAGGAGCACATACTCTGGTCTTTGATCAAGCCCACCCAGTGCAGAAACCCTTCCTCATTTGTTTGTTACTATTAGACTTGGTTATCCCAATGTTATCCTGGTCAGCTCCCTTAGTCACTGTAAACTCCATCTTGTCTCAACTTTTGTTGCCCATAATTAGGCAAGGTGGGAATCTCCATTCCTGCTCCTTCACGTTTCTCAGTGGCAAAATGAATACCTTGATTAGATTGACGTTTATAGTAGATAGATTTGAGGGAGATTGTTCTTTCTTTACATTTCATCATTTACCTGTGCAAACAGATAAAAAGCTATTTTTACATTTAGATTTAATCAAATCCAAAATCCATGTGTGGTAGCCAAGCTGTTCGCATTGCTCTATGCAACACTTATAGATACAACAGTGGACTTGAAAGCTATCGCACCCTACCACAGGAGGAAGAAGCATTATGCATGAAGTTAGCAAACGGTTAAACATCTCACCAAGGTATAAATTGCTAGCTCAATTCCACTTGCATAATGGATGAATAATGATTAAGCATGATTAAGATTAATGATAAGTACAGTATTCTGTGTAACAGCATGTTTTGTAGGACACTCCACAATTATATCAATTAGCAGCCATTGTTAGTTTATCAGTTTTAAAACTATAATCCTCTTCAAAACATTTCCACAAAGATGATAATGTAATTGTCATTTTAAATCGTAAATAAGATGGACTATATTTTGCCATAAACATGAACAGTTGCGATTATGGATCATCCTGCGTATTCAAAATAAAACCAAAGCAATTTAGCATGAGTGGTTGTAGGAAGATTAACAATTATTATATTGCAACTGACAAATGGCCGTCTTTCTTTAGTAAATCCTACTTTGCAAAAAGGTTCTGAATATGTGCAAATTACTTTGTATATTTACATATTGTCATTTCGATGTGACTTTTGAATTCAAGAACAAGAATTTATATTTTTATAGTGCCCCAATGAGCTCCACAGAAGCACAGTAAAAGGAAACATGAACAAGCCTCGCCAGCTTAGTTGGTAGAGCAGGAGACTTTTAGGGGCTTTTGTAGCACAGTGGTAGAGGCTCTCCCTCTAGGTGAGGAGGCCCACGTTCAAGTCCTACCTGCTCCAGATGTACATAATATGTCTGAAAAGGTTGATTAGAAACATCCAAAAGAAAGCATGACATTATCCCAACCAAATGCTACATCGGAGCAGATGACAAAAAAACTTGGTCAAAGAGATATTTTTGAAGGAATAATGAAAAGGAACTTACAAAGGCTATTTCAGACCTCAGGACCTGGGCAGGTCAAGGAATGATAAGAGATATAAGGGGGCACTTAAAATCAAACATACTCACAAAACTAAAATTGGATGAACACTGATTTTTCACAAAAGTACAGAAAATAGGACAAGTGGACTATTCAACCAACAAGCCTGTTCCACCATTCTATAAGCGTAGCAGACTCAATGGGCCAAATGGCCTAATTCTGCTCCTATGTTTTCTGGCCAATAAAATCATGGCTTATCTGACTGTGGCCTCAACCTCACTTTTCAGTCTGCACCCCTACCCATGACCATTAAGCCCCTTATGGATCGAAAATCTATCCAACTCAGCCTTTGGTGTATTCAATAACCTGCGTCCACTGCTCTGTGTGGATGAGAATTCCACAAACTAATGACACTCAGTGAGAAAAAAAAACTCCTTCTCAGTCTTAAATGGGGACTCGTAAAACGTAATGTTAGAATGAATTGCTACAAATGCTAGAATCTGTGTACTGAAAACAAAAATTGCTGGAAATCACAACAGGCCAGGCAGCATCCATGGAGAGTGAGAGAGAGAGCAAGCTAATGTTTCGAGTCTAAATGACTCTTCATCAGACTCTGAAATGAATTAATACTTTGCTTCTGTCTTCACTTTATAAGATACAAAATACATTCCAGTAATATCTGCAAATCAGGAGGTGGAAGGGAAAGAGGAACTTGGTGAAATTGCAATCACTATTGAGGTATTACTAAGCAAACCAATGGTGCTGTGGGCTGACAAATCCCTGGTCCGATGGACTTCTTTTTAGAATCTTAAGAGTCAGTTGCTAGATTCTGTAATGTTTCCATCAGATTAGAAAGTGGATAATTTAGTTCCTCTATTCAAGAAGGAAGGGAGGAAGAAAGCAGGAGTCTACAGGCCAGTTAGCTTGATGATGTGTCATAGGGAAGTGTTAAAATTAATTTGTAAAAAGAATATAGCTAGGCACTTAGAAAATCTCAAGGTAATCAGGGAGAGTCTGCATGGCTTTCGTAAAAGGGAAAACCTGTTTAACCAATTTATCCGAGTTATTTGAACTAGACTTTGGATAACGGGGAGTTTTAGACATACCGTACATGAAATTCGAGAAGGCATTTGGTAAGGTGTCATATAAAAGGGTCTAGGCCCGAAACGTCAAGCTTTCCTGCTCCTATGATGCTGCTTGGCCTGCTGTGTTCATCCAGCCCCACAGCTTGTTATCTCTCATATAAAAGGTTGTTATGCAAAGTAAGAACTCAGGATGTATTGGTAACATATGAGCATGGTTAGAAGACATGCTGGCTGGCAGAAACACAGTTTGTATAAACTTTTTTTTTTGTCAGATTAGTGGGATGCGATAAGTGGAGCCCCACTAGGGGCTGTTCTGGGATCTCAGCTTTTTACAATTTATAGCAATGAGTAAGATTGGGCAGAGGAATGCATGGTAGTTAAATTTGCAGTTGACACAAAGATTGTTGGGAAAGTTTGTTGTGAAGAGGAGATAAGGGGGTTACAGATAAATATGAATGCTGTGGTTGGTTCGCTCACCGAGCTGGGTCGTTAGTTCGCAGACGTTTCATTACCATGCTGGTAACATCATCAATGCAGCCTTCAATGAAGCGCTGTTGTGTTTTCCTGCTTGTTATTTTAACTCTGGGGTCCATCGGAGTTGATTATCTCATTTCCAGGTTTTCTTCGCAGTTGTCTGTGTATATAGGGTCTAATTCCACATGTTTATTGATGGCCTTCTTGGGGGAGAACCAGGCCTCGAGAAGTTCCCGTGCTTGTCTCTGTTTGGCCTGTCCTAGTATTCTGACGTTGTCCCAATCAAACTGAGATTGTTTAGAGATTGTAGTTAGAGACAATGGAGACGCAAATAGATGGGTCCGACGATGTTTGTCACACAAACAACAGGAAGATACAGTACACTCCGACAAACTTGTCACGTTACCGTACGTCAAGAATCTATTTGAACTGACCACAAGACTCCTACGGCCACTGGGTATCAGAGTAGCACACAAACCTACATCAACCCTACGCCAACTGCTAACTCGAACCAAAGACCCATTACCCACTATGGACAGAACCAATGTAATATACAAAATTCCATGCAAAGACTGCAACAAACATTACATTGGACAGACAGGAAGGAAACCGGCCACAAGAGTACATGAACACCAATCAGCAACAGAAAGACACGACCAATAGTCACTCATCTCCATTCACACAGACAAAGAGAACCACCAGTTTGATTGGGATGACATCAGGATCCTAGGACAAGCCAAACTGAGACAAGCATGGGTATTTCTAGAGGCCTGGATCTCCACCAAGGTCATCAAGAAACACGTAGGATTAGACGCTATATATGTACCATTGCAAAGAAAAACCGGAAATGAGATAATCAATTCCAACGGACACCACAATTTCAACAACAAACGGGAATACACAACAACACTTCACTGGGGGCTGTACTGATGATGTTATCCAGCAAGGTAATGAAACATTGGCAAACTAACGAACTAGCTCGGCGAGCGAACCAGCCACAGCATCCACAACCTGAGCTACAAATCTACTCAAGAACCTTAGATAAATGTGTATAGATTGAGTGGGCAAAAACATTTGATTGGTGAAGTATAATCTGGGAAATTGTGAAGTTGTTCACTTGAACATGAAAAGTGAGAAGTAGAATACTGCTTGAATGGAGAATGATTTCAGAATTTAAGGTGCAGAGATGTTTTCGTGCACGAATCACTAAAAGTTAGCTTGCAGTTACGGCAAGTAATTAATTAAAAAGGTTAATGGAATACTACCATTTACTGTGAGAGGAACTGACCATAAAAGTAGCAATGTTATGCTTCAGTTACATGGGTCCATTTGAGAGGCTGCTGGTAGTTAGAAAAAGCACCATATAAATGCAGTCTACCTTTCTTCTTTTCTTCCACACTGCGCTGACATTCATGAGGCTAAAAGTCAGTGAGGAATCTTGGGCTTGAACAGGACATGTTTCACAATTCAGTAATGTGAATACCTTATCAATGAAATGAGAAATTATGAAGTACATGTGGACCAGTTTGAATAATTCTCAGCCCAAATGAGTGACTCTTGTCATCTTTTTCTCACAGAACGTGGACTTACATCTGACAGTTTTCATGTACAGTGTTCCAAAAGCCTCACTTGATTTTGCGTCAAGACAGCTGCTTTGCAGTTATTCACACCTCTCCGAGACACATCTGGTGTTTCACTACGACAACCATTACTTTATTTAGCTATTAATCTCTTCTGCCATCTGCTCTATCGCAGACCTTTTGTTTTGCTATTCCTCCCCCATTCCCCTTTCAAAACTTAATACACTTCTATCCTTTCTCAGTTGTGGTGAAGACTCATGGACGTTGAATCAGAACAGTTTCTGTCTCCACAGATGTTGCCAGGCCTGCTTAATACTTACAGCAATTTCTGCTCTTACTTCAGATATAGCTCCTGAAAAATGTTGCTTTTGTATTTGTCCAAATGCATCGAACTGCCCAGGTGCATGAAAAAGAGAATGGAAAACACAAACCAAAATAGGCAGCTCTTATACATCTCATTGTGGCAATTATGTAACAAAGCATGCTTGTCACAAATTAACACTTCCACAGTAAAATTGAGATGTGATACAGTTTTAAAAAAAAACACTTCTGTAAAGGTGGACTTCTAGATGGAGGACAGGCTTTGGAGAGTAGTCCATGATCTACAAGGCATGTCAGGAGTGTGATGGAATACTCCCCATTTGCCTGGATGGTTGCAACTCCAACAACACTCAAGAAGCTTGACACCGTCCACAACAAAGCAGCCCGCTTGAGTGACACTGCATCCTCAAGCATCTACTCCCTCCAACACTGACACTCAGTCACAACAAGATAAACTGAAGAAATTCACCGACGATCCTCAGACAGCACCTTCCAGACCCACAATGACTTCCATCTAGAAGGACAATAGCAGCAGATACATGGGAACACCACCACCTGCAAGTTCCCCTCAAGCCACTCAACATCCAGACTTGGAAAGATTTCACTATTCAATCTTGTTGGGTCGAAATCCTGAAATTCCCTCCTTAAGGGCACTGGGGCTCAATCCACAGCAGGTGGATGGCTGCGGTTCAAGAAGGCAACTCACCACCACCTTCTCAAAGGCAGCTAGGAACAGGAAACATATGCTGGCCCAGTCAGTGATGCCCACATCTTACGAGTGAATAAAAAAAGGGAAAAACATGGGTTAAAACAGTCCAATGGGCTAAATTTTAAAAAAAATTATTATTCAGATTTTCAGACCAGGGCGGTGCTGAAGCTGAGATAACAAGGTGTGGAGCTGGATGAACACAGCAGGCCAAGCAGCATCAGAGGAGCAGGAAGGATGACAATTTGTAGCTGATTAGGTTGATCTTTGCTAGATTATCTCGCTCAGAGATAATCTCAGTGTACAAGAATCAGACTCATGTAAAGATGCAAGCACCCTACACTTTTAAAGGGCAGGTTAAATGTGGACTGTTCAACAGTCAAGATCTTTGTATGAAACCAGGGGTGATCTCAAAACAAGGTGACCCAATTGTTTGAATCCTTCTCCCCCTCATCTGCCACAAACAAACTATCACAATATTTCTGCTGAATGACTAACAGATAATAATCCATAACTTACAAACACAATACTACAATGCTCGCTGCCTGCTCGATGCCCCAAGACTTCTTCCCAACATGCTGCTGCGGGGCTCTTCCCTGCATTGCTCTGGGGCTCGCTGCTCATGCTCACAGTGTTCCAGGGCACGAGGCCTTGCTGCTCTGGACTCTGATCAATCCAATTAAAAGATAATGGTGATGAATGTTCATGTTGGGAAAAACACTCTCATTTCTCAGTAAAGTTTCTATTCTATACGGAAGTATAGGAGTACAGTGAAAAGTTTTTACAATGGCTGCCTTTTAATGGCGCCATCTTTGGTACAAGTACCTAGGTACAATCTTACAGAGTTAAAAACAACGTGGTATTACACAAAGGAAATCCTGTAGATTTGAAAGGTTCTCATTTATTTTGAGGTCCTGAATAGGAATGAACAAATAATCTGAGAGATTAGCTGCCTTTGCCAAACGCCTAGAGATTGAGAATCTAAATCCTGGACTTATTGAATCACGGTGCATGTTGATGCTGACAGAATAGAAGAAAATAGAATATCCTTTATTGTCACTTATACTTCTTTGGAATTTGCAATACCTCATGAATTTCACAGTAAAAGCTTGGCTAAAAGGTGTTTTGGGATATTTTGAGGTCACGAAATGAAATATATAACCACAAGTTTTGACAGTAGTTAGTGGAAACCAGGAACATGCAATCTTACAATGGAGAAATACTCCTGAGGAAATTGCAATGTTTGTAAAATGCCAATTGATGTATGTTTTTCTTTGTTACTTATTTCTCCCATGCTGCCTTCATTGCCTGATTTGCCCTATCATCCATGGATTTAGGTGAGCCCATGAATGCAGATGCAGTGTGGAAACAACAGTAAGACTTGCATTTAAAGTCGAGCTTTCCACAACCAGCACTCGGAGCACATTTTTCTCTCCACAGATGCTGTCAGACCTGCTTAGTTTCTCCAGCATTTTCTGCTTATATATGCCATTTTCCAAGTTCTGCACAAAGCACAACAGAAAATAAAAACCAAAAGAACTGCGGATGCAGTAAATCAGGGCCGTTCTGAGGAAGAGTCACCGGACCAGAAACGTTAACCGTGTTTTTTCCCTTCACAGATTCTGCCAGACCTGCTGAGCTTTTCCAACAACAGAAAATAAGTTGTTCACAATGGAACACAGGGAAAGGATGAAAAATTACTTTGTATTGGGAGAACTTTCCTGGTCTTCCAATCTGTATTATTTGCTCTCTCAGATACTCAGATCGTCACAACACTGCACATAAAAATCGCCCAACTTGTTTTCAGATGGGTCGTTTTATTATTGACTTCTTCAATTAACTAATTTAGAATGTAAATTGTAAGGAGCCCTTGACCAGACTGCAAATGTTTGGAATAACCCCAAGCCTTTCCAGAAGTTCATTCAAATTAAGGATAAATGAGGATCTATAGTGAAGTATAGCTATTGAGTAAGTGACAAGTCTGAAAAATGGCTGTTTAAATTACAATAGACAGCCAAAAGGAAACATTGTATTTAAAAATCACTGCACACTTGAATTGTATGCAAGTCTTGATCTAGAGGTTTCATGCAGACATTTGCAAGAGAATATAGCATTTAGCATTGTAACTGCAGATTTGTTTTGATATTGATTTTCCTGGAAGTTTTATATAATTTGAATTTATTTTCATAAAATTGGTGGTATATTCAACAGTAAAGAAGGTTATCTAAGATCACAAATCGATCTTGATCGATTGGGTCGATGGGCTGAGGAGTGGCAGAGGTAGTTTAATTTGGATGAATGCATTTCAGGAAAACAAACAAGGGCAGGACTTATACAGCTAACGGCAGGGCTCTGGTTAATGTTGTTGAACAGAGAGACCCAAGTAGACAGTTCTTGGAACATTATATCACTGGTAGACAGGGTGATTAAGGAGGCATATAGCATGCTTGCCTTTAATGCTCAGACCATTGAGTATGGGAGTTGTTGTTGTGCAGGACATTGGTGAGGTCACTTTTGGAGTATTGTGTGCAGAGTTCTGGTCGCCCTGCTATAGGAAGAATATTACTAAATTGGAGAGGGTTCAGAAAAGATTTCCTAGCATGTTGCTAGAACTGGAGCGTTTGAGTTATGAGGATAAGCTGCATAGGCTTGAGTTTTTTTGACTGGAGCGTAGGAGGTTAAGCGGTGATCTTATAGAGGTTTATAAGATCATGAGGGGCATAGATAAGGTGAACAGCAAAGGTCTTTTCCCTAGGGTGGGGGAGTCCAAAACTAGGTGGCATATTTTTTCAGGTGAGAGGCAAAAGATTTAAAAAAGACCCGAGCGGCAACATTTTCACACAGAGGTTGTTCCTATTTAGTGATCCATCAGAGAAGTGATAGATACATTTAAAAGCCATATGGATAGGTACATGAATAGGAGAGGTTTGGAGGAGCAAGGGCCAAATGCAGGCAGGTGGGACTAGCTTAGCTTGGGAAAATGGTCAGCATGTACGGTTTGGACCGAAGGGTCTGTTTCCATGCTGTATGACTGTACGACTCTAACTTAACAATTACAAATCACGAGATGAAAGAAAACGCAAGTACAATACCATAGGTTGTTAAAAATGCATTCCCGCTGAAGACTTACAGATCACAGAATGGTTATAGCACAGAAGGAGGCCATTCAGCCTTAATGACCTCACCCTAATCCTTGTTATATCCTGTGATCTTGCATTCCTTGTAATACAGGATCGGTCAAAGACTGACATTAGCAAAAGGTGTGTTTTATTTTTCTTCACAGTCTGATTAAATAGAGCTATATTGTTACTTGGCATTAATAGAAGTTGTTCCCCTGTTCAATTGCACAGAATGAATTTTAACCATACCTTCATAATAATTTTGCAGTTGCGTCAAAATCCAATTAATCATGTTGACTTTATACTGGGAAATGATTGAGTTGAAAATGAAGTTTTACCATCTTCAGGGGTGGTAGTCGGGTGTGTTGAAACTGCTAATGTCCCAAAGATATCAGGGACTTGGAATCCAGCTGCTTCAACCAATGACATACTGCTTCAATTGACGGTATCAAAAACTCAGATTTCTGACAGGAAGGGGACCCTTGAAAGCCCTGATTGATAGTCGAGAGTTAATCTCAAGTACAAACTGAATCTGAGATAAAAGGTACTGCAGATGCTGGAGAATCCGAGATAACAAGCGTGGGGCTGGATGAACACAGCAGGCCAAGCAGCATCATAGGAGCAGGAAAGCTTGACGTTTCGGGCCTAGACCCTTCATCAGAAATGGGGGAGGGGAAGAGGGTTCTGAAATAAATAGGGAGAGGCGGGGATGGAGCCAGTAAAGACAAGTCGAAGAGGCGGGGATGTCTGCTTTGACGTTGCCTGCTGATCCGAAGCCGCAACTGCAAATGCTCGAGGCTAATGGACAAACAGACAGAGGTGATGCTTTAGTCCAAAAAGTTTTGATCCTAACTGACATTGTTATTGTGAAACTAGGATGACAGATTTGAGTTCTAAGTGGAAAATAAAATCTCAGAACGATGAAGCAGCGGCTTCTGATCTTAAGGAATTAGACAAAGCTCATACTAAACGAGAAGATAAAACAATAGAATATAACAGACTGGAAGTTCTGATTAAAAACGTATCTCTCTGTTAGAACATAAACCCAAGATCAACAAGGTTCTTAAAGTAGCAGAGGAATCATTATTCTATTAATTGATTCCAAATTCCTTTAAAAAGAAAAGAATGCGACTCATAACTGTTGGTTATTTAAAAGGTTCTGGATGATGAGATAACAGTAGTTTGAATTTTTATCCTTTTGCATTGAGAAATGAAAGGTCAAGATTTGTAGCACAGGACAGTATCAAAAAATCAGATGAGATAAGTGAAGGATTAGAGTTGGAAATAATTGGTCTTTAAAGTTTAATGACACCAGGAGAATGGAGGACCGAGGATGGTAAACAGCTCCATTGTTTCAGTACCCCGCAATAGCATGCGCTAAGTTACAAAATCAGGTCTGTGAATCTTGATTCCATGTTTACAATGTAGCAAAGCTAAAGACTGTTGGTTGACCTATTCACACTTTGTTGGGGAACTACAAATGAAAATTCAGAGAAGAACTAATCAAGTCATGGTAAGCAATTAGGAGACTGACATAATGTTGGAAACTTTGTCACTCAGGCCTGACTACTGGGGAGACAGTAGTGTTGTGGTTATGTCACTAGACTGGCAATCCAGAGGCTTGAGATAATGTTCTTGGATCAAATTTCACCACGCCAGCTGATGGAATTGAATTCAACTAATAAATGTGGAATGTAAAGCTAGTCCATAATGATGAGACTATGGAACTCTGGGTGATTACTGTCAAAAAAATGGGTTTAACCAATGCCCTTTAGAGATGGAAATCTGCCATCCTTACCTGGTCTGCCCTACATGTGAAGTCAGATTCACAGCAATTTGAGTGACTCTGAAATGCTGACTGGTATGGCCTAGCAAGTGCTCAGTTCAAGGTCAATTAGAGATGAGAGACATATACTGTCCTTGCCAACAATGCCCATACCTTATCCTTTCTGTCATTCTACCACCCTTATCCCATACTGGTAACATTTAAAGGGTAATGGTTAAAGTTCTCAGTAGGCATATTGCTTCGTACGCACCAAAAATGTATGTGCATGAAACAAATGGTATTGATTTCCCCCTCCACTTACAATGCAGCACCCGTTCACCGTAACTGACCTATCAATCAGTCTAGCTGCGTAAAACCACCCCAGAGAGAAAAGCTCAGAGATCACTGCATTCAAAGTTCAGTGCTTCTGTGATGACTGAAACCTTACTCTTGAAATATATGTTTATTTTGTTCTTTCTGGTTGCATTTTTAGCAATGTGTAACAATGGCATCTGAGACAGGACAAAAGAGCAGTAGATAAAAAGATAGCTGAGGAAAATCTTGAAAAAAAAAACCAATTTATTCCAGTTTGGAGGCAAGTTAAAACTAAAAAAAAAAAAACCTTGTTTTCAAAGATGTATTATTCGGATGTGAGCATCCCTAAAAAGACTGCCATTTGTTACCCATGACCTAGTTGACATGAGAAGGTGGTGGATATTCTTTGTGAGTGGTTTATTAAGTGAATGTATCACCGGGTGATTTTAGAAGACCTTTTCGAATCGATCACATTGCTGAGAGACTGGAGTCAGATACTGGCCAGACTGGGTAAAAACAAATGGAACTCCGTCCCTGAAGGATATCAATGAACCATTTGGATTTTTATCGCCATCAGACAACCTGAACACCACATTTTTGTAACGACATCACCATTTTATTTCCAGTTGCTTTAAGACTGAGTAGGAGTTCTTAAAATGGAAGTAGCCTGGGAACATAAATGAGGACAGCGTGGGTGAGGAGGAGGACGGGGGGAGGGGGAAGGTAGGTCTTTGTAACAACTGAGAAACCTAGAAATCGGGTTAATGAGAAGGTCTTCCAAATTTAGTGGCAGGAGCTTTATTTGTCCATCTCGCAGCTGGCAGTCAGGCAGGTATTACACTTGAAAGTGGAGGGCTTAAGTGGTCAGGGATTGTGCCGACTTTGGGGTTGAGGGTCAGACTATGCGGATCACAGGATCGAGCTGGAGATCATTGGTCAGGAGGGAAAAAAAACAGATCAGTCTGTGAAAAAACAGAACAGGTCAGTGAGGGGAGAGTACTACCAGCCCCGTAATTTCCCACAAGGAGATAACTGGGCTACAATTTAAACTGGTTTTATGACTTTGAATTTAAATTGAACTTACACTTTTAAATATCATATCTACAACAGGAAGCTTTGGGATGGAGGAATGGGAGATATGTATAGAAACCAGATGGACTATTATGTGGAACTTTTGTCACCTCCACGTCACACTAGAGGAATCGACTCGGACCTTCTGTGTTCAGATGACTGTGCTACAGCAGAATTCAGCTGTGTGAAACACTAACTGGCTGCCCGCATAAGTTGGAAGTTGCAGCTCCGTGGAAAGGAAGTAGCTGGAGCTCAAACTCTCAACACCTTGTCCAAACAGGAAACAAAAGCATTGAATAATATCTATATTCTGGGTCAGTTTTTGCTCAGCTAAGAGAGATAGGTGTGGACTGACACAAAATTATCATCAGGGATGAACTGACCCGGCACAAGCTTTGGATGGGTTCAGTGATAGCAACGTTAGATCATAAGAAATAGGAGCAATAGGTGGTTGTTTGGCACATTAAGCCTGTTCTGCCATTCAGTAAGATCTTGGTTGATCTGATTGTGGCGTTATCTCCACTTTCCCTGACTGTTCATCGTAAGTCGTAACTCCCTTCTCAATCAGCCTTGAATACTTTCAAAGTCCCAGCCTTGACTGCTTTTTGTGGAAGAGAATTCTGAAGACTAATGACCTTGCGAGAGAAAAGTCCCTCTGCAGTTCCAATTTAAATGGGAGACCCTTGATATTTAACTTCGCCTCTAGTTCTAGTTACCCTCATGAAAGGAAACATCCTATCAGAGACTAAGCAAATAAAATATTACATAGTCTGCTAACAGAGCAAAGCAGTGTTATAGAATGTACTTTTTTCTTATTAAAAGGAGAGACTGAAATTAAATTTTAAAAGGTGAGATTTTTCACAATTGTTGTTCTGCGGATTTAACTAACAGCTGTAGCATAGTGCAGCATGATAATGTGCATCTGGCCTCGTATTAATCCATAGCAATGAGCTTTTTTGGCAAGAGCACAACACAGATGGTGCAGAGCTGCCCTAGATTACAAGTGAGTTTTGGCAAGCTCCCACCTCAGGTTTGGATCCCGTACCTGCAAACCCCTTTGGGCAATGATGCTGAACAGAGAGAAAGGTCATTCTGGCGACAGTTTAGTGTTTGCCATCTGTTGACACTTTCAATCAAGTTATGAACTCCCATCCATCATATGTAATCACCTACTCCAACATTCACAGCTTCAGTTATGGCTGTAAAGACTAATGGGGAGAGCAGAAACAACTAATTCCTTTGGACAGCTGATCGGGAGTTGTGCTAGAGCTCTTAGGTTGTCTAATTAGCAGAAGGACAATTTTTTTCAAAACTCGGTTTTTTATATTCATTCATCGGATGTTCGTGCCACCAGCATGGGAAATATTCACTTCCCATCACTAATGGCATTTGATAAATGTGGCAACGAGCGGTCCTCATGAACCTCTAATCCATGTGGTGTAGAAACAGCCAGCCCGCTGTGAGCAAGAACGCTCCAGGACTTTGACCCAGCAACAGTGAAGGAACAATAAAACAGTTCCAAGTGAGAATAATGAGAAATCTGGGGAAGGGGGTGAAATGGAAGGTGTGAAACCTGCAGCTGATGGTGTCCGCATGCATCTGCAGCCCTAGTCCTTCTAGGTGGTAGAGGTTGCAGGTTTCAAAGATACTGCAGAAGCACTGGTGAATTGCCATAGTATTGCATCTTGTAGACGGTGCACACTTGTCACCACTGTGCATTGAGCGCATTGGTACTGGTGGTGGTGGTGGTGGTGGTGAAGGAGGGGAAGGGGGAGATTAAGTTGTTAAGATGGAGAATGGGATGAAAATCAACTGGGTTAAGTCCTGGATGGTGTCAGTATCTATGGAGTACCGTTGGAGATGTAGTCAGCTTGGCAAATGGAGATTATTCCATCACAATTTTGACTTTTGTCTGGAGATAATAAACAGGTTTTGGGGAGTCAGGAGATAAGTTTCTCATTGCAGAATTCTCAGCCTCTGATTAGCTCTTATTGTACCATGTATTTATATAGCCAATCTAGTTCAGTTTCTTCTGCTGGTAACTCTTAGAATATCGACTGTGTGTCATTCAATATGGTAATAGCATTGATTGTCATGGAGAGAGAATTGAATTCCCTTTTGTTGGAGTGTGCCATTGTCTGGCACTTGCCATTTATCAGCTCAAGCCTGAATGCTGTCCCATTTTTGCTGTACACAGAGACAGACTGCTTCAGTATCTGAGGAGATGTGACTGTGCCATGACCATAAAACATCTCCACTTTTGACCTTATCATGGAAAGAAGGCCCCTGATAAAATGGCCTAGCACAATATCCTGACAAACTCCTGTAGAACTGTCTTGCAGCTAAGATGATAGACCTCCACAGTACCTTCTTTTGAGCCGAGTATAGCTCCAAATATTGAAGAACTTGATTCCCATTAACTTCACTGCCAACAGGGATTACTGATGCCACACGCTGTCAAAGTTGGATTGATGCCTAAGCAAGCCATTATTATAGGATGATGTGTAGAGTCTGAAACTTGGAGGGAGATGTAAAGTAAAGTATTTAAATTCAAATATGCAAATAGTCAACCTACCTCTGTTGTGATGTCAAAGATTCCGCACCAGCGGGTTTGGGGGAGAGATGATTTTTTGTGAGGCCTCAGCTAAGCCTACGAGCATAAATAGATCGCAGAAGTTTAAGTAAAAAGGCCATGTTGCCAGCTCAGTAGTTTCTCAGGATGCTTACCCAGGACGCAACTTCTTTATGGACCCATCGTAATGAAAACAGATGGTAGTATCGAGTGACTGACCCTGCAACAGCAGACAGCCAAGTATCAAAGGCATAGGGTAGCAGCATCAGGACAGAGCTGCAGGGAGGAGAAAAAGCTCAGTGACTGGAAAGCAGCTGTGAAGTGACCATTTGTTAAAACAGAACAGCTCAAGAAGCAACTACAGAAATGGAACAAACCGTACCACAATCGAAAACTTTTGGGCAAGTGAAAGGCCCTAAAGTAGCCAGGAAGTGGCAAAACTAGTGGAGATGATGAACCAGGTCAGATAACTATTCCAGGGTTAAAAGAGAAACCAAACAAGCATGAGCTGCTGATGCTGGAGTCTGAGATAACAAGGTGTGGAGCTGGATGAACACAGCAGGCCAGGCAGCATCAGAGGGGCAGGAAAGCTGATGTTTCGGGTCTGGACCCTTCTTGAGAACAAGTCAGTACCCTTCTTCAAACTTCTTCAGATCAAGTCAGTAAGTACCCTTCTCTACGCAATCATCAGTACTGTAGATGATGTTTTACTAAGACAGGGTATGAACAAAGAAATCACCATGTATGAAGATGTTATTGAGTTTTTCAACACTTATTTCAGCCTTCAAAGGAATTTAACAATGAGATACAATTTAATAACTGGAAAAGAACACAGATTCTTTCAAGAAAAACCGGTATGGATTGGTGGATATTTGTCAATGTGGAACCGTAGAAATGACCTGATTACAGACCATATTGTAGTCAGAGTTTTGGAAGAAAGCTTATCAGACTTTGAACAATTAAGGGACAATTTGACATTGACAAATACTGGGTCAATTAGCAAAACAAGCAGAGGTGGAATAAAGAAAAACTGAATGATCATTGAAGGCAACGGGGAGGTTTATGGAAAAAAGTCGAGTCAGTGCAGTTGGTCAGGGGCAGAATGAATGTGCATCTTAGGGAGACACGTTAGAAGAGCACAGAAAGCAAAAATGATTTGGAGCAGAAATTGACTAGTAGTCCTGGAAAGTCAAAAATAGTTGCATTCAAATGCTGAACCAGTGTGCTTATTGATTCTAAGGAAATTTCCACATCCATTTTTGAAGAGCATAAAAACAAAAACATTGAGGCAATGGTACATCAGGGAATGATTTTGCTCACGCTAAAGCCAACAAGCGAATGCTCTGTTGTGTTTCCAGTGCCAATACTGAATGGGTCACTGCAAATTAAAACAAACAATGGAGAGAGTAATCCATCCAATAGTATCTACGGAGGAAAGTGTGGTGAAGCTAACAAAAAGAATAATTTTAACCAATTTGGCATGAACAGTGGTGTTTGGCAAGACAAAGAGTCCAAACTACCAACTATGTTGATTAAACCATTCGGAAGACATTGCCTTAATCTAGAAGGACTAGTAAGGGGCATCTGCCATATGAATGGTAAAGTTGCCATGGTCATGTTACCAGACCATAGAACTGCTCTTTCATTGAGAGAGATGACTGGTGATGGTTTAACCTGTGGGTCACCATGCCTCAGAAGATGGGCAAGCTTGAGAAGAAGATGGCACTCTAATGGATAGGTAAATCACATCTGAACAGGATGAATGATTAAGACAAGTGTTAAAAATGTTACAAGAAGCCAGACTTAGTCTGAATGAAAAATGACAGTTCTCACAACCTCCCACTTTAAATATTTTGGACTCGCAATGCACGCAACAGGCATCAGGGCCGAGCCTTGGAAAACTCAACCACCCCATCACGTCACAGAACTGTAGAGAGTCATGGGAATGTCTAGCCAAGTTGGGGGAAGTTTTTAACCAATCGAGCAGGTAACTAAGACATTGCAACAATTGCTTTAACAGGATCAAGCATGGTATTGGTATGAGAGTTAACGATGTCCAATGAGAGAACGAAAACAATATTTATCTCATTTTAGAACTATGACCTATAACTACAAACGCTAGTAGTAGCGGATGTATCATCAACTGGATTATTCATAGCATATTTCCAAATCTATAAAGATGGAAAGCATTGACAAGTCTAGCGTGCATCCATGTTTGTGACGAAAACAGAGAAAAGCTATGCAGAGACTGAGCAAGAATCAGAGCAGTAACACGGACTTGGTATCAAAAGGAAAATTCAGCTTAGGCCTGAAGTTTACCATAAAAAAGTGGTAACATTGTTAAACATCACGGACCTAAGATGCCACCAAAATCGACATTGCGTGAACAGGTTTCTCGCAACATGCCGGGGTATATGTAGCTCTTGACAGCACTCTCAATTACTGCTTTCAACATACCCCGTCTATCTCACGTATGCACACACACAGGGAATCTATTCAACATCAGAAATGTACAATCAGAACAGAAAATGCTGGAAACACTCGGAAATTTGAGCAGGATCTGTAGGAAGAGAAAGAGAAGCAAAGTTAACAGTTCAAGTCAACAATTTGTAAGATAAAAATTTCATTTGGAGTTCTACCATTCACAGATTTTGTTTTTGTTCCAGCAGATATATGGCTGCGTATAAGTCGAAGGGAGGAGGAGTGCTGATGAGATAAATTAGTATCCTGCATCCCACTGACTTCCAATAAAGCTTCTCTTTGGAGAATAATTTCCATATTCTGTGATGGCTCCTGATATTTGAAGATTTTAATCTATTGAATACTGTAAGCCCTAATATTACTTAAATGCCTCACACAGGTTTTCTGTCTTTAGAACAATGACTTATATAGTTTGTGCAACTGTAAGGCTTAATTCCATGGAACAAAATGTGGAACGATCCCTCTTCCGTACCTACACTGGCCCTAAACCCCACCTCTTCCTTTGTTACACTGATGACTGTATCGGCGCCGCCTCGTGTTTCCACGAGGAGATCGAACAGTTCATCCTCTTCACCAATACCTTCCACCCCAACCTTAAGTTCACCTGGACCATCTCTAATACCTCTCTCTCCTTCCTGGACCTCTCTCTCTCCATCTCTGGCAACCACCTAGAAACCGGTATCCATTTGAGGCCCAGCGACTCCTACAGCTACCAAGAATACACCACCTCACACCCACCTTCCTGCAAAAATGCCATCCCCTATTCCCAATTCCTTCACCTCCTCACACCCACCTTCCTGCAAAAATGCCATCCCCTATTCCCAATTCCTTCACCTCCGCCGCACGTGCTCCCAGGATGAGGCATTCCACTCCCGTACATCTCAGATGTCCTCGTTTTTCAAGGACCGCAACATCCCCCCCTTCAGTGGTCGAGAACGCCCTCGACCGTGTCTCCCGCATTTCCCGCAACTCATCCCTCACACCCCCTCCCCGCAAAAACAACCAAAACTGAAATCCCTTCGTCCTCACGTACCACCCCACCAACATCCAACGCATCATCCTCCAACACTTCCGCCATCTGCAATCCGACCCCACCACCAAAGACATTTTTCCCTCCCCACGCTTTTCCGGAGGGACCACTCTCTCCGTGACTCCAGTATCTGGTCCACACTCCCCTCTAGCCCCATCACACCCGGCACTTTTCCCTGCAACCGCAGGAAGTGCTACACCTGCCTCCACACCTCCCCCCTCACCCCGTCCCAGGCCCCAAGAAGACTTTCCACATCAAGCAGATGTTCACCTGCACATTTGCTAATGTGGTATACTGCATCCGCCGTTCCCGTTGTGGCCTCCTCTACATCAGGGAAACCAAGCAGAGGCTTGGGGACCGCTTTGCAGAACACCTACACTCGGTTCGCACTAAACAACTGCACCTCCCAGTCGCGAACCATTTCAACTCCCCCTCCCATTCCTCAGATGACATGTCCATCCTGGGTCTCCTGCAGTGCGACAATGATGCCACCTGAAGGTTGCAGGAACAGCAACTCATATTCAGCCTGGGAACCCTGCAGCCCAATGGTATCAATGTGGACTTCACAAGCTTCAAAATCTCCCCTCCCCCTGCCGCATCCCAAAACCAGCCCAGCTCGTCCCCGCCTCCCTAACCTGTCCTTCCTCCCACCAATCCCCTCCTCCCACCTCAAGCCCCACCCCCATCTCCTACCTACTACCCTCACCCCGCCCCCTTGACCTGTCCGTCCTCCCTGGACTGACCTATCTCCTCCCTACCTCCCCACCTACACTCACCTTTACTGGCTCCATCCCTGCCTCTTTGACCTGATTGTCTCCACTCTACCTATCTTCCCTCCTTTCTCCATCTTCCATCCGCCTCCCCCTCTCTCCCTATTTATTTCAGAACCCCCTTCCCCTTCCCCATTTCTGAAGAAGGGTCGAGGCCCGAAACGTCAGCCTTCCTGCTCCTCTGATGCTGCTTGGCCTGCTGTGTTCATCCAGCTCTACACCTTGTCATCTCAGGCTTAATTGCATCTATTTGGACTGTTCCAAGTCACTGTTATACCGTATCAAACAATCTCACATTTACAATTCTGCTCCTGGCATAAACGGGCATTGATAGGAGTGTCCAAAATCTCATTAATTATGTTTGCATGTCATAATTATAACACTTACATTTATAAAACTGAAATTTTCTAACATTTTATGACAAGTCAAGGTTGTCTCCTCCATCGTCCTCTGCCAGGGAGAAGGTGGGTAACCAGTAACTTGTATTCTGGTAAAAACATGCAAACTGGTGGAATTTAAAGGAAAATAGAAAAAAAAATAGAAATCTAAATGATGATGATAGCAATGATTATTGTAAAAACTCATCAGGTTCATGAATGTCCCCCCACAGCCTGTCCAACATCTACAAGGCACAGGTCAAGAGTGTGATGGAATATCCCTCCCTTGCCTGGCTGAGTGCAGCTCTGGCAACACACGAGAAGCTTGGCACCATCCAAAACAAAGCTGCCCACTTGACTGGCACCACATCAACAAGCATCAGCAACAGCTGTGTGTACGATCGACAAGAAGCACTGCACAAATTTGCCAAGATTACTTCGACCTTCCAAACCTACAACAAATTCCATCTAGAAGGACAAGGGCAGCAGACACGTGGAAGCACCACCACCACCTGCAAATTCCCCTCCAAGTCAATCTCAATATGATTGTTGCTGGTTCAAAATCCTGAAAATTGCCTCCCTAATGACATTGTGGGTCGACCTGCTGTGCTTCAAGAAGGCAGCTCACCACCACCTTCTAAAGGACAACTAGGGATGGTCAATAAATGCTGGCCAGCCTGTGGCAACCACATCCCATGAGTGAATTTTAAAAAAAAGACGTCTTTAGGGGAAATACCTGTCAGCCTCACCTACATGTGACTCCAGATCATAGTAATATGGTTGACTTTTAACCGCCCTCTGAAATGACCGAGTAAGCCACGCAATTCAAGGGCATTCAAGGGATGACCAGCAGATGCTGGACTTGCCAGCACCAATGAAAGAACAAAATCTGACACTCTGCTGAAATGATTCCCCGTTGATGGCATACCCAAGCAACAGCAGATGACCGTCATGCTTTCCTCCACTGAATGCTTTCATTAAAATAGCAGTTTGATTTTAATTAAGTACGTACACACAGAAACTGAGTGTGCGGCCTGCCAGTATTTATTGCATAAAATTTTCACGATAGGGTAAATGGTAAATTTTATTTTATTTTAACATTGGTACTCCTTGTTCTCTCAGGAAGACTTGTTCAAATCATGTTCATATTTCCAGAATGAAATTATCGTCCATAGAGGCTTTAATACTGAGTTTATCATGTAACGTATGGTGATATTTGTCACAAAGGTTACTGACTATTGGGATATTTGGATTGTCGTGTTTATACTTACTAAAAATTGACTAGATATTGTATTATAAGCTTGTCAAATAAAGGAAAGGATTAGTTTAGCAATTCAAAGCAAACATTTCTGTCTATTTGGCAAGAATTACAATTCAACTTGGATGGGAATGTATTATAGATAAATATTTAAGCAAGCTTTAAAATAATCAAATGAAAGGATGCTATAATTCTTTTTCTGCTGTGACAGGGAGATAACTTGCCTGTTTTACAAATGAGCATAACGTGACACAGGACTCTCAAAGAGCATATTGAATAATAGACTATCACATTTCATGTGATAGACTTTGTCAAACAGCAGAGGAAGAAATTTTGGAGGAACATTAGGGCTGGCACATTCTGCACCACGATGCCTGTTTCATTCACATTATGGACGAGGTCTTCTGTGCAAAATGGTATTTGTGCTTGCAAACATTTGACCATTTTTGGCCTGAGTGTATTGTTAGGAGCGTGTAGGATATATGCACAGCAGTCAGATTGGGACGTCAGTTAGCAAGCAACCTGATTCAATTCCAGAGGCACAACTAACTTTACTCAACTTTAAATTTCCAGCAAATAAATACCATCTCTCAAACTCTCCCAGCTGAACATGTGTCTAGCAATTGGAAACCACAAACAAAATGAACAGAAATTCCATTCGGCCTATTGTGTCTATGCTAGCCATCAAAAAAAAACTACCAGCTTAATATGACTTACTACATTTCAGGATCTACTCAATAAATTCCTCACGAACTTCATAAAATCTGCCCGTCGGACCTCAACCATCTCAGACCCAATGAAACCCACCAATGCTGGTGGGTTTGCACTGACATGTTCAGCTCCCTCATCATTGACGATGGGGCTATATGGTTCTCCCTCAATCATTGAGTTGTTTTATTGTCCGCCACTGTGAATGACTGGATGCGACGGGATTGCAGAACTGAGATCTGATCCATTGGTGGTGGGATCAATTAGCTCAGGCAATCACATGCTGATTATGCTGGAGATGTTTCAGTAGATGTCAGAGTAGCATCATTCTTCACATAATCATTATGTTCATATCCCCTTACACAACAAACAGGAAAACTAAAATAGGCATAAAATAGTGCAGGTTCTGGAGATCTGAAACAAAAACAGGAAATGCTAGAAATGTTCATTATATCTGGCAACATCTGTACATACAGAAAATGGTTCAAGTTGATGACCTTTTGCCAAAGATTAAAACATGGGTCAACTGATACAATTTTGTACTTTTTTCTATAGTTGATGACAGCGTAAAGTGGTTTTGACAGCAGTCTGCTTGGTTGAAGAATGATATTTGATGATAAAGGTCAGTATATTTTTAAAAGACAAGTGTGAGTGGCAGGCAAAACAAAAAAAAAAATCAATTAGAAATTGAAATTCATTGAATAAAAATATGAGCTGTAAGACAGTACATGCTGACAGAGTGAAGGAAAAGAAAGATTTCTTTATCGACAGTACAATGAGACACAAGTACCTGTCAAACAAAATCTCCAATCAAATGACATGAGAATGAACTAAGGAGCAAATGAAGCTTTTTTTCTTAAATAAACCTGAATTTTGTTTCCCTCGCTCTGAAAATATTTCATTAGGCAAGTTCTGATCCTTTCACAATGATTGCATTGTTTCTCAATCGAACTGAAGAACAGTTTCAACATTGAATGTTGCAATAAAATGCATAATTTTCAGCTTTAGGGTCTTTTACTCCTTAAAAGATTATAGAAATCCACCAATCTGCAAAAACAATTTTACAAAAAAAAAAAATCCCCCATTCTCAGACTTTGGTATATTATCTTCTTATTCTAGCCTTGGTCTACATCATAATTTATCATCTTTTAATGACAATGCTCATGTGGCAATAAACACCAGAATTATAAAATGGCCAGAAACATGCATTTTTTTTCTGTTCATTCATGGAATGTGGACATCACTGGCTGGTCCAGCATTTATTTCTCATCCCTAGTTGCCTTTCAGAAGGTGATGGGGAGTTGTCTTCTTGAATTGCTGCTGTCCATTTGATGTTAGTACACCAACAGTGTTATTAGAGAGGAGGTTCCAGGATTTTGACACAATGATACTGAAGGAACAGTGATAATATTTCCAACTCAGGATAGTGAATTGGTTGGAAGGGAATTTGCCGGTAATGGTGTTCTCATGCATCTGTTATTCTCGTCCTTCGAGATGGCCGTGGTCATCGATTGCTGTCTGAGGGGCCTTTGTTAATTTCTGCAGTGCATCTGTAATACACACTACTGCGACTGAGTGTTGGTGGCAGAGGGAGTGAATGTTTGTGGATGTGGTGCCAGTCAATTGGGCTGCTTTGTCTTGTACGGTGTCAAGCTTCTTGCATGTTGCTGGAGCTACACCCATCTAGGCAACTGGGGAGTATTCCGTCACACTCCTGACTTGTGCCTTGTAGACAGGGGACGGGCTTTGGGGAGTCAGGAAATGAGTTACTCACCACAGTATTCCTAGTCTCTAACTGCTCTTGCAGCCACAGTATTTATGTGGCTAGTCCAGTTTAGTTTCTGGTCAATGTTAACTCCCAGGATGTTGATAGTGGAGGATTCAATGATGGCAATGTAATTGAATCTCAAGGGACGGTGGTTAGATTCTCTCCTGTTGGAAACGGTCATTGCCTAGCCCTCATGTGGCAGGAATATTGTTGACACTAGTCAGCTTAAATCTAGATATACTAACAACATTCATATATACACAAAGCTGAAAACCAAGGTGAGTACTAGTTCTCAAGTCCGGAGCACAATCTCACCATCATGCAAACCAAATATAATAAAGCACAATGTTTTAGCACAGTGTTCCCAGGGGTTATGTGAAACTTGCTATCCCATACAGTGAAATTTTCCAGAAAGATTTATAAGAACTGAAATGGGAACATGTTTGATGCAAACTCTCCTCCAAGACAGTGTGTTCTGGTTCAACCCCACTCCTGAAATGCAAGTACAAACCCTGAGCTGACAGCATAATGCAGTACTGATATTGTGCTATACTGTTTGATGAGCTGTTTGTTCAAAAAAAGTGTTAAACTGAGACTTCTCGCCTTTCTCAAGTGAGTGATGCAAATAATCCCATCGTGAGATTTTGAAGAAAATCAATTGATGTTTTGGCTAATTGTCATCCCTCACCAAAGTGACAAGAAGCAGGTTTAAATAACTTGACAGAGGCTGGTAACTTGCTACCAAGTCACCCTTTATTTACACATAAATAGTCTTTGACTACGGTACTGCCTCGTACAAAGTCAGGCACCAGAGTGCCTGTATTTCTGACAGTTTTTGTGTATCGGCCAGGGCTCCCCAATTGGATGAGATTAACAGCTCCAATCAGGGAACTCATTCGATGAGGTCCAGCTGGTCCACAGATCATCTTGTAAGAACCATATTGCTGCTTGTGGGACCTTGGTAAAATCATAGAATGTTATAGCACTGAATGAGGCCATTCAGTACATTATGTTTGTGCTGGCCCTCTGACTCCAGGCCCACAACAATGTGGTTGTCTCTTAAACTGTCCTCTCGGCAATAAATGCTGGCCTGGCCAAAAATGCCCTCATCCCATGAATGAGTAATGAGAAGAAAAACTGGCTATTAAGGACTTGAGGACATTTTATAGATGCTATGAAAGGTGCCAAAAAAGGAAAGAAATTTACTTAATGGCAAGATCACTAGTCTAGTAATCTAGACAGCCCAGTTAAATTTCTGGTGGCACAGGTTCACGGTAATGCATTACTGTGGCAACAAGAACATTTTGTAGTCTGTGTTGTACTCTGAATTTATGGACAGTGATGGCTGAGGCTCCAAGTGTCTTTCCATCACATGTCTGACTGAGAACCTCCCCTATTCTTATCACTTCCTAGTTTTGAGTGTGCTGGATGGATGTATAAGTAGATACTTGAGCCATTCAGCTGTGTTATCAAACCATCTAATTCACTAATGTCCTCCGGGGAACGGATCTGTCATTCTTACCTGATCAGATGTGCATGTGACAATCCCAAATAGGCAAACGTTAACTCTGACTTTTTCTTCACGGATGCTGCCAGACCTGTTGAGCTTTTCCAGCAACTGCTGTTTTTGTTCCATCCTAATTAAGGACAGGCAACGAATGCTGGCTTGGCTCGTGATACCAATATCCCATGAATTAAGGTTGAGGTTCTATGGTGGAATAACCCTCATCCAAAAGGACAAATGAAGCAATAGGAGGGATGAATATTTGCAGTTTCAGTTAATGGAGTTGAAGCAAAATCCATTCATTTAAGGATGTGCAGTTATATTGAGGCATAGGACAAGAAGGCCTTTCACTGGAATCAAACAATTAGTAATAACAACTAGACGTGCTCTGGAAGTCATCAACCTAGCAGACGTATTGAACCTGGAAGACAAGTACCTTGCTCCAGTGTTACAGTCATAACGGGAACAGAGATTCCAAAGAAGCTGCATTACCCCAGAAATGAGCAGTTACTAGACAAACTGTCAACAATATCAACCACCACGTGCTATTAAAAGGCCTAGAAAATGCTTTAGAAATAATGGATAAAGTGCATGTGTGGAGACTAACAAAAGTTGGGCCAACTAGAATTAGTCTATAATAAAAAAAAACAGCCTGTTTACTTTGTATAATTAGTGACATTTAAGTGCAAATGATAACACACCTTTAGTTTATGAAAAAGAAAACATTTGGAGATATGCATTTGTACTCTGCATATTTGGATGTTACCACAATCATGAGATCTATTGTCGGTTGCTTTCATTTTAGAAGAGTAGCCATTAAAACACTACACTTAAAAATATCGTTGCTCTGGTCTTACTAAAGCCCTGTACAGTTATAGCAGGGGTTGATACACTCATAGCCATTTTGTCACTGGTTTCATCAATTCAGTGTTAACAGATACAATGGCTACATACAGTACAGTTACAGTTCTCACTCGAAGGAACAGACATCTGGAAATCTTATGAGCTTACTCGATGTTTTTCTAATGAGTACCTCACCACCAACACAGATTGAATAATGGTTGAATCTTTGAACCAATCACTAACTGCTGCTTTATCATTTTGATGTCAAGACAGTGGGTCTTTTCATCTATGAATGATGCCGAATATCATGAATCAATCTCTTATTAGTTAAACAGCTGCTTTAAGACAAGACCTGCACAACATCTCAACTTGGACTGGCGTCAAGTAATATCCATGTGACTTCATTATCAATGATAATCATGTCCAACAAGGTAATATGCAACCATCTTGACAGAGGGATCTGTCACACAATAGACACCATTCCTGCCTCCGAGTCAGAAACTCTGGATTCAAGACCAACACCAGAACTTTATGGCCAAAGATGTTTTTGTGACGATCAACAGTAGCTGCCATTGGGCTAGCTATTTATTCCCGATGTGCAATGAATTCAAATTTCACCTGGGGTTCTGGATTATTAGTTCAGCAATGTTTCCAACACACCATCACCCCCAACTTTGAGGGCTTCATTCTTGGGTCACCAACCTCAGCTTGTGTTGTTACCCGATTATCCAGCGTCTATCTGGCACTTCACGGTCACTCGAAATTCTCCATCTGCAGTCATCGTTCTGTCAGCCACAAGCTACTTATCTCCTGACAATGTGAACCTGTTAAATGAAAGAGTGATTTGTCTGAATCAGATTTTTCAGATACAAGTCTGAATAAAGTGAAACTATACTGATATGGAGTTTGGAAGAATGATCTGATTGAAATACAAAGGATTCCATTGGGGTTTGATAGGTTAGACACTGAGACTTGCTGGAGAATATAAAATGCAGGGCCACAGTCTCAGGATAAGTGGACATTTCCTTAGAATGGAGGTAAGGGGAAATGACTTACTCAAGGATTTTTAAAATTCTCTTCCCCAAAGCATTGTAAAGCTTCATCACTGAATATATTTAAAGCTGGGTGAGGAGATTTTAGTCTCTCAGGAAATTAAAGGTTATGGGGAGTAGGTGAGAAACTGGAGTCGAACCCAAAAGTTCGCGATAATCATACTGAATGGAGGATTACTCGATGGGTTACATAATGACCACCTACTCCTATTTCTTGGATTGTTAAAATTATTGATTAATTAACACTATCTGTGCACTATACAAAGCATAGTACTAATGTAACGTTGTCAAAAAGTAGGATTTCCTAAAAGAAATCTAGCTGTGTATTTGTTGTGGTTGATCTGCACTCATTCTGACTTACTTGCACTTGGCAGCCTCCAAAAGAGATGGATATCAAGAACAACTTTGGCAGCTCCTGCAATGGAAGCAAATCTGCTCCAAAATTGGAGATGTCAGCATTGGACACAGATAGCTCAGATTTTATCCACAGTTCAATACTCAAATAGGCTGGTATTAATATGCCAGCAGTGAAATGAATAAATTCCATCAATGTCTCCTCTATCTTGAACCATTTCCAGTAGGAATTTACTGAGGAAGAAAAGCAAAGTGAAAGTTGAGTAGAATTTCTCACTGAACAAATCATACATACCCAGCTTTTTGATGCTGGATTTCCTTCAAATACCTCGGACTATTTTGTAATCATGGGGATTCTCAGTTGGTCAAAATTCAGTTATTTGAATTAACCTGCCAACTTGGAAAAGAAAATAATTTTATTTATAACATTTTCAGAGGATGAGCAAACTTGCTACTTATGGATGGAAGATGAAGGAAATATTCACAATCTGACCTGCGTCGAATTTTAGCTGATTTGCATGGCTGTTCTAGTTGTCAACAAATGTAACTGATTCAAACTTCTGGCATTTGAAAACATTGGTTATATTTTTGTGTGTGTGGAACTCTTCTGAAAACATGGAGATTTCAAATCGAAGACCAAAGTCATTGAATTCCTACAGTGTGGAAGCTGGTCACTTGGCCTACTAAGTCCACACTGACACTCCGAAAAACACCCCACCCCCACCTGATCTCAGAACTCCACATTTACCTTGGCTAATATACCTTGTCTGCTCACCCCCGAACACTAAGGGCAATCTAGCATGGCCACTCCCCAGCTTGCACATCTTCGGACTTTGAAAGGAAACCGGAGCCTCTGGAGTAAACTCTCGTTGGAACAGGGAGAATGTGCAAACTCTACACACATTAACTCTGCTTCGTCGTTACACTCCCCTCTAAGTTTTGCCATTGTGAATCTTTCTGGATTTCAGAACAAGTTTTACTCAACATCTCCTGGAGTGACTTCCTGTTAAGATTCAAACAGAATTGATTCTACCATTGGTCTTACTATCCCCGTCTAGCAATATTGTACTTTTTTTTATAGTTTTGACTTCCTATGCTACTTAATTTTATTGACATGAATAAGCAGAAACAAAAGGCACATGGAAGTTTTCTGAAGACGTGTCCCAATCTGAAACGTCAAGTTTCCTGCTCCTCTGATGCTGCCTGGCCTGCTGTGTTCCTCCAGCTCCGTACTGTGTTATCACAAGGAAGTCTGATATGCAGTTAGAGAGGTGTTTTAAGATTTTAATCACTTGCATTGCACAGATATTCCTCTGCAAGATTATAACTGATTGCCTGAATAAAAGGGCATACAAGATATTTTGATTACTTCACTTTCGATATGAAGTAGATAGTTGTTGTGTTATGACTTGGAGATATGCAGAGATGACATACCAGCTTGGGTGCATGCAAGAAGAGTTTTATTCAATGCTTTAAAATATCCATGCTCTCAGGCTTGCAGTAGCTTGCCTCAGTTTAGCTTCTTCCCCCCCACCCCCCAACTCAAGTGACCACTGTTAGGCATCACCAATCACACAATGAACTGAGAACAGATACCAGACACATACACAGTCGTACAACAAACAACTGTAGAACTGAACACTAGACCTACATTATCGATATATTGAGCAAACATCTTTCTTTTGCTGCTGAAATGAAATATGTGTTGATTCAGGTCTTGTTTCTTCTCGCTTGATTGTGGAGTTGATCATTTGGGCCTGAGATAATTGTCAAAGGTTTTTGCCATCAATTCATCACCAATATAGGGTTTATTTCTGGTGATCCTTCTAGAATTCCTATTCGAGGGCCTAGCACTAGCTTGATCCCCTTTCTTCTTCAGTTTTATTCATTGAATATGCACATATAAATCTGTGAAAATTTCTTTAGATTCCAACTGCCAACATTATGAATTGTTCAGGTGATTGTTATTGACTGTAATCTGTTCGGGTTGAACTTCCTGTGTGAAGTAACCGTTTACTTTTTGCACATCCTACCTTGGGGAGAATGTTTTTTTACATCACTTTGATGTACTTAGTTCCCACACATCAATTCCTCTTTGCGAAATAAATAAAATATTTTGCATTTATTTATCACATCCAAACTGTTTTCCCAGACTTTGTCACTTCCAATTTTCTTGCCTAGAAGACATTGAAGATTGTTGAGGATTATGAGAGATTCAGAAATATCAGCAGGAATGATGGATTGTGCTAATTCCCTCAGGTTATGTTCTTTTGGCAAGACATTATTTGATTTGACAATCTTGCACTGCTCGGTTGGAATATTAACTGTTCTTGGATGTTAACTTTAGTCAGGATCAGCGGAGAGGATTTTGATGCGGGGTGAGACCTGAGGCATGGAATTCATTGACAGTGTCCAGTGTTCCAGTTTCATGCCATGATCCTGAAAAATGGACTTCTTTTCTAAAAGATTAGGTCAGACACAGAATGGCTAACCTCCCCAAATGTTACAGTTAGCCGGTGGGCACCTGTCAGTATCAGAGTTATTGCAGATGCGTGGAGGGAACCTCCCAGCAGTAGCCTGGGCTGTATAAAAGCTAAAGTTGCCATAGTCTTACCAGACCGTAGAACTGCTCTCTCGTTGACTGGTGGTGGTTACCATGACGAGGGGAGAGTTTGAGAGGCAGACTCCTTCATGGTCACCTCAGGCAGTACAGGAGTTGAACCCACACTGTTGGCGTCACTCTGCATGGCAAACCAGCTGTCCAGCCAACTGAACTAACTGTTTCCCAAAACTGGGTTATAAAGAATTGCAGGATCACTTTGCAGTCACCCCAATCTAGAACATGAATAAAATAAACAGAAGACCATTCAGCCCATTTGATCTGTTTCACCATTCATGGCTGATCTTGGGCTTCAACCGACGTTCCCAGTCACTCCTTGATTCCCTGAAAGACATCAGTCTCAGTCTTAATAGAGGTTCTGGCATTCACAACCCTCTGGAGTGTGGAATTCCATATTTTCACAATCCTTCACACGAAGTAACTTCTCCTCATCACATTAAACATACCACTTTTTAGCTTAGACTATGTCCCATGTTTTAGATTCCTACAGTGTAATGTTCATGGTCTCAGAATCATCCATGTTTTAAATGAGGTTGCCACTCATTCTTGGAAATCCAAATAATATAGGCTCAACTTACTCAGCCTTTCATCACAAGTTAGCTCTCTTTTTTCAGAGATCAGTTATGTGAACCTTTATAATGTTTCTATTCAAAACGGTAGCCCTGCAGCTACGGCCTTAAGAAAGTGCGGAGGGCATGTTATCTGGCCAATAATTGGGCGATCCTTTTGGAATCATGTTGGCTAGAAGTGTGAAATTAGGATTCAGACTTGATCCCAACATCGTGGTCTTAAATCAGGCATAAAAGTCCTGCCAAATACTCAGTTTTGACTTCTCCAGGTTCATTAACAAACTAAACGACGTGAGAAAAAGAAATTATACTTTGGATTTGGCAACCGCAGTGATTATTCCAGTGCTGACTCTGCAGCAGGGATGGACAGGGAGCACGACTATGAATTTTATTCCAAACTTTCAATCTGAACAAAGTGAGAGAGAGTTTGGAATCCACAAATATGGGAGGCTGAAACTAGGGACTTGTGGGATTGATCCTAAGAGAAGTCCAATATCTGCTACTGGCTGGTCTGGGTACAGTTCAGCGGGTTGGGGGGGGGTGGTCGCGGTTGCAGAGTGTAGTTCTGGTGGTGGACAGAAACACAGAGGGTAAGAAGTGCAGCTCTGAATCTGAATCCAGTTGGAGTTGTGCTAATTGCATGGAAGTGAGGTGCAACTCAGCCTTGAGGGTTGGAGGGGCCTTCCTTTATCTCGAGGTCCACAGGGTCCCCAATAAATAAGTGTAAACCTTTACACATTCCTTACCCTCTTCTGGCTGACAATCCCTTTCCTGACAGGTTTCTTCTTCTTCTTAGTGTGTCCCTCAGCATCGATGATGGCTTGTTTCCAGTCTGGTTCGATGTGCTGAGATGGCTGCATGATCTGCAAACTCTGTCTGAGCTGGGGCAGGTGCTACCAGAAGGTTTGGGTGGAAGAGTTCAGAAAACTAGTGCCTTGATGGTGGGAAAGTTGGCTTTGGAGGGGACATCACTGTTGGACCACCCTTCTTCATAGGGCAAGTCAGCACTGCACCCTCACTCAAGCCAATATCTAAAATTGTAGCTCAGGTCCCAACATGACTGAGCTCCAAACTGAAGCAGAACTGTGCTGCCTTCACATTCTGCTCAATGTTACTGATCTTAGGAATAGGTTACCGTGGAGAGAAAACAGTAGGATCTTTTTGTATGTGCATTGTCTTCATGCAGTAAAATTGCTGCCACTACCTTTTTTTTCACTCATGGGATATGGGCGTCTCTGGCTGGGCCAGCATCTGTTACCCATCTCTAGTTGCCCTTGAGAAGACGGTGGTGAGCTGCCTTTTTGAACCGCTGCAGCCCATGGGCTGTAGGTAGACGCACAATGCTGCAAGGGAGAGAGAGAAAGCCAGCTTCAAGATTTTAACCTAGTGGCAATGAAGACATTTTCTCATGACTACAGATGCCAGGTATTTCCTCTTTGGAAGTTTGAACTTCCTGGGTCATTCCTACAGAATAAGCTGTATTGGGGGATTTCTGCATCATCTTGACATGTTACTCCAGTTTACGGTGCTACAAAAACTGTCTTCCAGTTCAAAGATTTGGTCCAGTACTTCTCCAGCTTAGTTCAGCATTACTCTACAGTACACAGAATGCAGCATAACGTTTCTTATTTTGATGCTGTGATAATCTGTCATCACCCTTGATTTGGAAATGAATGCCCAATGCACCGAGGCAACATTACTACATGAGACTGTTAAAGCCATTTAGAACAAAAGTCCAGGTTAGGTGGTGGATAACAAGCAATTTCCCATTCATTGCACACCCCGAAACCACTTGAGACGATGACATTCCCATAACAGGCAGAGAATTCCAGACTTCTGATAAAGCATTTGCAAAGAAACATCAACAAGTGAGGACAATGTGCAACCTGGTGGTGATGCAGTGTGCAGAATATTTCAAGACCTGTCGTCCTCAGTGTCAAATCAGAGGCTGTTAAACCATATCTAGCAGGAGCAGTTTGATGATGTCCACGTCATTAATGTCTGAAAGAGAGAGAGGTGGGCTTTCTTTTTGTGGGGGCTGGGGAGTGAGTGGAGAGAGTCGGGAATTCAAGGTCAGGTGAGGAAAGGGGAAGACAGCTGTCCTGTGGTCCGTCAGAATGGGTTTGGATTAAAACCTTGCTAGCAGAACTAAAAGGTCAGTGTGCCAAATCTACTGCCGTAATGAAATCCTTGAATTCTATTTAGAAGTAATTTAATTGACCTCGCCACAACTGGAAATAGCTTCAAAGAAGACCATTACTCTGCTGATTTGTCGGCCACAGTTGTATAGTCAAAACAATGAATGTAATCACTAATGCTCATATTACTACACCAATAAACATCATGTAGCACGTTCATACACAATGCCAACTATCAGCATTTTAAACTCAATGGTCCTTTCTAACTGCACTAAGTGCAATTATACTCACTCAGATATTTAACAATTTCTATCATCAAGGTATTTGCTTTCAGAACCAAAGTCTTGATGACTAATAAAATTTGTCAATCCTCTAGTAACTGCAGGGTACAACCATTTAATACTTGAGTTAATTACCTATAATTTGTAAGCTCGGGAAGCAGTTGAGGACCGCACATATGTGCAAACAGAGGATACTTTCTCAGTCACCCCATTGTTACCTCATTGGTAGAAACACCCTATGGTTACTGCATTAAACCCTTCATAGAGTGGCACAGTACTAAATGAGACCATTTGGTCCATTGTTCCTGTGCCAGCTCTTTGAAGGAAGTTCCCAATTAGTCGCATTCCCATGTTCTTTACCCCCACGGCCTCTAGATGATGTTGAGATTCAACATACAAGAGGGTAAAACCCATACAATATTGGGGTCAGACTGGCCAAAAGGGTAAAAGTGAATGCAAGTCACATGCCCACTTTACCTCTCACCTGATTCTTATTTCCATTGCATAAGACAAGATGTAAAATGGACTGCTCGCTCATCCTACTGGATTAGACCCACTGCAATCTGTTTGTGAAATGATCTACAAGCCAGCAGCTGGCACAGGTTAAAGCAGAATGGTGCTTCTCGACATTGTGTTGAATTGTGATGGATGTTGTTTGTTAACATACATCAGGACGCAACATTTGAAACTGTTGTATTAATTCAAGAAAATTCAGCCGTAGTTAGCGACCAGGGAACTCATAATGTGAAGTGTGCTTGTTAATTTGCTTATCTAAACAATTTTGATATAGGTATCTAGAGGAGGATCAGAGATCATGTCCTATTTATATGGATAAGTTGAATCTCAAGCTCTTGCCATGCAAAATGCCAGAAGTACCAGCTACAGAACAGAGTTTAGAGTAGATATCAAAAATTAATGACTTCAGTCTCCCCAATATTTAGTCAACAACAATTTGTATTTATATAGCAGCCTTAATACAGTAAATACACCACACACAGCTTTAAAAGCAGTTTTAAAAACAAATTTGACATAACCCCACATTAAAACAGTCAAAACAAAACTGTGGATGCCGGAAATCAAGAACAAACAGAAATTGCTGGGAAAACTCAGCAGGTCTGGCAGCAGCTGTGGAGAGAAAGCAGAGTTAATGTTTCAGGCCCAGTGGACCTCCTTCAGAAGGTTCTAAAAAAGGGTCACTGGGCCTGAAACATTTACTCTGCTTTCTCTCCACTGACGCTGTCAGGCCTGCTGAGTTTCCCAGCAATTTCCGGTTTTTGCTCAAGATATTAGGATAGATTATTAAAAGGAGTAGATGTTAAAGAACGAAGTAAAGGAGGAGCGACCGTTATAGAAGAGGTGAGTTTTAGGGAGGGAATTTCCAGAGCTTTGGACTGAACCAGTTGAATGCACATATGCCTACGGTGGAGCGAAGAAAATCACAGCAAGTTATCGTGCAGAAGGAAGCCATTCAGCCCATTTGTACTGTCTCTCTAAATGAGTATCATGATTAAGTGCCATTCTCCTGTCTTTTCCCCAAACTGTTACACATTTTTACTGTTTAAAAATTCATCCCAAGCCCTCTTGAGTACTTCTGTTGAACCTACCTCCAGCACGCTTCCAGGCAGGACGTGAAAGTGTCCTGAATTGGCCCATTGCTGAGATCTCAGGGTTGTAAGACCTGTAGGAGATTATTTCAGAGGTGTTTAAAAACAAAGCTGACAATTTTAAAATCTGGCTGCTGCAGGGAGTCAACGTTGGGCAGCGAGTGCACCAGTTCTGCACACCAGGACATTGTGAACCACGGACCATCATAATGAGAACTTCTGTTGTGTGTATACTGGATACTCAAACGTAACCCCATGAGCATTCCTGCTAACTTTTGGGGAGCAGTTCAGTATTTTAGTGGCATAAGATGAATTGTGGATCAAAAAACTGGTTTATTTTTAAGGCAATAAGAAATCATCATTTCTAAAATGTTTCACTATTGCTTTTTATCACAGAAAACGACAAAATGTACTTGTCTATCTGTCATTTTGCTTGTAGGACTGCTCTCTCCTTACAGAAAGATGACTGGTGATGGTAACCTCAGCTGGCGTGGGAACTGAACCCATACTGTTTGCATCACTCTGCATTGCAAATCAGCCATCTAGCCAACTGAACTAACTGACCCCCACAGGGTGACCCTCTTTCTCAACCTCCCCTCACCCGAGGTGTGTTGACCCCTCAGGTTAAACAATCAGTCATCTCTGTCACTCTCTCTCTCTTTCTAACGAGAGAATAGTCTACTATCCAAGTAGTTCTCACTTAATTTTACCAGATCTTTGTATTCCTTCCTCATCTGCCTTATTACCTTCGCAGTGTTCTCTTACTCAGCAAAGTGTCTGTGCAACACATGATCTCCACTCTTAGGAGTTGCTCAGACCCAACACCACCAATTTGCAGAGGTGACTGAATGTCCACTACAGTTACCTACAGTTCCACGCCCTAGCCACCCGAACAGGGACCATCGTCACCACCATCGTATTCTTCAAGCTGAGCTTTAAAAAGAAAGGCTAAGAAAAATCAACTGCATAACAGAATTTGAACAATAATGAAAGCTGCAGATCCACATTTTCCTAACGTTTTCGAACAACACAGAATAGTCGTGAGCTGGGGAGCACGTAGTGACTGCAGAGAGGTAGCGTGGGCAGGCACATGACAGGTAGATTTAATGCACAGAAAGGTGATGTTTTGCAAGGGTGAATGAGGGACGCGACATAAAATAAGTACACAATGTTAAAGGGGAAGCAGGCACAGAATGACTTGGGTGTTTAACATGGAAATATTTGAAGGCACAGCACAAATTGATAAGGTGGCTCATATAACAGATGTGAACTTTTTTCCTTCTTTCATGAGACGTGAACATTGCTGGCTGGGCCAGCTTTTGCTGCTCATCCCTAAATGCCTTTAATAAGATGGCGGTAAGATGTCATCTTCGATCGATGCAGTCCATCTGGTGTATGTGCATCTGAAGTGCTTGGCTGGATGAAGAGAAGCATTGAGTACAAATGCCAGGAAATGAGGTTAAATCCTTAGGCTTCAGTTAAGTACTGTGTCCAATTCTGCGAATCTCAGTTTAGAAACGATGTCAAGGGTCTTATTGGGTACAATAAGATTTGTACCCAAATCTTATCTGGGTACAGGTAAGATTTCCTGGATTGGTACCAGAGATGAGGGACAAATGGGATAGATCTTCCAAAAGCTAGTTCAGATACAAAGGCCTGAATGGCTCCCTTCTGTGCTGTAAAGGTCTATGTTTACATAATGGTGGAATTTAAACACAAAAATAGCACACTTGTTAAAACATTCTGCAAACTGTGCCTTTGGGCTTATTCAATGACACCAAGCAAGGACTCTATCATTATGTTCCATATTCTGCAGCATAAACAGCATATGAGCAATACTGTGGGAGATTAGTCATTGCCAATATTCAAATTGGACAGTCTCAGTTAAAAATGTGAAAAGGAAAGATAGGGAAAATATTCATTTGAAGTTGTTCTGGTCTTCTCTTTTGACCTGGAGCTGGAACCTCAAAGGCATCTTCCAATCTGCAACATTCCCTTATCAAAGGGTAACTGAGTGATCTCAGGTTGATCTTGGTTATAGGAATTGGGAATCTGAAGTGGTTATACAGGGGCAGGTTATCATCGACCGTTTCACAATTGTGGGGCCACGTATGGTCTTTTCATCATTCAACAATGAACCATCTGAATGTCAGTCAACAATACCATGGGTTACCTGCACAGATTACATATAAACGTGGTGGTTCCAAACGTTTCCAGATGGCTGGAAATGAATGACTGAGCTATCTGGAGACAATGCAACAAGCTAACCTGGCATTTGACTCAAGATTACTCTTTCAGAACAAGCCAAAAGTTGGCTTAATACACTCTGCAAAACCTGATGGGGCACTGTATCAAGAACACTACCAAACAGTTAAAGGAAACTTATGGAAAAGTGACTGGAAACTTATTAAATCAAAATAACATTAACTGGGGTGACGGTGTACTCCAGCCCCTGCGGAGCCCACTGGTTCTCTATCATGCCAGTGAGCACAGCGTACTCCCTCTCACCAGACATCTGGGTGTGACGTAACAGCGATAAAGAGGCAGACAGTCGGGCACAAAAAATCTCGTCCATTGCCTGCTGCTTGGGTCTGTTAATGGCTACTTTGGTCAAACTCAGGAGCAGGCTCACGAGGAGGTCCTCTAATTTGCTTGCCCCTCCCCAGTTTACTGATCTCAGCCAGGGCAAATATAAAAATGCCACTATTAATAAATCAGTTGACCTCGGCTACAGACGGGAAATGAGCTGGCTGCTCTTGGTCATAATCCATTCACCTATGCTGCAACTGCAGGCAGCAATGTGATCAGGTAGCTGGCAAAAAAGCCGACGGCAAGGCTCAAACTCAAGAAAATGGTTTCTGGAGAAAAACAACCAGGATCAGTTGATAAGTACCCTTAAAACCAGCATCTGGAGGAAAACAGATTTTGGGGCTAATTTTGCATTCTCTTTAATCAGAAAACAGAAAGAACACAAAAGAAATGATGACTCTGCCAGAGGTAAAAACAAAGGCATCCACATAATAATTCACCATAAATGATTTTTCACTATGATTTTGTAAAACTAGGCTGATATTCTTGCAGTCAGATAATGCTGGACTTACTAATAATAAAGACAACAGATAAAAATAATAATGTTCATCATGGTGAGCTGATCAGCATATAGCTTTTGAAAACCAAGTAGCTGAAATACCGGGGACCACAAATCCTAAGATATTTCCCATTTTAACACTGGAGTTAAATATCACCACACTTAACATGCCATCAATAAAGATTAAAAACGCTGTATTAACTGGTTTCATTTTTATTCATTTGTTTTTGTTATCAAAGACAATGTCTGGAAACGTCATGTATTAAAGTTTCTGTCCATGATTTTGCTTTTACAAAAATCTGTGAAATGTGGATGTGCACTGGATTATTCAGACTCTTCCTTCCTTTGTCTACCTTTGGAAAGGAGAAAAATGTACTCTTATCACTTCTCTTGTGAGGGCTTCAGACAGGCCATGGAATGGGTTAAGTCTTTCTGATCAAATTTTATGTTTGCGATGTTCAACCTCTGTTCTAGGTCAGAGTTCAAAACACCTCAATACTAATGCAGGGTGTGATTCTTCCAAAGGTCAAAGAGTGTTAGGCACCATGATTGAACACACATTTGCTCATGCTCTAATCCGCACAATGGCGCAGTGTCAATCACTGTGGATTATAGTGACTTAATGGCAGACAACCAAACACGATCAACAGCAGGACAATGGAGGGAGACAGATGCATCTGCAGAGACCATAGAGTTTTGAATGAAGAGTTGGCTGGGTTTCAGATCTATGGCAAGATACATTCACTGAGGCTGTGGAGTGTCATGGTAGCTACTGTGGCTTCTCATTGTCAGCCTCTGGGTAGGTTGGGTATTTAATAGTCTCAATGTTTTCCTTCACTTTGTAAGACGGGTACAGTCCTGTTCGTCCATTTCTTCGATTGATACCTTTGGAATAACCATCCCAATGGTTGCCTGCTACGCCAATCAGATCTCCTGGCTCCAGCACAATTTCTTCTGGAGTCTGTGGTTTGTGAGGGTAAATTGCAATCTGATTGTGCGCATTTTGCCCACCAAAGTAATAGATGTCGTCCAGAGAACGGAAATTGGCTGAAGCATCTGGGTGTAACGTTTGCATTATCTCATAGGCCACTCGACAAACCTAAAAAGCAGAAACAGAGGTTAACTGTCGGGACCTACTCCATTTAAAACTGTGTTGCTTGAGAATACAAACCATGAAAACTGCTTCATTTGGAATGTATTTAAATTCATTTGGCAAGCTTATAAAAGGATTGTTTAGATGTTGGTCGTGGCAAAACAAAGAAAAATTACCCAAAGTTTAAGAACGCCTGGAAGGACAAAAGCAGTAGATGCACGGGAACACCACCACAAGTTCACCTCCAAACCACGTCCTTTCTGATTTGGAAATATATCATTCCTTCAGTGCTGCTGGGTCAAAATCCTGGAACTCCCATCCTAAAAGCGCTGAGTATCCCTACACTCCCAGAATAGCAGCGGGTCGAGAAGGCAGCTAACCATCACCTTCTCCAGTGCAGTGAGGGATGAGCGATAATCGCTGGCCTAGCAAATGGCACACATATTGTTGAAGGGATAAAATAAAAGTGGCAACCATGGCATACTCACCTCAAAATTACACGCTTCTAGGTTCAAGTCCCTCCAAGGCTGCGGCACAAAACTCAAAAGCTGACAATCCAGTGCAGTACTGAGGGAGGGCGACACTGACAGAGGTACCAAATTCTGGATGAAATATCTAAATGAAGGGCCCCATCTGCCCCCTCTCATGTATGTAAAAAATGCATGGCATTATTTTGAAGATAACCAATGAAGTTACACAAGTGTCCTGGCCGATATTTATCTTTCAGTTAATATCCTAAATAAAAAAATTGCTATTAGTTACTTGTTGTTGCAAGAGTTCGTCAAATGCACATCAGCTGCCAAATTCCCTACATTAAAAAAGCTGGGCAATGGGGTGCCTGTTCTTTGGGTATATAGCCTTTGACCAATGAATGAATGTGGTCAAGACATCATAGGCATCACCAGCCTAGTAATGATTGTATACAGGAATTAGCAGTTTCCAGAGCTTTTGACTACTGAAACATTAATCTGAATTTCCTGGCTTCCTGCTAATATTCCCAATGGGTTTTTTCATTACTCCATACAATTTATATTCCAAGGTATAAAGCCTAAGTGCAAGCTGTGCATATGCATTAACTGATGCAATATCCACCCTTTCATCTCCTCCTTTCCCATTACTCAAACACTCATCTCCAGGTGAAGCAGCAACTTATGAGTACTTGTGCAAGGCAGTATGCTGCATTTGCTATTCATGATGTAGTCTCGTCTATCTTGAGGAGACAGACTACAGATTGGGAGATTGCTTTGTTGAACACCTTTACTCAATTCACAAGAATGACCATGTTTTCAGTGCTTATGATTTTAATTCTCACGTGAACTTGAACATCTCCGTCCTTGGCCTCTTACATGAATGAAGCTCCATGGAAGTTTAAGAAACATATCTATAAGTTCACACCTTGCAACTTTACAGCCTCAGTTTTAGATTCTCTAACTTTTTCTCAGACAGCAGATGCTGATGCTGATTCCTCAATGACCATTCCTCCTTCCTCTGGATCCATTATTGTTTCCTTGTTTGCCCCTTTCCCATCCTGTGTTGCCTTGCGTTATCATTCTTTTTGTGACTTTATTACACCACACAATCTCAGATATACTCTTCTGTTCTTTTCTCCCTTAACCCCAATTTCCTTGCCTCTGTATAGTTATAACCTATTGGGGTACTGTGCTGTAAACTGAGACACGCTATTCCTGGGGTCATACCAAACGTTAAAGTCTTTTTTAAGATATGAACAGTACCCCAATTTACCTGACTTTCAGACCAAGGCTGTTAGAAAGCACTGAACAGGTTTCTGCACTGAACAAGAAATTTCTAGAAAATAATTACACTGTAATAAACAGATATAAATCATTGACACATAACACTACCAAGTGAAGCTCTAATCCCCTTATATGCTCCTCCTTAGAAACAAACTAACAGAAAAACAAATAGATAAACTAGATGAGAGACGGAGATCTAAAAAAAAGGAATGTCAGTCTTTGCTACCTGTTTCTCATGTTGAGATCATCCTTCTTCATTTAACCAAGCTCTTGGTATTTGGCTGTCTTTCTCTTGTTCCAGTGGTTTGAATGAAATAGAGTAACTGATTCTCTTGGAAAACATCTCTGATTTATCAATTCGAAAATCACAACCAAGCAACTGCTGCAGAAACAGTAACTAGTCTAAACCCAATTTTTACTGCAGAGAACAGGGAGCTTCTGCCAACAACACACTTGTCTGTGTCTTTCCTTCCCTCTCTGTGTCTCAGGACCTTATTACCAGTTCCAAACTGCTCAGTTATCTGATAACCAATCAGCTTCACTCAGAAGCAACTCCTTGGCTCCTGATCGACTGCACATTGCAGGAACCCATAGCCACAAAATACAGAGTTCACAGTATGTATTGAAATCCTTGTTGTGAAATCATGCAGCCATCCTGGTAAATCCTGGTTTTTAAAAGCAGCCCTTTCCCCTTGCAGTCCAGAGTTTTTAAAGACACACATAAAAAGACACAATTCTTAGGCGCCTCCATCCTTGAGGAAAATGAAACACCATTTCAAAAACGTGTTCAGTCATAAAATAATATTAGACTTCGACCCATTCATTATTCTTTCTCCCCTTATATTAACCCACATCTTTCAGTTTAGAGTCATAGAGATGTAAAGCATGGAAGCAGGCCCTTCGGTCTAACTCCTGCATGCCAGCCAGATATCCTAGATAAATCTAGTCCCATTTTCCAGCATTTGACCCATATCCCTCTAAACCCTTCCGATTTATATATCCGTCCAGATGCCTGTTAAATTTTGTTACCGTGTCAGCTTCCACCGCTTCCTCTGGCAGCTCGTTCCATACATGCATCACCCTCTGTGTGAAAAAGTCGTCCCTTAGGTCCCTTTTAAATCTTGCCCCTCTCACCTTAAACCTATGTCCTCTAGTTCTGGACTCCCTACCCAAGGGAAAAGACCTCGTCTATTTACTCTATCCATGCCCCTCGTTATTTTATAAATCCCTATAAGGTCACCCCTCAGCCTCCGACACTCCAGGGAAAATAACCCCAGCATATACAGCCTCCCCCTGTAGCTCAAATCCTCCAAACCTGGCAACATCCTTATAAATCTTTTCTGAACCCTTTCATGTTTCACAATATCCTTCCTATAGGAGGGCGACCAGAACTGCATGCAGTATTCCACTTGTGGCCTAACCAATGCCCTGTACAGCCACAACATGACCTCCCAGCTCCTATACTCAATGCACTGACCAATAAAGGCAAGCGTACCAAAACACACCAAACACCACCTTCACTATCCAATTTCTAGCCGCGACTCCACTTCGAAGGAACTATGAACCTACACTCCATGATCTCTTCACTCAGCAACACTCCCCAGGGCCTTACCATTAAGTGTATAACTCCTGCCCTGATGTGCCTTTCCAAAATGCTGCACCTCGCATTTATCTAAACTCCATCGGTCACTCCTCGGCCCATTGGTCCATATGATCAAAATCCCACTGTACTCGAGGTAAAATTCTTCGCTGCCCAACAACCTCCAATTTTGCGGTCATCTGCAAACTTAGCGAACCATACCTCCTATGTTCACATCCAAATCATTTATATAAATGACAAAAAGCAGTGAACCCGGCACTGATTCTTGTAGCCCACTGCTAGTGACAGGCCTCCAGTCTGAAAAATAAGCCTCCAGGACCACCCTCTGTTTCTACCTCTGAGCTAGCTCTGTATCCAAATGGTTAGTTCTCCTGGCATTCCATATGATCTAAACAGTCTGAAGATTTTGGGTAATCTGAAATGGAGGATGGGAAAAAAATTGTGGCTGTAAGAGCTGCTCCTTTTGTTTTTGAGATATTTTCAGTGTTGAAGCTCATTTCCTCGAATTCCAGGAGTAGTAATTATCGTCTTATAAGCTATTGCATTGTTTTGAAACTTTAGGGAGAAAAAAAGGATCAAAGCAATGGCACTTTAAAAAAAGGAGAAAGACAGACACAGTCAGTGTCAGTGACCAGATGCGAAGGGATTCAAACGGAGAAAGAAACCGACAGTATTGGCTGACCCAGCAGTAAATCTGCAAAGCTGCCGCCTCTGCTGTTTGATGTCAAGTAATTTCCTAAATTTTAACCTAATCTAACATTCAGGATAATGTATCCACAATCATATTATCTTTGTCATTAATAAGAACAGGTTTTTCACTTTAAATGGTTGCACCAAAAGGCTGCATCTGAATAGTAGCGCATTCTGATTTTTAATCTTTACATTGAATGTTCATGGATTCCTTTGAGTATAAATCGGTGTTTCCTTGTTTCCATGTATCTGGAAAATACAGACATCAAAATGCTGAAGAGCTGTCAACAATCCCCAAGTCTCTTTGTCCGTGGTGGAGTATTATATCTGTTACTGGTTTAGTTTGTTATGGCCCAGACCAAACCTCATCAAACTCTTTATAACATTGTCTAGACCCGAACTTTTTCTTATTTTAAAGGCAAACGTAAGCTATTACTTGCAAATGCAATTTGATTGGTCAAACTACCAATTTTAAGCAAAACACAATTTATTCATCCACTGTAGTTAAAATACAAAACAAAGAAGGAGGTTCAATAACTTCAATCTATTGAAAAACTTAACTGAACAATAGGTAGAGTAACTGTTACTAATTAACTGTTCCGAAACAGCAACATCCCATAAACACACCCTTGGCAAAAGGAAAATTCAGAACACAGACTGCCTCACATGCAGTTTTCCAATCCAGGAGGAAAGAACATCAGAAAACAATGCTGATGGAAAGAAAACTGCCACTTTCAGCTGTAGCAAAGAGAGATGTTATAGCTTTTCACAACCACAACAGTTTCAGCCACTGAAAAACCTAAAATCCGTGGTTCTGAGGGTGGGAGCTTGACCACACCCACTCAGGATGTTTCTATTGTTCCAACTTTTAGGGGGAAAAAAACCTCAAGGCTTCACAAGTTGTTAATCTTCTCAGATTGCTCGGCACCTGCCCCCCAAATCTCTCTCTAAAAGAAACCAGGGCAAAACACACCTCTTAAAGTCACAGCATTGTCACAAGTTTCATGGAGAAGTATCCCACAGGCTTTGTTCTCCTGACTCATCTGTAACAAGATGGCATCTACCCACAAAGCCCTAACTCAAATGCAATTTTGAACAATCTGGAAAAATCAGGGGTGGCAGATAATGGTTCATTTATTCAGCTTAACTTCAGCTTCTCAAATGCTATTTGACATTCTTCTGATCATATAGCTTTGCTTTTTCCCTTAATAAATTTGTTAAATGTACGGCTATCACAGCAAAATTACGCACAAATTTCCAATAAAATCAATGCATTCCTAAAAACTTCATGACTTCTCATTTAGTTTCAGGAATCATGAATTCTATTAAATCCTTTACTTTCCCTATCCTTGTCCAACCACATATCCTGCATAAATCACTCTTGTTTTTGCAAATTCACTTTTCGTTAAATTTATCATTAACCCAGCCAAACATAATTGCCTAAACATGGCTTCAATTTGTCTTAAATACTCTTCCTAAGTGCTACTATAAACTACAATATAATGTGAATACATTACATAGTTACAAACTCTAGCTTGATTCATATTCTGCAATGTGGCTGCAGTGTTCTTTAACCCAAATGGTGTCACACAACATTAGTATAACACATTTACGTAACCAAAGCAGGAATTTTTTTTACCCTTGACGTAAATGGCACTTGCCTTTCAATAGCTCAATCTTAGAAAGGAATAAGGCACTGTCAAACTTATCAATGTGGTCATCTCCTACCTGAAACACACTAGTTGCTAGTGTGGACATTCTTTCATTTTTGCCTGTGAATCCTCAATTGGTCCTGCCTTACCCGAAATACTCCTGAGAGTCTTTCTAGAAAGGTGGGCACATAATCCAGCATTGTAGATTCTTAATCCTCATTTATGAATTTCTCCCCTATCCATTCATCTAACTTCTTGGCCATAAACCACTTCAAATGGGCTAAATCCCATGATTCATTTAGAGAATCTCTTGTTGCAAATAATAAAGCCTAATCTTCGGCCCCAATCCTGTGAGCATTCATGACGGGATGTTGTAATGATACTCTTAAGAATTTGATGGTACCTCTCCAAAACTCCCTGTGGATGATACACTATTCACTTCAAATTGGTTTACTTCTAAATTACTAATGATTTCCTGAAAAATTTTGTACAGCAAGTTAGAACCCCGATATCCGATGATATCTCAGTTGGGCATCCAGAATGAGATCTTTAAAAAAAAGTGTTAACATTTTCACAATTACCCTCACAGAAATCACCCTTAAAAGGAATAGCCTGTGGGTAGCAAGTCATCACATCAACAAATTGCAGATGCACTGATGTCCTACTTTCAGGACATTGAAAGTCCTCGATTAAATGAATCCTCAAAAACTCGTACAGGTATCCAAGGTATTGGGCTGATTACATATTGAGGTTTTCCTAGCATCTAACATGTCTGACATGTTTTACAGAACTGCACAAAATTTATGGAGTCTGGCTCATGTTCCTGTTTATCGAGAGCAGCGTTTTCCACATTCCTATATGCCGCTATAGGAACTTCATGTACTATTCAAATTTACTTATGATATCTAGCTGATACCATTATTTGATGAACAACCATCTGTTCTGTGAGGCTGTCTCCACTTCCTCATCAAAGTTCTGCTTTTGATAAAATAGCACTCTGCAACCTTTTCAGACTCAGCTTTAGTGAGAATTGTCTTTGCTAACTTTGTTGACTCTGGCTCAGAGCCTCAATTAATGAAGACATGCCATGTACCTCCCTTGATCAATCTTCATTCTGGTCAAACAGCTGCTTGTGATATTACTGTGACCTCTGGTGATGAACTCTGTTTTGCCATTGCTCTGGTCACCACACGCGATTGAAAAATACCCAGAACCTGTTCCGTCTCGCTAGCTTCAGCTAGGCTTTCTCAGATTATAGATGAAGCTATGACTTTGACTCCTGGCAAATCATCCCCCAGAAGTAACTCAACTCCATCCAGAGCTGACTTCTAAACTATCCCAATTACCATTAGGCTAGACCACAAGTGACACTCCAGTTGCACCCTGTACAATAGACCTGGGATGGACTCTCCATCATCTCATTTACCAACACTTTGGTTTTCATTGAACTCTCTGAAGGGAAAACAAAATCCTTCTCCACCAAGATAGTTTAAGTAGCCCCTATAATTCTTAACACAATTATGGAATTAGATTCTTCCTTTCAAGAAAATGGGATAATCTTTCGTTTAGATAGGAATCCTCTCTTCTACACTGTGTATTTCTTTCACACTGGAAACAGCAATTACCTCCAATCTCTTACTTGTAGTTAAAGTTACAATCTGATTCATGCCTTTTTTCTTCTGAGTTTTGTTTTCAGGATCATTCTTATGAATTCCGAGAGGTTCGATGTGTTCCCCTTTCAACTGACAGCATTCCGAATGAATGCGTCTCACCTTGTTAAAATGGAAACACCTTGTGTTCTGATTTTCACCTCCACCCTCAGTACTTTCCTTTCTGATCTGAGATGATGACCTAGTGAAGAAAGGTCCCGACCCGAAACTTCAGCTTTCCTGCTCCTCTGATGCAGCCTGGTCTGCTGTGTTCCTCCAGCTCCACACTGTATTGTCTCTGACTCCAGCATCTGCAGTTCTTGCTCTCTCCTAGCCATTCCTTTTGTTGCTTACTTGTCTTCCTTTCACTTTTCCATTTTCTGTCTCTTTCTAATTTATGACCGTGATGGAAAAAAATCTTGGCTTTACAGATTAACTCATAATTATCCACTATTATTGCTGTCTGCCTAGATGTTGCAACCCTTTATCCTCAACACGAGTTCTTATTATGGAAAGCTGTGAGTTTTAAATTCCTCTAAGACAGTAACCTAAGACCTTCATTTGTGATTTCACCTTTACTGTTCTTACCAGACCTGTCAAAATTACTTCATTTAAAGTTCACAAATTCAGCATAGGTTTACCCAAGCTGTTCATTTAAATTCCAGAATTGTTGCCTAAATACTTCAGGCACTAACTCATATGTAGCCAAAACAGTTTTCTTTAGTGTCAAAATCTCGAGAAGTCTCCTCTGACAGTAAACATAAATTTCCTGTGCTTCATCTATTAATCTACTGTGCATGTGCAATGTCCAATCCTGTTTTGCCAAATTAATTTTCTCAATAACATGAAGAACGTTGCCATATCCTTTTCACCGGGTTTTGGTAGGGCATGTGCAAACAAAATTTCCAAACTCAACTCCAACTTGATGACTCAGATTCTCCCCACCACAGCCTGCATCAGCACTGATAACTCGTATTTCAACTGTGTCATTTTAACCTAGTATTTATGTTTCCTTGTTTAATTTTTCTCTCACACTTCAAATTCTAATTTTCTCACTTCCATTTCCTGTTTTCATAATTCAATTTCCTTTTCCTAATCCTTTCTCTGCCATCTCTTGTTTCTTCTTTCTCACCTCATGCTCCAGGCACTTCAACTGTAACAGAGCATCACCCGATTCGGGCATTTCACCACTTAAAATACCTGGCCCTTATTACATTTCCTCTAAACCCAACTACTGTGCTCATACCTCAATTATCTCTACCTTTCTTTTTGGTAACCCAGTCAGACAATGCTACCTCCAGTTTACCTGCCAAGTCAATCAACCGTAGTTTTGAAACTTCCCCCAGGATGGCCAGTGTCATCTTTGTCTCTTGCAGGAAGACCTTTGCTGTTTCCAGTGACATGCCTTAAGTGTCATCCAGTTTCCCTTCACCTGAATTATGTAGCAACACCAAACCCCATTCCTCGCTGCCTCTGTTTTCCATCCAACCCGAAGCCAATCTAATTCAAATCCCGCATGACAAGCCCTCAAACGTTTGTGAAAACAGATGAACTTCTAAAGCCTTGCAGTTCTGATGATCGGTCATCGATCTGAAACTTGAACTTTGTGACTTTCTCGAGAAATGGTGCCAGACATGCTGAGCATTTCAAACATGTTTCAGCTTTTACAATGTATTTAGTGAACATGGCCTCAGTTTCCCACTGCATTTTAAGTCATTACTGGATGTTTTTTTCGTCCATCCTGATAAGGTCAGGTTTTATGAACAGAGTATACCAAGGGTATTAACAGGTGAACACCAGCCAAAGAAATTGTTATTTTCATTTCCTTTCAATTTGTACTTCTGGACAGTTTTGTGCAATTTTCTGACAAGCTGTAGTTATGAAGAGAAAATGAATACATTTCCTTCCAAAAACCAATCACTCATTTTGCAGTATTCCATCAGAACAAAGGTGAAAAGATTTGCCATTTCTGATGAAGGGTTTAGGCCCGAAACATCAAGTTTTCCTGCTCCTATGATGCTGCTTGACCTGCTGTGTTCATTCAGCGCCATGCTTGTTATCTCGGATCCTCCAGCATCTGCAGTACCTTTTATCTCTGAAAAGCCACACAATTTAGTTTTTATCTGTACTGATGTTGTGCACTGCAAGTACAGCGCAATGAAGCAACAGCAAGCTTTGATTCTGAGGTGGTGTTCATTTCTCTGTGTACCATAAACCCATTTTGTTCAATGACCATAAAACAAAAAATACTTCTTATGCAATATGTTTTGGAGCAGCTAAAAGGTAATAGCAATTTGACCACCCACTTGGATTTGGGTGTCTAATGTATAAGCTATAATTGCTTTCTTAAAGTCGTATATTACACTAAACACCCTGCAAGAAAATCAATTCGGGGTTTTGCTTTTCCATTCGGGTTTCATCATTGCTTTTGAACAATGGAACCTGCAGCATTTGAACTTGTAGAAAAATGGGGCATACTTGATTTGACTGATTCTAAAAAATTGTTCTTGTCAAAACTCGCATCAACAGACTTTGAATGTGTCAGAAAAATAAATGGCTCCAAAATACTCTAAGAAAAATGCCATCATTTTTTGTGGATTCCCCTTTATCGGGGAAGGCCACCTTGGGAAATATTCACTCCGAAGATGTGCAGGCTAGGTGGACTGGCCATGCAAAAAAGCCCAACGTGTTCTGAGATCTGTAGATTAGGTAGGTTATAGGGGGATGGGTCTGGGTGGGATGCTGTGAGGGTCAGTGTGAACTTGTTGGGCCGAAGGGCCTGTTTCCACACTGTTGGGATTCTATGATTCTATGATATGAATTAGACAACTAAAATGTGATGACTAGTCTAAAAGTGCTTCCAAATCTAATGATATCACGATGCACTGACGTCACGCAGTGCAACTATATTGCAATTATTTGCCACCGCTGTTTCAGATTTAAACTGCAAAATGTTTGCACAAAAATGACAAAATACCTTCTCGAGAAGATGAAGCTGTGGATCAAACATTGCAAAGAACCGATTTTCTATTGAACGGTATGGCAGCTGGATTGGGATTGGCTTTTTGAAACGTGGCACGTTATCTCCCACATTAAACAAGGCACTAACTTCAGGAAAACAGTGGTCAGAGATCTACAGCCTTTCAGACCATCAAGTCTGTGCTGGTCAAAAATAACAGCCTCATTATTCTAATGCTATTTTCCAGCACTTGGCCTATAGCCTAGTGAGCAAGAGCTGATCAAAACTGCCATCCCATTGTGTCCATTAACATTCACTTTCATGGTCCCCACTTGTTGTCTGTCATTTCCCTAATTCACCCTACCCCTTTGCAAATCTCTACTTCAGCTGAGATAGAGCATCTTTGCAAGAATTGGATACTAACTAAATCAACTGTGCTATAATGTGGTAGGATGTACAAAAGTGCAAGACTGCCAGATAATCTTATTTGGTTGAGATTTTTGATGTAGCTAATTTTAATCCTAAATTCAGATGGGCTTGGATTGAGTGGGAAAAAGATGTGTTTCACATTGCTAACCCTACTTCCATTCATCTACTTCCAGTCTTAACACAGATGGCTCAATACAGCGTGGAGCTGGAGGAACACAGGAGGTCAGGCAGCATCAGAGGACCAGGAAAGTCGATGTTTCGGGTCAGGACCCTTTTTCAGGACGTAGATGGGCAGTGGTCAAACTGTCAACTTGATTTTAAGAAGCAAGTCTGTCACTAGAAGGTCACTTGCTTTTATTAAACCTGTTTTTATTTTATTTTTAACTCATGGCATTTGTGAAGTAATCAAGTTTCAGGTTTGCTGACAATTAATAGGAAAACAAATTCTTAGAATTAACACATATTAAGCACATCTTGTGGGCCAAGAAGTACATTACTCTCTCTCTCTCTTTATCCCATTTGTTGACTTGCCTGCCCATGCAATCTCTGACCCCTACACCTGTCCCCCATTCTCTGACTGTCTTCCATAATCTTGAAGATAAAGTCATAGAGATCTTACAGCGTGGAAAGAGGCTTTTGGGCCCAATAGGCTCATGCCAGTTGTTAAGCATCTGTCCAGGCCCATGTTCCAGTGTTTGGGCTGTAACCTTGCATGCTGTGGCACTTCAAGTGATCATCTAAATGGTTAGCAAATGTAACAAAATGGTTCCTGCCTTTCCCATTCTTTCAAGCAGTGAGTTCTGATAACCAACACCACCTATATAACAAAATATCTTCTTTAAATTCCCTCAGAACCGTCAACTCTTTACCTTAAATCTATGGCCCTGACCCCTCTGTTAACAGGAAAAGGATTTTCCATGTACCTATCTAATGCCCTTGTAACTTTCTACACTCCATGCAAGTCTCCCAATCTATCAAGTCTCTTTTCATAGCTGAAGCACTCCAGTGGAGGCAACAGCTTGGTGAATTTACCTCTCTAGAACAATCACATCCTTCCTATCACTTCGGGCTTACAACTGCACGCAGAACAGCAGCTGTGGTCTAACAAATGTTATATACAGCTCCATTATAATCTCATTGCTCTTGTATCCAATGCCTTGACTAATAAAGGCAAGTATCCAATCTATCTTGCCAATCTCCTTCTCCTCCTGTCCTATTGCCTTCACGGATATGCACACAAAGTTTCCCCCACCGCCACCTGGTCATCTGTGACCATCATAGGATCTCTGGCCACTTCGCACCATATCTAAATTCCACTTCTTGCGATCTCATTTCCTATCCCCTCCCTGCAGTTTTGACTCCTCTGTTGCAATGGAAGATGGTCAAAGATTGGAAGCCGAGCAAGAATTGCTGATCATTGGAATCGATAGGTGCGGGGGTGGTGTAGGCATCAGAGGTCATGCTTTTGGGCAGGGAGACGGGAAGAGAGGTCACCAATCAGGTGGGAAATTGACTAAAATAAATCAGGGTTAAATCTTGCAGGATATCTACAATACCCTAATTCCTGAGCTTCCCATCCAAAATAACTTCACTGATTCCAAGCAAACATCAGAAGACTGTTAATTCAGCTTCGAAAAAGTGGCTTCATCAACTGTCTCTATTTGAGGATGACGTCAACAAACCTATGTTGCAGGTTTCTGCTGTGGATCTTCATGTGACTGGACTAACCAATTGTCGATCGAACGATCTTTGGGCACATGGGACAGGACGTCTTACAAGGATATGGAGTGCCAGATTCCCTCCTTTCCTTCTCTCCTGTCACTGTATCTCATCATTCTTGAGCTTGGACTGTGTGAAGGTTAAGTTATTGTCATTCTGAACAAGTGGTAACAAGCTTGCCTTAGTCATGAATGTTAACGCTACCACAGTGCACAATCACGGAAGCATGGTGGCACAGTGGTTAGCACTGCCTCATAGCATCAAGAACCTGGGTTTGATTCCAGCCTCGGGCAACTGTGTCTGTGGAGGTGTACATTCTCCCAGAGTCCGCATGGGTTTCCTCCAACAGTACAAAGACTTGCCAAAAAGAAATCCCACTTTAGTGATCAGGGAGGTGTAGGCTAGGTGGATTAGCCATGGTAAATGCAGGGTTACAGGGATAGAGTGTGATGCTCTTCAGAGGGTTCGTACAGACTCAATGGGCCAAATGGCCTCAATCTGCTCTGTAGGGATGCTATATTTCTATTCTTCGATTCTATAATGAAATTCCATTTCTGACAATATTCAAGTCAATAGTTTGAAGGACCTGCAGATTTTCCAAACAGTGGGAGTTGTTAAATTCAAACAGGATCCAGCATCGTGTTAGCAATTAAAAAGAATTTTCTCAGCTTTTAGGGAACATTATACTGCACTGTGCAATCCATGAAACCTGCTTATACTTGTAATGCAGGGCAGTGTTAGCAACACATGCAGCAATTCAACTGCAGCTTGCTCTCAAGAAGAATGGTTTGCTTTATAGATTGTTCAGGCACTGACATATTGGTCCAATTTAACATCTAGGCAGGGGCCACTGTTTAATCCATTGCACAATGATTTCTGTTCCAACCACTGAAGTGAAATAATATCATTTATGGATTCAGATAAAACAAGAATCTGGAATGCAGGAGGTACACTGGGGCAATGCCATACATCCTGACAGAGCTGGGAATGAGTAGGAGTTGACAGGAGCAGTAGAAATAGTCAGAATAACATTTACAGCTATCTTAAGTCTCTTTGAAACTTATATCGGAGCAGAGTCTACCCACATTTGCATTGAAAATATACACTGACCCCACCTCCACTCTTTTTTGAGTCTGAGCATTCCAATGTCTCACAACCTGAGTGAAAAGAATTCTATTCATTTCTGACCTAAAAGGGTGATTACTAATTTTTCAACAGGATCTCCTCATTCTGGACCTAATTGGGCACCCTTCACTCTTCTAAACTCCATTCAAAACAAGCCCCACCTGCCCTCAGAAAACAATCCGCTCATTACAGGTAACAATCTAATCAACCTCCTCTGAAATGCTGCCAACACATTTGTAATCCTTCCTTAAAAAAGGAGACGAAAGCGGCCACAGCATTCAAGATGTGGTCTCACCAATGCTCTGAAACATAACATGTTTGCTTTTATGTTCGATACCTCTCAGAATAAAGGATAGCATTCCAACTGCCTCCTTAATTACTTGGTATACCTTCAGACTAACATTTTGTTACTCATGTACTGGAACACCTAGATTGCTCCGCATAATGGGATTCTGTTGTTCTCCATTAAAGTATTTTGCTAATTTTTTATTCTTAGTCAAATATCTCATTTGCTTCCTCTATACTCCAACAGCCGGATTTTTTGCCCACTCACTCAAACTATTGATATTTGTTTGCATCCTCCTATGCCCTCTTCACAAAATATGTCCCTATTTTATGTCATCTGCAAACGTAGGTATGGTGCTTTCTCTCCCTTCATTTAGATCATTGATATGAAGGCTTAAAAACAGGAGCCTCGCACAGGCCTCTTTGAGACTCATCTCATCCTGCCAATCGGGAAAGGGATACTGTTTTCTGCCAGCCAAGCAGTCCTCTATCCATGATAACAAGGTGTGGGGCTGGATGAACACAGCAGGCCAAGCAGCAGCATAGGAGCAGGAAAGCTTGACGTTTCGGGCCTAGACCCTTCATCACCCTCCATTTCTGATGAAGGGTCCAGGCCCGAAACGTCAAGCTTTCGTGCTCCTATGATGCTGCTTGGCCTGCTGTGTTCATCCAGTCCCACACCTTGTTATCTCGGATTCTCCAGCATCTGCAGTACCTTTTATCTCAGTCCTCTATCCATGATATGTTACCCCCTACACCATGAATTTCTACCTTACATAAAAACTTCCACGTGGAACTGTATCAAATGCTTTGTGAAAATCCAAGTACAGTATTATTAGAAGCTCCTCTTTATCCAGAGCTTACAATACTCAGAGTCAGAGATGTACAGCATGGAAACAGACCCTTCGGTCCAACTCGTCCATGCCGACCAGATATCCAAAATTAATCTAGTCACATTCCCCAGCTTTTGGCCCATATCCCTCTAAACCCTTCTTTCTAAATTTTAGATGTTGTCATTGTACCAGTTCTCACCACTTCCTCTGCCAGCTCATTTCATACACGTACCACCACCTGCATGAAAATAATACCCCTTAGTTCCCTTCTAAATCTTTCCCTTCTCACCTTAAACCTATGCCTTCTAGTTTTGCACTCCCCTACCCTGGGGAAAAGACCTTGGCTATTCACCCTATCCACACCCCTCGTGATTTTATAAACTTCTATAATGTCAATCCTCAGCCTACAATGCTCCAGGGAAAATAACCCCAGCATCTCCTTATAGCTTAAACTCTCCAGCCCTGGCAACATCCTTGTAAATCTTTTCTGAACCCTTACAAGTTTCACAACATCTATAGGAGACCAGAACTGAACGCAGTATTTCAAAAGTGGCCTGACCAATGTCCTGTATAATGACAACATAACCTCCCAGTTCCTGCACCCATTGCACTGCCCAACAAAGGCAAGTGTACCAAAAACATTATTCTGTCTATTATCCTGTTTACCTGCCCCTTCAAATAACCTAATCAATTGGTTCAATATGATTTCCCTTTCACAAAACCATGCCGACTCTTTCTAATTACCTATATTTAATCTAAGTGTCCAGCTAGAATCTTCTTTTAACAGACATCAAGCTAACTAGCCTAGTTTCCTGTTTCCTGTCTCTCTTTGAATAGAGGCATTATATTTGAAACTTTCTAGATAGATGGTAACGTTCCAAAATCTAGCAATTTTTAGGGGAAAAAAAGACCAACGCATCCACCCTCTCATTAGTCACCTCTTCTAAGATCTTAGGATTAAATCGATTGAGGCCCAAAAGCTTACCAGCCCATAACTCCATCAGTTTTCTCAGTACTGCTTCCCTAGAGATTGTAACTTCACCAAGTTCCTCTCTCTCGTCCACCTCCTGATTTACAGATATGACTGGAATGATTTTTTTTGTAACTCTATAGTGAAAACGGAAGCAAAATATTTGTTCATTTCATCTGTCATTTCTTTATTATTTACTGTCAACTTCCCATTTTCACTGTGAGGGCTAGCACTCACTTTTCTCTTTTCCTTTTTATGTATAGACACATTATTTTTACATTTCTAGATAGCCTTCTCTCAAATTTCTTCCTGATGAAATCTTTTAATCAATCTCTGCCATTCTTTATATCTTTCCAACATTCTGACCTGTCACTCATCTTTGTGCAATTATATGCTTTTTCCTTAAATGGATGCTTTCCTTAACTTCTTTCGTGAACAATGGATGGTGGGTTCTCCCTTTTGAACTTTTCATTGTGGTAGGAATATATCTATGCTGAGTATTCTGAAATATCCTTTCAAATGTCTGCCACTGCTTCTCTGTTGTTCTTTCTCCTGAAAAGAGAGACATATTGTTGAAGATTTTTATCATATACTCATCAAGATAAATGCAAGAAGGGTAAATTTCAAAAGTAAATGACAACGTATCCGACCGGACAAAGGGTGCTGACTGGTTTGCAAATCAACTATGGTTGGCTGGGACACTGCTATAGAATAAAGCTATGAGGAGCAATAGGCAACCGAAGTTCCTAGGTATTTCTAAAAAGGCACAAGGTTTGAATATATTTCTTTGGTCTAAAGAGAATGGGTCCCTGTCTATTAATGTACTTCACGTCTAGCAAGCATATAATAGTCATGCTACAATCTGTATGGATTATCTAAAATTGGTTGTTAGCGTAGCGATTAATACACTCAGGATTATGCTGTGTAATGGTAGAATCACATCGAACATTAGACAGTTTTATGTTTTACCAGCCTGCACGAGGCCTGCCATGCAGCCAACTGGAGGGCTTTGTTTGATGATCACTTATTTTGCATCCTGGACCTAAAGCTTAGTTTCTATAGTAATGCTTCCTAGTCTCTGCTCCGTCGAGTTCTCATGCAGGCTGCAGAATTGTGGGTGCAAACTCAAATTCTCAATCTCAGTGCTGCAGCAAGTGAATACACCCATCAAACCACTTTGCAATTTCCTAGCAGCCAACATACGTTCAATTTATGCACGCAGCAGAAAATAATCAAACTCAAACTTGTGGTCAGGGATGATAATCTCTACAAAAAAAATTAAAAGGGACAGAGAGTAATTAATTCCTGATACATGAAGTATACCATTTGTAAAGAGCTATTCAAAGTTCAATTTTTCTTATTCTGAACAGTGATTTCACCAGGTTCTTTCTATTCCATTTTTATTCTGCATGACTTGGCCTCGGCTATAAAATGATAGAATTAATGTGTGGCTTTCAGTGTGTAGCTTTCAAAGCCTTTGTGCCACTAAACTACAATCAGTGTGTGTGTATTAGCTGCTTGATGTTATTTCTGCGTGGCACCAAATTCAGGAGCTAATGGTAATTCTTGTACCTAGAGATCACTTAACAAAAAGGCCAATTTCAGTGTTGGTTAACTTCAACTATTGCTAAATAATTATTGCACCTTTGGGTTTTCTTGGCTGTGTGTGCGCCACCCACTGAGAGAAAATTTAATTTTGGCTGGGGACTTGAGCACTGAGGCTACCTGTAACAAGTGCACGAGTACAAGTATCAATGTTTACATGTAATGTTAAAAGGATGGGCACAGTCAATAACTCCTGAACAATTCGATACAATTTTCCCTGAATTCTCTCTCAACTGCTCAGTGGTAATAGAGTTCAACTGGATTATGTCATAATGTGAGACAGTCAAATGCACTTAAGTTGCTTTCTAATGAAATAGGCTTTGATTATTAAGCACGTTGTTTAATCTTGCATATTTATTTCTGTGTATAAATGAAGACTGTGGAGATATTGAACTTGATCAAGTATGTTACTTATTTTGTGAAGCTGCAGAATGTGTAAATAAAAACTCTGAACTTTAGAACTGAGTGACTATAGTGTATGAGTGCAACACCACAGAGGTCTCTGAAATTGGTATCATTTCTTCTGACATGGTGGATATTGCTTACAGTTACTTCAAATAAAGGTCCCACTTTATAGCCTGCTCTTCATAATACTTTAGAAATGATCAAATCTGACATCCTAGCTGCTGCTTGTAGTGACTTTATAAACATCGAGGGCAACTCTAAGGATCTACTTTTCAACTGTTACATTTCAACAGTGCCTACACTTCAAAACTATCTGATTGCTATGGGACATTCTGCAGTCATGAACTGCACTGTATGAATGCAAGTTATTTCTTCATGTTATTATTAATTTTTTGAGTATTCATGTTTAATTAAACATGAGGCAGCGTCCATTTGATGAGGCAGAGGGTAGACCATATTTTTTAAAAATTTAAAAGGGGTCAGTAATTGGGTACATACGCATATTTATTTAAAGAATCGGATTTGGAACTATATGGTTTAAGCTCTTATTTTGGAGTTATGAATCACACGCCCAGGTTTGTGTTTGTCAGGAGTTAGTTTTGTTTGGAGTTTAGTTGGGGTCTAGCTTGCTGAGAGAGGGAGGGTAGCTACCCAGCATTTCCTCTGCCTTTTTCAGAAAACCCTTTTAGGAGTCCCATTTGGTAAATGAAACACTGATCCAGCTGCTTGCCTAAAAAAAACCCCATTTCCTGAATCAACTGCAACTGCAAAGGCATTCCAATCCCTTAATGTGAACTATCAACATTCTTTCTCGCCAGCCCTCCAACCCAGACACCCCCTAACCCAACTAGTATAAATGCTGCCTCCTCCACACTTCGCTTCAGCTCTGATGAAGAGTCATCTGGACTCAAAACATTTACCTTCTGTCTCTTCATGGATGCTGTCTGACCCACTGGGACCTCCAGCATTTGTTGTTTTCAGTTCAGGTTCCAACACCTGCAGTAATTTGCTCCTGTAAAGGTCACAGTCCAACTCTATTTATTGACACAGCGCCACCTATCTACACGTGGTGGGATACCTTAACCTTTTTTTTGACTTCAACATCCAACAGTTATTGGCTGAAGCTACAACACCCCACCCAAAATTAACCCCTACATGGAAAATTTCTTTTTTCTCTTTTCTTGAATTGGCATGTCTGCATTGGGTTATTTAGAAGGGCAAATACTGCATAATCAGTGAATAAGTCTTTTTTTATAATAAATCAGTATTTTGTTATTGATTGACGAAAGCTGGCATGTAGAAATAGTACATAACTGACTACATGGATAGCTGGGTAAAGCATTTAAATGTATGCTGACACCAGCATGGTCATGGGACTAGAGAGGGATTGTGTACTCCTGCAGCCTCATTTGAAACAGTATCAAAAGGCCATTGGATTAACTGGGCTTGTGCAGATCCTTTGAAAGCGCTAATCAATGGCTCCATTCTCTGGTTCTTTCTCTTGTTTACATCTCCCCCGAACAGAAATCCTTAACACTTTCTTGAAGGAGTCGGTGCATGTTTCTACAAGACACCCCTATTGAGGGTGCACATTTTGGATTCAAATATCTTCTCAGACTTTACAGCAATACTGGTGTGATATTTCAATCCTTTCAGATAGTTGTATTTTAGAAGAAAATAATGTGAATTCTTTCCAGGTTTCTTCAAATAAGAATTGGCATAAATGTACTTGAAAAGCAGATGTCATGCACCAGTGAAATTCACAGCAGTGTAACTGACAGCAATTAACTGCTCTGCAACATTTCCCCTTGCATATTTTTGTTAATTCACTCTGAATTCTTGCTGAATTTCATTTAATCGGTCACTTCAAATTTGCAATTTAAGAAACTTCAAACATATTAAAGATTACGACAGTTCTTGACATCAAAAGACTATCAAATTACATGCTCTGCATATATATCTACATGTCCGCACAGTGAATAGATTATAAGCATTAGCGCATTGCCTGTTTACTCTATTGCATCTTTGAGAACAGTATCTTCAACACTCTCTTACTGGGGTTCTTGTGTACATCTTTCATTCAAAGGCCACTGATGTTCTTCTGTTGGGACACATGCAGAAAGTTTTAGTAGCAAAATTACTGACCTAAGCATTCAGTTTTCCTTTGAGCTTTTGACGGGTCTGACAAAGAACATATGGAAGATGCACTTTTTGCCACAATTAAAACTTGATTGTTAACTTTGACTAATGATACCAGGGCATATTGAAGAAGAGAACTTCTCTTCTATATTCATATTGGGATCCTGGGAAAGCAACACTCAAAACAAAAACCACCTTCTTTCATGCATCACCTCAGCACCTTAGGCTTTTTCACTATTCAGAATCAAAGCCAGATTCTAGATGTTTTAGCACGCAGCCATGATTTGCCACAGGCTGAGATCCCCATGCACAATAATAGAAAGGAACATTTCGTCAGCTTGAATATGTCAGAGGAATTCTGTTCTCTTAGGCTCCATTCATTGTTTCCTGATTTACTTGCCTCTGCATATCTGGAGAGGAATAAGTCTATGTTTCCTCCCTCACATCTCGGAGCCGCCTTTGTAAGTAAACCCCATGTCCTTGATAGCGCCCTTCAGCACTGCTTGACAGTAGCGTGATGGCACCAGTGTACAGCTGGGAATACCAACAGAGGTTCATTAGAATTACTGATACTGTATGCAAGGAGGGATTGCTGCATTCATGAATTGTATATGTCTAGCTCAATATTTTATATCATGTGAGAGAATTTCTCATCCAACATCACATTACCATGGCAGAAGTGTTTATTTTGAGGTCCAACCACATTCTGCAAAATGAAAATCATGTCAAATACTAGCCAGCAACAAGGATGAAAGATATCCTAAAGCCCTCTCTGTTGGCAGCAGACTATTACATTGGGGTGAAGATTAAAGGCGCAACAGAAACTGCATGTAATACAGCTGGCAGCGAGGGATAGTGAGTGAGTACAGCATACGGTTTTTCATTCCCTTATTACCTAGATATATTATTTCTGGGTGTCAATGTCCCCTGTCCGTATTCCCTCCAGAGAACAATGTGCTGAAGCCTGATACGTTTAAATTCAGAACAGTTCTCAGCCACTACTGAATACTTCTAGATTGGCAAGCCCTCCCAACCAACGCTGAAAAAGAGAAAAAAGGCCTTGCTCAGCATTATCTCCAAGGTTATGATGAAAGGTTTAAGATGAACAAACGAACAGCTCCCTAACCAGAGAAATCTAAAGAAGCCTGTGGGTCGGGAATTAACCGAACTGACTATTATGACAGGGGAAATGAGGATATTTTTACTTTAAATAATGACGGCTTGATTTCTGAAATCAGGAGCAAGTTCCAAAGTGGCACTCAACAAATTAGTGCCAGTAAGGCACTCGCTACAATTGATACTGTCCATTTAGCACCTCATGTACTTAATTGTCCTGTGATGACTGACTGGTTGTCATTGTTCCATGGAAATGCCTGATTTGTGATTATGGGCCATTAATACATGAAGTGATTCATGCTCAGAAGACAGGAAATCAGGTGCCCCAGGGAAACGAAGACTCGGCAGACAGAACGTTGCACAGAATAATTGAAGATAGCATTGTTTTTCTGCTGCACACTTTACTTCCAAAATGCAGCAGTTAATGCTTAGAAACAATTCTACCTCTCATTTCACATGACTCTCTCCCTGGAGTAAATTAACACATACTCATGAATCTAACTGCCAGTTACACCACAGTAATCTGATTTAATCATCAGCAATTACAGCTTCAAGTGTGCAATTTACAAAATCAAAATTAACAAACTATCAATGGCTATAATGAAATAATTCTTCAGGTGACCTTGGCATCAATAATAAACACAGTTGAGCTGTTAGGTTACCCATGATCGACTGGTTGTTGGTACGGGCTACATCAGGGCATCAGTTTAAATTAGAGCAAGAGCACAAAATCTTCACTTCAACAATAATCCACTTTCACCTTAACATATGCAGCACTAAAAAAGTGTGGAATTACTTCTGGTCTAGGTCTATAAATTCTAGCTTGAAGCAGATTGACAATTAAATGAAGCAGTTTTGGCTTGAGTACACAGGACCCTGACTTTTCAGAAGTAAAGCATAGAAATCCATAGTTGGAATTTTGTCAAACGCACCAAAAACCCCTCCCCCTCCATAAGGGCATAGGAGGTGCGTCTCTGTCTTCTAATGTGTGATGACTAGTTGGCATTTTTCAAAATGTTTCTGATTTTCTTGCTTTTGTGCAAATATAACAAAGAAAAGACCAGAGACACAATTTTCTGATATTTTCTCCAAGCGTGGGGAATGAGCATGGTCGGGTGGTGACTAACACCCTATCTTCACTGGTGAGGTAACTCCCTTAATCACCTGCCAATCAGCTCTTTAACAGTTGAGAGGGAAAGCAAAGGCAAGTATCTCATCCCACTCCAGGCCTCAACACTGGCTAGCCATTTGCCAGAAGCTGCCAGCCAATCCGAGTCTGTTGTTTTCTGGGTCCGTTAGGTCACCAACTGGGAACCATTTCTCAGGGGACGTGGCACCTAGTGGCCACCCCCTTATACCCATCTGTGCCTCCAACAACTCCCACACTGAGGAAATTAGAGCATCTCCCACCCCTATAAATACAGCAGGCAGGTTGCCATGGTTTTGCCACCTCTCTCGTCCGGGGGAAGGCAGGTAATCAAGGATGGGGTAAGTTAAAGCTCTTAAGTGGTAATTAATTGGAAATTTAAGCACCTTAATTGCTGGAGAGTCAAGCAAGTTTACTCTGACCTTTTTTTTTTTGCTCATCACTCAATTGCTGAGGGGTTTAGAAATAGGTGCGTTACCCTTCAGGGCCAAGTAGCACCCTTACTTTCTCTGCTTGTCACCTGTCTCGCCGTGTCCAGTGAGGGGAAAATGGCACCCTATGTGGTCCATTGAAGCCCATGTCTGTGGTGACTAATGCATCATGACCAGGCATTTCCTCCTCTTCTGTCACCACGGCCAACATGGGAGGAGCTATTCAAGGTAATGATTGATTTACTGTTGTCAAATGCACCGAGGTACAGTGAAAGGTGTTGTTTTGCATGCTACACAGGCAGATTTTACCATAAGTCCATCAGGGTAGCAGAACAGAGTACAGAATACAGTTTTACAGCTGCAGAGAATGTGTAGAGAGATCAGAATTAACATTTGAGAGGTCCGTTCAAAAGTCTGATAACAGCGGGAAAGAAGCTATTCTTGAATCAATTTGTACGTGTTTTCAAGTCCCAGTCCAGGGCTTACTGGCCACAACATGACACATTCAGCATGTTGATCATCTACCTATTAACACTTCCTTATTATGACCTAAATGGAAAAGAAATGTGATTATAGGAATAAAACAACCAAATATGACCAGTATTCCTTCTACCTCTGTAGTCTAAGAATATCTTGGAAAAGGTGAAAAAGAGGAAAATCTGTGCCTAATAAGGAAAGAATATCCTAGAAAGTCCCTCTTGTACCCTCAGGCAATAAAGAAAAGTCTAGTCATGTTTATCGAGAAGTACATATTTTGCCTTCCAAATGCAGAAGAATGCCAATATTGTCCGTGAAAGGTCCTAACCAGTATCCAGCCCACGTAATGAAGAAAACTACAATGTCATAAATTAAGCTCTCCCTTGCTTCATTGATCTCTTTCCTGCTTCGTCATGTTTCTTAAGTGTTGAAATTATCAAGCATATCAACTGTCTTAGTTTATATAGAGACAACATGCTGTTCATTGTCGTTGCTACCCTTATTTGTTTATTCAGTTATCGTACCTGTGATGAGAAGGTACAGACTAAGAAGTCTGCCTGAGAGAGAAAATGGATGTCCAGTATCACGCCTCGCAGTGAGTTCTCTGTGTATCGGTTATGCAGGCCCGCTGACCACGAGATAGAGTTATCACTGATGAATTCGTAATCTGGGTATCTGGAGTGTGGATGAGGTGAAGAAAGAGACAAAACATTAAATAAGAAGCAGGTGTTTACAGGACTTCAAACACAATCCACAAGCCCAAGTGAAAAAGCATCACTTTATGCAAAAGTGCTTGTGTCCTGTATTCCATTGCAGTAACCATCATTTATATGAGCTCATACATTGATTTGGGAGAACTGGATGATTGGCAATCCATTTCAGCACGTATCGCACATTTGCTAAATATTTGATGATTGCTCTTTTCTAACTTTGGCAAGAAAAAAAAAACAGCTGCTAACTTACGTTTTTAGAACAACATTAGTATCCTGAAGAAATAGCAGTTCATCGATGGATCAAAACAACTACAGTCATCAAGATACATACAGCGATACACATGTTCTCAGTGGGCAAAGCATCATTGCACTGTCAACAGTTACTGCCAACGTTGTGATTTCAGTGAGTTCAGTGGGATTTATACCAACAACTGGGCAGTGTTGGATACAAAACACACAGCTAACTGAACAGAAGTCAATCAACGGTGACGTGGAAGATGGTCACAGAAAGTCATGCAATGAATTCACTGTTGGTTCCTTCAAAATCTCTCCTTCTTACTGAGAGTATCACATTGGTCCAGTAATGGGTGCCTGGAAGTGAAAAGGGTCACAATGAATAACAGCCAGCTTGACTGAAGGAAGCTGTCAGTTAAGTCCTTCTGTGGAGCTGCTGACCAGAAATACTCCTGTAACCTTGATCTGAATAGTTCTACTTCATTAAGAACTTTAAATTTAAGACTTTGAAGCTTTTTTCTTTTGAAGCAATTTCCTGCGTGAATTGATGATGCCAGTGAGCTGTGGGAAATTAAATGTTTGGGTTCCTGGGAATGAGGATTCTGTACAGCTGAAATATTCGAAAACTTAACAAGCAACTGTGAACATAATAAATACATGCTGACTTTACAAAGCTGTGACAACATAAACTTGGATTTAACCTTCTGCAATGTATCATTATCCATTTCTGTCACGATTAGTATTATTTGGCACCTCCATACTATAATCAAAGTTCTTCACTATTATTGGATACGCAGTGTTATGATACCAAATTTAGAAACACATTCTATCACTTTTCCTATGGGTTCTTTTTGTATACGCGAAAATGGAAAATGAAATGAATCCAAACTCATGATATTATGTACAAAATCAACTGCACATTTCTGTCCCCTCAAAGTCATTCCCTTTGACCCTCTCTCTTCTGGTTCTTGTTTTATTCTCTCTTGCTCACCTTACCTTCATTTCTCTTGTTTCTCTGCTCTCAGCTTCTCCAACATTTTGTCTCCCAACCTCTGCGTTTCGTGTCTCTTGACATTACAGACTGCCTGTGCCCAACCATTTCTTTTTGCTTCATCTCTTTCTGTGGTTACTAATTGAGAGCTGCTCCATAAGGTGCTGCACTTCTTTTAAGACAAAACTGTTCTCTCTGCATGCAGAACTTTAATAATTAGAGGCTGCTGAATTGCTTATAACAGTCACTGAGTGTTTCACCTGCTTGTGAATACAGTTGAACGGCAAACAATTAAATTCTTTAGCAATGTGTCCATTTACTAATAATAGCAACAGTATATTTTAAAGATACAGTAGTTAATTTGTTACAAACACATCTTACAGCACCCTAGTGGGTATGTTAAATGATTACATGGGGGCAATTTTCTTTTCATTTTATAGAACATCTATCATGGAATTTTCCATTACAAAGGGAATATGAGGTTGTAACTTCTCATATTTTGGCCAAGTGTCAATTGCAGGGAGTTCCTTGGAGTGTTTCCTTCCATCAGCTCTGGCAACTCATCTCATGCAATTCTCTGTTATTCACCTTATTAAATATGCACGCTGCGTCCTTAGTGCTGCTTCCATTTCGCTTTGGGGTCAGTGGGGGTGGGGAGTACTTGTCAGTGATGGGTCATGCAGACATTTATGCTGCTGGCACCATATTTAAATCATTTTAACCACTGCCAGCCAGGAACTGCCCTATGTGTGTTGCTGTGCCATTCAAAATGACACTGCTCAGACAGGCACACTGGCACCTCACTTCCCAGACAAGGATCTGAAGGTCCTGAATGGACAGGATGAAATGCGCAGGGCTGGCAGAGGAGACCACAACACCAGCCTGGTTTGAAGCAGCCACCCAGGACAGTGCGATATCCTCGGTCCAGCCACACTGCAAGAAGGTTAACGACCATCTGCGCTCAGCAAGCTAAGTGCCCTGCCTTCTCTCTGCCATTTCACACTCCTGCAACTCTGCAACTGCACTCACCTCCCACCAAAGCTCCTCGTCCATCACTGTCCATATTCCATTTAGCATCTCCCCTCACTGGCTCTCGTTCACCCTATCCCCCCC
>JAHRHZ010000283.1:17135455-17149288 GCA_024137785.1 Ginglymostoma cirratum | reverse complement strand
GGCCTGCTGTGTTCATCCAGCCCCACACCTTGTTATCCCATGCCCTTGACCGATTTCTTTGCAGCTCCCCGACTGGATCCATGGTAATGCACAGGCTGGTTGGACATGACCTGCTGGAGTGACTGCTACCAACTTCCCAGACTGCAAGGACACGGATTACCCTGGTCACATGAAGCAGTCAACTAATTGTGGTCAACTTACGGGAGTGAAGCCAGACAATGTTCGTGACTAAGTGCAGTGGCAGCCCTTGGCTAATCACAGACCGTAAGCACTGCTCCTTTCAGACTTTCAGACATGGCCATTTAGTGGAAGGTATGTCTTCCCTTGACTGTTCAGTGCTGACAGACAAGGCAAGCTGCCAGGCTTTCCTCAACTCAAAGGCAAAACGGAACTGCCAAGGTCCAAAAGCAGCAGCAATGCACAAAAAGCTAAGGCAAAGCTATAAGCATTCAATCACTCTTCTCTGAAATCATATTTCACACAAAAGATGATGATTGCAATTGTTAGAGGTCAGTCATCTCAATCCATGCACATCAATGCAGGAGTGCTTCGGGGTTAGTGTCCTTGGCTCAACCATTTTCAGCTCCTTCATCAAACTGGCATCCCAAGGGTGTGCAACAGCTCTGGTCCAGAAATAACAGGTCATGAGATTGGGCGGAAACAGAGGGACACTTCCAGGCTGGCAGCAGCTTATGCTCCTGTTCTAATGACCTTCATTGATAAAAACATGAAACTTACCCTTTCTGGGATCTTCCCGTTCCTGAGCCCGAGTAAAGATGCTTAAAATCCTTGGCTAGTTCAGTCCTAGATTGGCAATTAGGATCCTCAGTAGATCACAAGGTCCATATTTACATTTTAAACGGGATATGGTGAATGGGCCTGGTTGTACCTCGTGGGGGGATAAAGGGGAACATTGTGGTGGCTTTTAACAAAGACTCTCTCATGGGAAGTAGACACCACTGGGTATGCCAGCATTTGCAGCCCATCCCTAGTTGCACTCGAGGAGATGACGAGCAGTCTTCCTGAACCACTGCAAGTCTATTTGGTGCAAGGTCATTCGAGGTGCTATGAGGAAAGGAATTCTAGACTTTCAACCAGTGACAGTGAAGTTGCAGCGATATCTTTCCAAATTAGGATGATATGTGACTTAGAGGGGGACCTGAAGTTAGTGGCATTCCCATGCACCTGCTTCCCTTGTCCTTCTGACAGGGGAAACAGGGTAGTAGCATCTGCTTCACAGTTTTTGAAGCATTTCCGCTCAGTTTCTGCCAGGTGGGGACAGCCCCAGGTAACAAATTTGCAAATTTCTGTGCCACTTTACATGGCACAATGCACGTCCTTTTAAACTTATGCACCTGGTAATTCCCCTTTCACAACATTATAGATCGTACCACTAGCTCACTTTTTAGTCCACCTCTAATCATCTTGTACTTTATTAATCTTTCCAGTAACTCATGCTGCAAACCTTCCCTATTCTCCCCAAACTATGGACCCTAGGCATTCTCTAACACTATTATTATGCCTGTAACCCATTTTTCTTCTCTTCATCTCATTTCCCCAATCACAATTACAAACCAGGGCAAAGTTGGTTGATGGGGGACACTGGGGACTAATCAAAATGGGAAACAGGTAAAGATAATTATTCTTTTTGAGTAATCGCAGTGTGAGATTAAGAACAAAAGAGATTCTGATTAAATTTCTGATTCCTGCTCTGTGTAACTGATATATGCACATGGGCACCATTGATTGAATCAACAGGCCCATCAAAAAGTTATTTTCCGCTATCCTGACTTCTTTCTCAGATGCATTTGAGATTACAGTGAGTGAAAATACTTTCCCTCAAAATGTGCTTTATGCGCAAGCTGCATAACGTCGCTGTCACAAAGCAAAGAGAAGCAATGATTTTATCTTGCTGCCATCCTTTTACAGCTCTCCACCATCTCTGGAAACTCTACGGAGTAACACACAAGACCTTAAAGCTGCTTACTTTGACTTAGCTTCCTGTAGCAGCGCTGGGTCATCTGTGGCAAGGTAAACTCGTTTTTTATCAATCTCCGTCTTGCGAGCGAGAAATTTGTAGTGCTCCTCCACGTGTACCATGTATTCTTCAATAGGATGATAGGCTGCCTCGGTTCCAACTTTGTCTGTGCGACGCACATGAATGCTGGTGGGAACAAAGATGTGCAATGATCAGTTTTCCCCAAGTTGCAAGTCCAGTTTGATTTTCTCCTTTAAGAAGCTGACGGTTGCTATTAGAAAGTACTCAAAAGTTCAGAAGTCCAACTTATGTTTTAAAGATAGAAGAGCTAAAGGAATATAAAAACCTTTCAAGCATTCAGCAAAGAAGCTTCAATGATACTGGCCCTTTGATAATTTATGAATACATAGCTCATACGATCAATGAGCTGAATTAGATTCTTAAAAATGTCAAGGAGGTGGATCATGGATTTAAGTGACTCTAACGTGGCAGCTGTGACCAGCAGATTTCTCCAGCTAAAGGCCTGTGAGTCTCACTGTTAATATCGAAGACGGAACAGTGCAACTTTCTAGCAAAGCATCACAACTTAATTATCACCCGAGCACGTGACTTAACAATGAGAAATGCCATATGGAATTTCACTCGGAGCACTACTGTAGTATCACTAGTGGATACTACATATCAAATGTACTAAACTAGTATTGTTCTTAGGGGTGAAGAATAAAAATATGACTGTTTTAAAAAAAAATTAAAATTTCAAATTGAGAGGTTCTTTGACCAGAATCTGAACATCCGCAATGATCTGTGAGATGATAGCCAGCAGGTATGACCTAAATGAAACCATCAGAAAAAAAGCTATGGAGATATCTCTGGAAACTAAGGAAACTTTGAGCAAAACCATAACATTAAAAGTTATAAATGAAACAGACTGCTCAAATAATTTAGATTCAGCATCGATCATAGAGGAGGAAATTTTTGATTTTAAAAAAAATTGGACCCTGATGTTTAGGTGAAAGCAAGATTTAGGTGGTTTATTCTCGTGACATGACTGGTTATTCAATATAAGAATCTACTTTGAAAGACAGGCATGTAATTCTTAGATGGATCTACCTCCAATAAACAATCTACATTTTATACTGTCAAGAACTCTTCCAAATTATTTTAATTCCCACAGAAAGTGAATAAGGCCAATGCTGCCAACTTTAGTCCCACATGAATCTCATCTAACACTGTAAGCCATTTCTGTTGGACCCTGAACTACTCTGAATGTTGCTGAATGATCGCTTGCTGCTTTGCTTCTTCCTGCAGCTTCTAATTATATTTTGCTCCACTCCTCCTTAGAACTTCTCTATCACCCTTTGCAGAACGCAGTTCAATCAATGCCGAAGATTGCCTTTGCTGCTCCTTATTGTGTTTGATCCTTGATGCCCTGTTTCCTCTGAACCCATTCCTTCATTGGTACTGAGTTGGTGAACTGGCCCTTTCCACTCCCTTGGCTCTCTGCTCTTCAGTTCACTGTCATTAACCTCCCTCTTCTGCTGGCCCCAGCAGATTCACTGATAAAAAGTTGTAACCCCTTATATCACTGCCCAGTTTCACTCAACCAGGCCTAATGTCTGTTGGTTCATAGAAAACTCTCAACCACTCATTGGCCAACCTCAACTGCTGGCCCTTAAAAAGCTCGTAGGTCTGTTTCAAACCAATCACAAACGTGAACTTTTGCTTGTGAATGCTCTATGCTGGGTTCACAGTGGTGACAAATCTCCCACTTCCCATCCTGGGTTATCAGACTTAAACTTGGTACGATTTCAAAAAAAAAAAAAATCTCTTGTATGGTAGCAATGAATTTCACCTAGTCCCTGGCAGACTTTTGACTCTATTTGTCTCCCAGTGTTCAGGACCTGCGGCAGCAAAGCTCCTCCAGCGATTGGGGACAGCGGCGCTGGTACCAGAAGACTCTTCAAGATGGCAACGCCGGCACAGAGACATCTGCATCCGTGCCTTATGACTTGGTGTCAGTCTGGCCTGTCGGGGAGCCAGAGACTCTTGGTTGCGGGTTGAGTGTGGGTTCAGTGGTGTCAGTGAAGTGGGCCCAATAGCAAAGGGACGGGGTGGCTCCTACGTTAGTGGGTCCAGCACAGGCAGTGGCGGGGGGGTCTCCCTTGAATCTAGGTGCTGGCACAGACTGGTTCGGAAATACTGATATTCTGAACTTTTTACTTCTTTATGTTTATAATTTATTCCTATGAACTACAATGTTAGACTACTTTTTTCTTTACTTTTCTAATTTTTTTTCTTTCCTAAGAATTTGATCTCAAGTATCTGTACTTAGCTATTTCTGGACCTAAGATGGTGCTGTAATGCAGTTATAGTAAACTTTTCACCGTACTTATTTTGAGTACATGTGACAATAAAGCTAATTCATTTTTGATTGCAATTCCAGACCCCCAATCAATACTTCAATTCATTTTATTTCCTCCTCTGCCTCTCTTGAGCCTTTCCCTTACCCCTTTCTTGTCAGCCAGCCATTGCTTTGACAAGCCCTTAATTCTTACCACAACCCATCACTGCAAAACTTTTGCATTGTCCTTCTGCCAACCCTGGCTTGAATCCAATTTGAGCAAGTCTATGGTAACCCCGTGTGTATCGCAGCACTCTTTGAAGGACTCAGATGACAGAGTCTCCTCACAAGGAGGTACCCAAAAGGTCTCAACCCTGTTTCTCATTGATGTACAATCTTGTTTGAATTCAAGGGATTTATTGAAAAGGAAAATGACTCAGTGTTCTGGCAAAAGAACAGTGGTGTGTTCCTAATTAGACAGCTCTTCCAATGAGCTGCTGTCAGCATGATTGACTAACTGGCTTCCGTCCGTGCCTGTACTATTCTACAATCTTCATGAGTACAATATATATCAATATATTCAAGTTGGCTAGGGCTAGAGATGGAGAAAAGCTAAAGCCTTTTGATGTAAACATCAAGTGACCGGTGTTAACAGTAAACTATTCCATCACTCAGAACATTTGGGAACAAATAAAAATACTTGATAAATACTCAAATGTAGAGATTTTAAATGACAGATGAAGATTTAATGCCAATCAAACAATATCTTCAAGTCATGTCTATGAATCTTGGCATGTCTGACATCCATAAATTGTACAGTGAGGTGAAAGACCCTGCTAGCCAGAGAGAATGAGGCTGGTAGAGTGATCAAAAAAAAAGCAAAAAAAAAACATATACATTGGCATTGTTGTCGGTTTTGAAAAAAATCAAGATAGCAAAAGCAAACAGCTAGACTATAACTACAGAAATGTGCACAATGAGCAACATTTAAACAGAAACTGTTGTTTTCCCCCTTGCTGTTCTCTCCAAACTCCATACTCTTTCTCAGTGGTGTGGTTCCATAGCAACGGGCATCATGTGGTACATCATTCAAGTATCTCCGATATATGTGTAGTCCTGACAGTGAACACTTGCAGGCAATTCACCATAGGGGACATCACAGCCTCACAAGCCAAACCTGATTATACGTTCAATCTCACATTCCAGTCTCTCTCTCTTACTTTCTCTCACTTATTCACACACACACACACAGGCACACTTTCAGCAGGGGTCACTAGTCAGTGGTCAGGACCGGGAAATGTTCCATCTTTATATCCGCAACCCAAGAGACAGTGAGGCACACTGCAGCAGCAATCTTTAAAACCAGGCTGAGATGAGCACATGCACAAAAACAGAGGTTGCTGGATAAGCTCAGCAGGTCTGGCAGCACTTGTGAAGAAAATAATCAGAGTTCATCAGAACTTCATTCTGCACAGAATTCCTTGCAGAATAATCTCGAAACATTTGAAATTTAAAACATTTTAAATTTAGGGCGCAGAATCATTAAATTCAACATAATCTTTGGATGAGCAAAGTCAAATTATTTCCTTCAAGCAGCCAGTATCCATGTAGCACCTTGTAGCTCCAGCATCACACAAATGTTTGTGCGCACTGATCACTGCGTATTTGTAGATTTTATTTTGAACAAGTAGCCTTTGAAGCAAAGGTCAGAATTAATTTGAATTCTGTAGCTGGGAAGCTATTCGTATTAAAATTCAAAGTCTGGAGTCTGGCAGATTTGGAATAGCAATGAAGGAGGTAAATTTCCAACCCTTCTACAGATTTGTTTTTATACTTTTCAAAATAAAAAGAAACGTCGAATGCAAACACAGAAATGTTTGCAAGGTAATATTGGATGTTGTTCAGCCAAGTGGGACAGGGCACATTGTGTTGCAGCCAGATTGCTTTATTCATACTTACCGAAGTTTTCAGTGTGCACTGAATTTAGAATGGACGTGGGCTGCCCAGGGAAGCTAATAAAACTCTGAAATCTTAGTAGCTACTTAAAATACCTTACATATGTATTGTATTTCAATTGTACAAAGTATAAATAAACACTTGGCCTTGTTTCACTTCCCATAAAAGCAAAGTTTTGTTATATTACTGAGCTGTATCTAACCACTCGAATTTCGCATGGTGACTTTAATGTAGAAAACATTCCAAGATATTTCAACAGGCATATAATGGTGCTGACTCTGGTGGAAAGATCAGGAGGCATTGTCACACACTGGACTTTAAAGAGGATCTTAAAAACAGGAAAGCTAGCCTTTGTGAATTGACACATTTTGCAATGCAATTTAATCAAAAACCGGATATAGAATAATCAAAAATTGGATTATAATGGGTTTTGAGTACTGCTAAAAACAGGGAGACATGCTGACAAAGTTTTTTTCTTTTGCCCTCATTCAGACAGAATCTCAAATTCTGCACTAAGTGACTTATGATTAGGGGACCGACTCTGTGTGTGTGCGTGCATTGGGGGGGGGGGGGGGGGGGTCCAGGAGACACTTACTTCATGTCACCTCACCCAGATGTGATTTAGAATCTCATAAATAATTCTTTAGTAATTTTGCTGTTTTAAGAGTTTGCCAGAATATCAGTTGCCAGTATTGCACATTGTGCTTATGGAAGTGGAAATATACAAACCCAATAATTGGATGCCTGAAGCCAAGCTTTCTCGTTGCCTCTTCAATTTCCTTCTCCAACCAAGCTTGCGGACGTATCAAATATTTGACAAACTGTGAAACCCACCAGACCGACGGATCTCCATGTAGGTGAGTTAGTCGACCTGCCAGGTCTTCGGGAATAGCCAAGGGCAGATATGGTGGTCGTGGGTGCAGGCTGTCGACTATTGGCAGTTCCACCACTTGTACATTTTTATCATTGGCCTCACCTAAAAATAAAATGAGCAGGAATCTGAATTACACATCCATTTTATTCAATCATGACAGCTCATCTGTACTGAACTGGTAGGAGTGAGAGGTTGCTTTCAATGCACTCCACCATCGACTGCTGAGCTGGAACTGCACAGGACCTGGGACTGGTTTGAGTGCGTTATTATTTTTCTGCTTGAATTGCACTCAACCCGTTGTCAAAAGAGCCACTGACCTTGATTCAGGACTGAGAGGGAGCAAAGAAGCCTGAGCCAACAAAACTAAAAATATTTTTAAACAAGTTTGGAAATTGCATGAAAAGATGATGGAAAAATAAGTCACTTCAACTTTTTGTTTCGAAGACAGGTAATTCCCCTGGGCAAAGTGGCATTTGTTTCTTGGTGATGTGTTGAAATTTAAACGTCTTTTGATTAGAATCCAATTCCTTTCAAGATAAAATAGATTTGTAAGAGGGCCTCAATTAAATATAAATGGACCGAAACAATAAATATACGCAAAACTAACAGTTGCTCTACAAAGTGTGTACTCTACCCCCCTCTCTTTTTAAACAGACCCACTAGCCTACACATCTCATTTAAAACAAAATGGTACCGAATCTCCTCAGATGAAAGTACAGCTTAAGAACATCGTGCCTCGCTCCATTAAGAAGGCTTAACTGTGTTCATAACCGAGTAGATTCTGCTGATTTGCTTCTTCAAATCGGTGTGGAACCAGAATAAAGCTCCCATGATGGCACCCAATCCTTAATTGGTAGAACTGCCACCTACAGGTAGAAACCTACCACGATAAGCCTGCAATTCTGAAAGGAGCAGTAATAGTGGGATGGGTGGGGGTGGGCAGAGGTGGTGAAATAAAGAGGAGCAGATTCGTTATACCTTTAGGTCGTCTGCTAAGCAATTGAGAAAGTAAAGATAAACTGATGTACGGACCACAAGAGATAAGGCACCGATATGTGACATACAGTACAGCTGTGCTAACTGCCATAGTCCCACACTGTGTTGGCAGGAAATCATAGTTGGAAATAAAAGATATTTTCTTTGATAAAGGAAAAATGTCATGCGAATGAGCTGCACAATTCTTTTATTCAGTTTCAAACGGTTATTCATAAAGCATTACACAGTAATGTTGATATTATCATCTTATATTTGCACTTGGTACAGATTAAGGTCTCAGAAACATGTCTGACACATTAATACATGGACTTGGAAACGAGATCTTTTCTTCACTTGTGTGAATCAGGATCTGCTCATACCTACACGAGTCTTATCTGCCAGATTTTGAATAAGAGGAACACTGCATGAGCCAAATTTATACATTACTCTCTGTATCCCCAGCTTTGGCTGTGGAGAAACTGCATTGTTGTTCAAGTGTTGAAGGAAAAGATAAAGTGCATGCTGGTATTGTTTTAGACCATTTAAAACAATTCAATGAAACAAGCATTTTTAAAAATAAAGGATCATATTTTATTTTGCCATGTTGCAATTCGCTAAAGCGTGCAAGTTACCCATAGTAAATGGTACTTGTGACTCACTATTCAAAATAGACAGTCGATGTAATGATCCTCCTGGGAAAGAGTCTCTGGGGCTGCCCAATCTTTGGGTATTCTATTTTCAACCACTTTTCAAATGTCTGCTCCTTCTGACTAAAAACTGGCTAGCTCGGCATTTTTATATTGTGTAAAGGAGAAAGAAACTGCAGAGTTCATCTCTGATGGATACAGTTTTGGAAATCAAAACATTCATTCTTAAGACCAAGACAGAAATTGCCAACAAAGCTGAAAATCACCGGACTCGAAACTTTAATGCTTTCTTCCCAAAGATGCTGATTGCTGAGTTCCGCCAGGTGTTTCTGCGTTGTTTAAGATTTCTAGCATTTGTAGATGTTTGTTTTATTTTAGTGTTCAGCTCACTGCCACATCTCTTCCACCATGAAGAAGTCCTGCTTCTCTCTCCAATGGGATTTCCATTTTCATCATTTTTATTCCTCTTCATCATGACTCTTTTTCTCTCCAAATGTTTGGCAAAGTCATAGAATCTTCGAATCATAAAATCCTTACAGTGCGGAAAAGGCCATTTGGCCCATTGAGTTTGCACCAACCTTCTGAAGAGCATCCCACCTGGACCCACTTCCCCATCCTATCCCTGTAACCCTGCATTTCCCCATGGCTAATCCACCTAACCTGGACACTATGGGCAATTTAGCATTGTCAATCCACCTAGCCTGCACATCTTTGGACAGTGGGAAGAAACCGGAGCACCTGGAGGAAACTGACATAGACACGGGAGTATGTGCAAACTCCACACAGACAAGTCACCCGAGGCTGGAATTGAACCCAAGTCCCTGGTGCTGTGAGGCAGCAGTGCTAACCGCCCAGCCACCATGCCACAGATGTCTTTGCCAAAACTCGCTTCCACTGTCATGTCTAATTGCTCAGGGACTGCCTCTGGCTCAGACTTACCCCACGTGGTTTCGACTAAAGTTTCATCCTTCGTGTTTCAAATCTGCCTGGGATCACGGGGATCTCTATCTTAGACAATTCTCCACAGGCAGCTGTTCTTGCCACATCATGAAATCCACACTCATTTCCATGTATCGCCATATACATACTCTCAACCTCTCTCTCTGTCAGCACTGCCTCAGAGCTGTCCTGCAACACCACATCACCCCTCCCCTCAACCCCATTCCACTTCATTCTCTGGCTCATTTGACATTCTAACAAGAAACATTTTCTCCTCCTTTCAGGAACGCAAGCTTCTACAACTTGAATTTCAGGCTAGGCACAACACTGAACTCTTCTTTCATCGCCTCATGCCAATTTCTTCGGACAGGAGTCCTCTCCCTCTCCCATAGACACCAATTCTGAAGAAGGGCTTCTGCTTTCTTCCCACACATACTGCCAGACCTGCTGGGTTTCGCCAGCAATTTGCGTTTTTGTTTCAGATCTCCAGCATCTGCAGTTGTAGAGTCATAGAATCATACAGTATGGAAGTAGACCCTTCAGTCCAGCCAGTCCACACCATCCATGTTCCCAAACTAAACTAGTCCCACCTGCCTAAACTTGGCACATATCCCTCCAAATCTTTCTTATTCATGAACTTACCCAAATGTCTTTTAAACGTTGTAGCTTTACCCGCATCCACCACTTCTCTGGCAGTTCATTCTACACATGAACCACTCTCTATGTAAAAGAATTGTCCCTCATGTCCTGTTTAAATCTTTCTCCTCTCCTTAAAAGTATTCCCCCCAGTTTTGAACTCACCCATCCTGGGGAAAAGATCCCTGTCATTCACCTTATCTACGCTCCTCATGGTTTCATAAACCTCTATAAGGTCACCCCTCAACCTCCTATACTCCAGTCAAACAAGTCGCAGTTTTTCCAGTCTATTTTTATATCACAAACCCTCCATTCCCAACAAAATCCTTGTAAATCTTTTCGGAACCCTCTCCAGTTCAATAATACCCTTCCTATAACACTGCAACTAGAACTGCAAACAGTACTCCTGAACAGGCCTCACCAACCCTGTACAACCTTAACGTAACGTCCGAACTCCTATACCCAAGGGTCTGAGCAATGAAGGCAAGCACACTGAATGCCTTCTTAACCATCCTGCCTATTTGTGACGCAAATATCAAAGAACTATGTCCCTGAACCCTTTTGTGGCTGCTAAATACCGTTCATCTGTGGTTGCCATGAGACCACGGTGACATAACTGAGTGGTTTGTTAGGGCACTTCTGAGGCTAGTCCAGAATAATCTGATTTTAGCCACTTACAGGTGAGATTGGAAGGGTTACTTCCCTAAAGGACACGAGTGAATCATTCACTTTCACTGATGCCAATTCTGTCATTTCATTTTCCGTTTAAAATTGAATTGAAATTCTTATGACTGTAACGGTCCAATTTCAAGTTACACTTTCTGGACTTTTAGAGAAGGGCTCTGGATCACTAGTTCACCAGTTCACATAATCTGCTATTTTGTAGCCAGATTAATTTATAGATCAATTCAGATTTCATTTCAATATTTCACTTTCGAATATACAAAGACATTATAAGGAAAACAAATAAATATTTCAAAAGGAGGGGAGTTGGAAACCAACAAGATTATAGGATTAGTAAGAATTTAGACTTCAAATCAGAAAGGGACTCATTACCTGCAGTGTACTTTGAAACATCCTAAGGGTGCGAGTGGCACTTTACGATTACAAATCTGCCTTAAATTCCTTTTTTGTGGTTTCTATATGATCTGCCCTTTCAGATTTGGTACAGGTAGACCAAACTGAATGCTGTTAAATTATAATATATTGCGTCTCCTTAAAAGTGCGTTCTCAAGAGGTAACTTGATTTGCAAGATACCTGAACTCACTCTAGACCAGTACAGAGAGAACCAAGTGCTGTGTCAATGGTAAGACATTTTCCATTGTATCTGTTAATGTAAATCTATTGCTGATGCCTCACCGTCAATCAGGCAAAAACACAAAAGGACAGATTTTCCTATACTGCCAATTGCTGGGCTCTCAACATTTACACATGGATCTCAGACCACCAACGCCCCCCATGGAAGGAAGAGGAGGAAACAGCGGTGCACCACTGGAAGCTGTGAATTTCAAATGCTTGAAATCATAGAGCCTGGGGAAATAAATGGTTTTGCTTGATCGGATGATATTTAGTCTGCCCTAACGTCCCTCTAAAGATCCAGGAAGAGGCAATGGCACCAATGGTTGTTCTCCAGTGCCTGCCTGCTGGGTGAATGGGCGTGAAACCAGAAATGGCCTTCCACTCATCTCAGCACTCAGTTGGATGGGGATTGCCACCAAGAGAATACCAATTTCCTCGAGCCCAGGGCAGAGGAAGGCAACATTTGTGACTTGCAGCATGAAGGTTTTCCCAGTGCTAAATAATTACCTTGGCAATAAGCTGAGCAGGACAGGCAATTCTCTGTAGCAAGTTGCAGCAGCTGAACCTGCTTGAGAATCCCATTTTCAGGAAGTTTATAGCGCAATATAATTAGATCCATGATGGTGCATTACCAAGAAAATGAAGTTGGAAATGCCTCTGAGAAAACGTTACAAAAAGGAATGAGGGATGGCAAAGGGTTTGTGTTTTTCAGAAATCTGCAACAAGAAACATGTAATGATATGCAAACGAATGAGCAAATGAAAGGTCAGGTGAGATTGACAACTACTGAAAAGGAAGCACGATTTTAATTGCCAAGTTCAGTATTTGCATACAGAGCTGGAGATGGCAATCTTGTGGCTCACACAAGCAAGAGTCTTGGTTGTTTGATAACCACATTGAGTCAACAACTGGCCAATTACAGCATTCAAATGCCATCTGCTTTAAGACATGGGTGACTGCTTCTTGCCCTGTTGCTGCGTGAGCAGTCTAAGGGAAACGATTAATAGAGAACGTCTTGAAGGAAGACATTGAATCTACCGTTCACTGCAATAGACGTCTGCTGGACCCAGTCAAGCAAGTTGATTGGTGCCATCCCTTCTAACCTGAAAGCAGAGGGAAGCTGGCTTGCCTGTGGTTCCTGCTGCTGTTCCTAATTGCTCCATCAATTGTACTGACTGATGAAGCATTTGTGCTCACTGAAGAGATTATTAACAAAGGTTATCGCAGTAGGCAGTAATAATTAAAGGAAAATTTCAGGCTCCAGCAGGATATCATAATTAAAAAGGCAATTTGAGTTCCAACATTATTTTGTTTATTTGAAATGTTGGAAATTGTGCCTCCAACTTTCTGGGCTTTCAACATAAAGGCCCTTCTTTCCACAGTGACCACTTATGTCACACTGATGAAAGGTGCTCTGTGAACCAGCTCGTGCTGTATCTAGATCCTTGTTTATTTTACTTCAGTTCATCATTTTTCTTGATTTTTCCCTAAGCATCACGGTGGCATGACCCTTTCATAGAAATTACACTGTGTCTCAGGCAATTTCCCTTTCCTCCTCTTTCTTGTTTTATTTCTCTTGAAATCTTTTCAAAACCCTTACTGTCAACTGCATACCTCTCCATGTTCTCCTCCCAACAGCTAAGTGTATTTCACATTTCTCTTCCTTCCTCAGCCTGTATATTGACTGGTGGATATCTCAATTTCTCCTGCAACTCACCTTGTTCACCCTCCTTCTGTTTCAAGGCTCACCTGCCATTCTGTCACCAGTCCACTTCCTTCATGGTAACTTCTTCCCCGTATTTCCCCACCGACCTGACAAATGCCATCTCATCAGGCTTCATTTCTTCAGCAGTCTTGATTATGGATAAAAGACATCTCCGTGCACTCCCCGATGACCAGGTTCCTCATCCCCAGCTTACTGACCTCTGTCACTTCTGCATTTGTCCCCAAGGATAAGCTTTCTCCAAGTCACGTATAACCACACTTCAAAACTCTTCATTATTCTTCCTTTGGACCATCTGTGCGCCATGAAATTGATCTGATTAATCAAATCTCTGAATTCAATAAAAAACAAAAAAACTGCAGATGCTGTATATTAGGAACAAAAACAAAGTTGCTGGAAAAGCTCAGCAGGTCTGGCAGCATCTGTGGAGGAGAAAACAGAGTTAACGTTTCGGGTCCGGTGAC
>JAHRHZ010000283.1:17088313-17135055 GCA_024137785.1 Ginglymostoma cirratum | reverse complement strand
CTTCCACAGAACAGTGCTGTTCTGTGGAAGAGTCACCGGACCCGAAACGTTAACTCTGTTTTCTTCTCCAAATTCAATGTCTTGGTTCCTGGAAAAACCCTTACTCTTTCTTGCCAGGATCATTAGCTCACTACGTGTTGCATGTACTGCCACATGTAGCTACTACATACGTGGGTTCACAAGGGATTTAGATGTCTTGTGTGCGTAGCCACTTTCTGGTCTAATGAGAAGAGTATTGTAAAGTAGATGAGATGATATTTATTGCATCTCTGCAATTATATGATGAGGTCTGACATTACTACTAAGACTGTTGGGCAAACCTAGCCTTGGGATGGTCTCCCACAACATTATGTGCTCACCAAGAGCTCAAGTCATTATCAAACTGGGTAGTGCAGTTTTATTTTATTTTTCATTTGTTCATGTGTTGTCAGCAACATTGACAAAGCGAGCATTTTTTGCCCACAGGCAGTTAAGAACCAACCACATGGCTGAGAGTTGAGGCACATGTACGCCACACCAGGTATGAACGACATATTTTTCCGCCGCCTCCGCCTACCTATCTCCTCCCTACCCCCCTACCTACACTCACCTTTACTGGCTCCATCCCCGCCTCTTCGACTTGTCTGCCTCCTCTCCACCTATCCTCTCCTCTATCCATCTTCTATCCGCCTCCCCCTCTCTCCCTATTTATTTCAGAACCCTCTTCCCCTCCCCCATTTCTGATGAAGGGTTTAGGCCCGAAACGTCAAGTTTTCCTGCTCCTATGATGCTGCTTGACCTGCTGTGTTCATCCAGCCCCATGCTTGTTATCTCATATTTCATTAGTGAGCTGGAAGCCAGGGCTGAAGCATAGAGTTGCTATTTAAAGCGCTGTAAATAAAATCTGTTTGTTTCGAACATAGAAGCTCGTGTAATCCCCACAGGGATCCAAGGCACAGCCCACTTCCTTAAGTATAAAGGTTTCAGACTTGAGCAGCTCTAATGTACATGTAATTCAGCCATCCATCACTAGATGTGACTGCGACATCATGCATTATCAGGTTTTGCTCTCCTCTGTACAACTTGTGATTACTACAGGAACATCCTCTCCTCTAACAACAAACGAGAGGAGCTCATGAGTCTCCTTGTCATGAAGGCAAAGATTACCCATCACTCAGCTCTGCCACATTCCTCCCTCTTTGATTGTACAAGCCAAAAGCCTCCCTAATCTTCTTCATGGCTTCGTATGAAACCTTTGTCTAGTTTCCTTCTTCTTTCCAGTCAAGCCCTCCTTCAAGTCAACGAAGCCTTTATGTGATAAAGACTCAATCTATCGTACTGTTCTTGTTTGGAAATGTGGCTTTTAAAGTAGGCAGACCTGAACAATCCACCATGTCAGGCAGCATGAGCAAGTTCAGGAAAATTGAAAAGCTGCAGTTAATTTAGCAGTCTCCAAAATGTCAGGCCTAGGGAAAACATCCCAAGTGTCTTAAAAGAAAACACTAGAATCCAAAAACTGCTGGAAGCTGATGGTATGGAAAACCCATGAGTTTGCTTTGAAAATATTTAGAAGTCAGTCAGAAGAAATCTCCAGAAACAATTTACAGCTATACCAACTGAACAAGGAACTGTAAAGTGAGGAGTCCCCATTTCTGAAGAACGGTCCCGACCTGAAATATCAGCTTTCCTGCTCCTCTGATACTGCCTGGCCTGTGTTCCTCCAGCTCCACACTGTTATCTCTGACTCCAGCATCGGCAGTTCTAACTATCTCTGAATAAGTTAACTGAGTACCTGTAAGGTTGTTGCTGATGGTATAGAGTAAAATCATTATTTCTGATGTTTTATAAGGCTATTCCAAATAACTTTCGAATGGGATAAAATAGTTTGTGCTTTTTTTTAAAACCCCTTTTGTGTGGAATAAATATTCTTTGATTAGAGCTACATTGGCAGTCTCTCGTGAATATGGTCAGTGACTGTTTACCAGTCAACAAATTGCCAATATACAACTTACAGTCTATCAAGCCAGGTTTCATTTTGGGATCCTATCTATCTGTCCAGTGTTAACATCACCATTTAACATTAACAACTTCCTTCTGCATTCCCTATGCAAGCTGACAGAATTTTTTAAGAAGAAAATATTCCTTCATGGGATTCATCTCTCACTCTATTACATCTGTAAGAGTATAGCAAACTTTTTATTAACCAGTACCTATGGGAGCAGGAATGTACCGGTTGATCAAATATTCTGGATAATCAGGAGGTCCATATAATCAATGTAAAAAACACAGTCTAAGTAATAGAAACATAACACAGGAGGTATACACATCATTCTTATACTTTATTTACAGCATAAATTACTTATGTTTTATTTAACGGCAGAGAGCCCTCTCTCGCTCTCACCCTCAACTGACAGGTTGGACATCGCGATAGATTGCGGAATTTGAGGAGAAGTTGTCTCTAAATTGAATCAACTGCTGATAGTTTGTGCAGCCGTTTGATTGAACAAGTATACTTGCATTGAGGTAAATAAATTTTAAAAACTGATAATAATTGGAGAGAATAACACACTAAACGTCATGGCATTTGAGGCATATAACTTTTGCCAGTTCAAAAAAAGTTTGCGGACTTTGTTTGGCTATTTGAGAAGGCAGTTAAGAATCAACTACATTACTGTGGGTCTCGAGTTACATTGGTCAGATATGATAAGAATGTAAGATTTCCATCACTAAAGGATGTTTAATGAATCAGGTGGGGTTTTTAAACCATAATTAGTGACAGCTTCATGGTCACTGTTACTGAAACTAGCTTTTAGTTCCAGATTTTCAGGAACAGAAACAGAAATTGCTGCAAAAGCTCAGCAGGTCTGGCAGCACCTGTGGAAAGAAATCAGAGTTAAATGTTTAGGGTTCTGGGGAAGGGTCACTGGACCTGAAATATTAACTCTGACTTCTCTCCACAGATGCTGCCAGACCTCCTGAACTCTTGCAGCAATTTGTTTTTGTTTCTGAATTCCAGCATCCATCATTTTTATCTAGATCTTTATGAATTAATTTCAATTCTACAAGTTGCCACTGGGGAGTTTGAACACATGACGCATTAGCCTAGGCCTCTGGGTTACTCGACCCAGCGACATTACCACGGTGCCACTATCTCCCACATGATGGTTTCATCTCTTCAGGAACTATACCACTCCTTATTCATAGCCCTCCTCAAAAAAAAACAGCTGATTTTCAACCCCAATTCGCTTTTCAAAGTCAAGTTTGTTGTTCACATCCTAAATCACCTTCCATTATTGCTGCAGCTTCACATTTGAATCCTCTCCCATCCCTCCTCCTGCATAACACTGAAACATGCCAATGAACCAAAAACAACACCCTGTGACTTTGGCTACGCAACGTTTGCTTTTCTTAGCTTCCTGAAGGTGTCTGTAACCTTTGGTGCGGTCATTGCAATCTTGTCTTCTCCATGCCTCTCCTCTGCCCAGGGAGGCACTGCCTCACTGTATCTCTGGAGCATAATGAGTGTCTGTGCTGATGATACCTCAGACTCTCTCTTCACCATCTCCCTTGATCCCTTTTCCTGTTGCTGTGCTCTCAGGCTGCTTATCTGACATCTGTTCTTGAATTAACCATCATCTTTGGTCCTCTTCACAAACTGAACACCTTTCTCATTAAGACCAGCTCCATCACCGGCCACTGCAGCAGGTTAATCCAGGTTGTTTGCAATCTCGGTGCGGTGTTTGACCATGAAATGAGCTTCTTGCTTCACATTCTCTATGTCAATAAAACCAATGGAAACCTTCTTAACAAATGTCTGCTTTCAGTACCTGCTGCTGAAACGCTTAACCATTCCTCTACCATCTCCAAACTTGCCTATTCCAATAGAATCCCCAGCTGCCATGCATCTACCACCTTCTGTAAATTTCAGCTCACCAGAAATGTTGTAGCTCATATTCTAACCCACACCAATATCCTGTTCTGTGACACTGGCTCTCTAACATCTCAAATTTAAAATTCTGAAACTCATCTTTGAGCCACTTTATGGACCATGTCTCTTGCTGTCCATATAGCTCATGCAGCCCTCTGACACTGAGACATCTCTAATACTCCAACTCTGGTCCCTTCTCCCTAAGGGAATACAGCCTTAAAAACAGAGGTAGACCATTCAGAAACGCAACAGGATGCAGATTTTTCCACACAGAGTTCAATAAAAAATACCAAATTTGAAGGCAGTTGGAACGTTCAGGACAGATCAAAAATTCGCAGCCATATGTTTCATAAAATTTGTAGCTGTGAAGTTTTAGTAGGATACTAAACATCTCTAAGTGAAAATGTATGCAGTGGGACCCCATGATCCAGGTATTGCCTACACCGTTTGTGAACATCAAGGCTCCAGCTTTAGTTGCCCCGACGTGGTAGAAAATGGTTGGAGGCATCGGTAAAATAACCTTCTCTCATGCAGTTTCTTCTACAGTGTGTTCCAACGTTAATCTGAGCAGACAAGAAGGATACCTGCACGAAGAAAGCAGTGCCCTGTTTTTAATAGGTGGCAAATCAATGTTAACAGGAGCCATTCCCAAATAAAGAACTGGGTGACCATTTTAGGCTCAGTATTGGCTTTGCTAAGAGGTCAGAACCTCTTAGGAAAACCACACTGGGGGCCAGGAACAAAGTTTAAAATGTATTTTCCAGAGTTTCTAGTGAAGAAGGGTGCTCTACTGGGCCTAACAGGGAGGTCTTCGATCTCCTGTGCAGTGGCAATTATTCCATCACCTGACTGTGCTAACTCCTCCCTGACCCATATCATGCAAAGATCCCCCAAACGCTGATAGAACACTCCACCTCCCCCTTCCCCAGGCACCTCTCGTCTTCTGCCAGGTTGGGGGCCCAAGGCCCAAGAGGTGGTTTGTCATCCCAGCAGTTAGGCTGCTTATCTGGCCTGCTACCAGGCAGAAGGCTACAGTATTTTGTAAAACAAGGTATAGCAACTGACATTGCCAAGCACACAGAGATTCCTGCTGCCTCCCTCTCAATATCTGTACCTGTGTGTTCCGCATGCATGATTGTTGAGAGAAAAGAAATAACAGCCCTTTCATCCATTGACATTCAAACTCCACTTAGAGACCAAGCTATTCAGCATATTAGGTTCATCAATTCAAATCCAGTTCAAACCCCAAAGTGAGTCATCAGACCTGGCAACTTATGAAACTTGCCCTCCAACTTAGCACTGGGTCCATAGTGAGGTGAACCCTGCTCATTGCACAGATGTCTAGAAACTGCCAGTGAGATCGGCACAAGAGAGTCTGTACCAGATTTGAATGAATGGGTTGTTGTACCCAGACTGTAACATAACCTACTAACTCAGCCTTGGGAAATCGTATCAAAGTGAGCAGTTTCAGCATCCAGCTCTGTTTCAAGACTATCTCATGGTGAATGCTCCCAAAATGTGAAGCAACCTTTCATCTCAGTTCTACTTAATGGCATTCCACATCAGTCATGACTGCTAGCTTGGAATTTAAGACTGTACAGGACTGAATACTTTTTAGTTTGATCACATAGAAAAACCTGAAGAACAGAGTACACTGTCAGGGATGCTGTTCAGGCTTACCATATCAGATGGCTAGGGGAAACGTCCACAGTCTCAGGAGAGATCTGACACTTTTACTAGTGATATGTATTGCAGTGCAAAGCAGGTGACGATTCAGTGCTTTCCGCTTTGTGAGGAGTTTATAGTAAATGGGACTGTGACTGTCTGAACTAAACCTTGGATTCACTGGCAAGAATAACTGGAACTAAACTGTGTAGGCAAATATTAATATTTAATATAATGAACTTTCTTCCCACTTTCTGGTCACTTTACTTGATTAGCTGTTGCAGGCAATCCTGCAGCACAAGGGCACCTTAAATATTACACTTAGAAATGTCAACGTTGCTAGCCACCTTTTTTGGGAAAACATTGTAGCCCACATGAAATTTGGTTCAATCTATTTCCAAGATGATTTACTCCAAATTGCAACATTTGATGTGTCCAGAGAAAGGCTAAAGATAGTGTAGCTTAGAGGACCTGCCAAAGTCCATGAGTTCATTTACATATTTAACAGTCTCCCCCATTTATTGCACATTGTAACTAGCTCCATTTCTATACATTTGATACTTGAAAGAGCAATGCAGACTGACAAACATCTCCCCACAACATTTAACAATTCCTCAACAATCCTATGAGAAGCTTATGATATAGGAAGATAGGTAGTTATAAGAAATTTCTAATATATATCAGAGGAAAACTTTCTGAAATACATTTAGGCTATTAGGGGTGTACTCGCACAAAAAGTGCACCAAAATGTACTTCAAAAAACACTCATCCAAGATAATCAGGATACATGGCTGTAATATTCAACAATCTTTCAAATGTAGGCTTGTGGTGAAATTGTACACGTTCGGATTATACATTTCCATTACCGTCGTAATTCCTTACTTCCATGCCTAAATTATTGTTCTGACTGCACTCTCTATCACTAAAAACAAGCCATGTGGAGGTTAGCATTTGGTTTTTCAGTCATGTTTCAAGCATATTTAACAGCCAGTTTGTATTTTTCTGAAGAAAAACTTCTGCCATGGTAAAACGCATTGAAAGGGTAAAAGCAGTTAAGGATTAAGATCCCAGACTGGAAAAGGCAGATTTTAGGGATCTAAAAGTTGAACTGGAGCAGGCTGGTGGAAATGCACTTTGGTGGATAAAACAGTAAATGAAAAATGGGAGACTTCCAAAAGAAAGATGTTAACGGTGCTAGCTAGGTACGTACCGATAGAAATAAACACAGGTATACAAAGCTAGCGTACCTAAGGATACTGCTGAGAAAATAAGAAAGAGAAAGGAGACACATGACGCACATTGGAATAATTATAGCAATAGAAATCAGGAAACGTATCTCAAATGCAGCAGAGGCGCTAAGGCTGGAATAAGGAAGGCTGAGGAAAGGACGACATGTGACATGAAAACAAACATATTCTTCAAACATCTTAATAGGCAAAGATTAGTGAAGGATAGAGTACAGCCCGTAGAAACAAGCAGGGTAACTGCTCGCTGAAGCAATGGATACGACAGAGGTACTAACTGAATACTTTGTTTCTGTTGTTACCAAATTAGAAGGCAGTGACAATGGCTCTATTGATAACATGGTTGTTGAGCACCTGAGCAGTACAGTGACACATAAAGAAGAGGCGCTCAAAAAGCTGGCAACACTTCAGTTGGAGAAGTCACCAAACCCGGGTGGGACGCATCTTAGATTGATGTGAGGGGCAAGGGAGCAAATCGCGGAAACAAAAATAGAGATTGCTGGAAAAGCTCAGCAGGTTTGGCAGTATCTACCAAGAGAAATCAGAATTAACGTTTCGGGTCCGGTGACCTTCCTCAGAACGGATAGCAGCTAGGAAAATGTCAGCTTATATACAGAGGACAGGGTGGCGGGGGCGGGGGCGGTTGGGAGGGTGGAGGGTAGAGAAGGAGTAAATCAGAGGAGGGGATGGAGCCCAAAGAGAGAGAAGAACAGTTGGACAGACAAAGGAGAGGGTAACGATCTAGCTAGGAGGGTAATACTGTGAATTCTGTTAATGGAGTCTGTTAGTGGCTAACAGTATGTAGTATGTAATGGCAGACTATATGTTAACAATGCGTGGTGTGTGGAGTTGGGAGATAGGATATGGCAGAGTTCAGGCCCTAAAATTATCAAACTCGAAATCGAGTCAGACTCACTGCATGTTGTTAGCCACTAACAGACTCCATTAACAGCTCTTCACCCTCCTAGGCAGATCGTTATCCACTCATTTGCCGGAGACTGCAAGAAATTACAGAGCGTTGTGAACACAGCCCAGTCCATCACACAAACTAGCCTTTCATTAACTGACTTTGTCTACACTTTCTGCTGCCTCAGGAAAGAAGCCAACATAATCAAAGACCCCTCCCATCCCATTTATACTCTCCTCCACCCCCTTTCCATCAGGTAGAAAATAAAAATGTTTGAAAACACATACCAACAGATTCTCGAACAATTTCTTCCCTGCTGTGATCAGACTTATGAATGGACCTCTCATTTATTAAAGTGGATCTTTCTCTGTAGCCGTAACACTCCATTCTGCATTCTGCTCTATTACCTTGCTGTACTTCTCGAAGGTATAATTTGTCTGGTTAGCACACAAAATGATACTTTTAACTGTATCTTGGTACGTGTGACAATAATAAATCAAATCAAATTAAGAAAATTCTAGACCTGTCAGCTTGAGTTCAATAGTGGGAAAAATGATGGAGGCTCTACTATGGGATAAGATAAATATACACTTCATACTGGACAGTCAACATGCCTTTGTCAACAGCAGGTCACATCTCACAAATTTAACTAAGTTCTTTAAAGAAGTGACACATGCAGTAGATGAGGGTAGTGTTGGGGATCTTGCATATCTGGCCCCTCAGAAAGCATTTGACAGAGTTTCGCATGGCAGGTCGGAGCAAATTAGAAATGCTGAGGATTGATGGGTCCTTGGCAATATGGATTAGAATTGGCTAAGAGATAGGAAACAGGGGTTACATACAGATGGGCATTTCTGAGACTGAGACAAGCTGAAGGTGGTGTTCCCTCGGGATTGGTGCTGGGACCCTTGCTTTTTCAGATTTATACAAATGATTTGGAAAATAGGGAGTGCCAGCAAAATTTCTAAATTTGCAAATCATACTCAGCCAGGAAGAATAGTGAATTGTGAGGACGGCATTGAGCAACTTTGGAGAGACTGGCCAGGCTGGCCAAATGGGCAGACATCTGGCAGATGAAAATGTAAGGTAATGCATTCATGGAGAGACAATCTAAGCTCAATGTCATAACTTTGAGGGGAGTACAGGAGCAGGACCTTGGGATTCACATGCATAATTCTCGGAAAGTGGCCAGGCACGTTGAAACAGTTGTTAAAAAGGCTTAAAGGATCCTTGGGTTTATAAACAGAAGCATGTAGTATAAAATGAGGAAGTGATGCTACACCTCTACAAATCATTGGTAAGATCACATTTGGAGTATTGTGCTCATCTCTGGGCACTTTATTAAAGCAAGTATGTTAAAGCCCTGGAAAGAGTACCAAGGAGAATGGTACCAAAAATGAGGGATTTTAGATACAAGGAAAGTTGAGGGAAAGTTATTTTCCTTGAAGAGAAGTTGAGGCTATGACCTCATTGAGCTGTTCAAAATTATAAACAATTTTGACAGGGTCAAGAAAGTTATTCTGTTTCCACTAGTTGGTACATCAGTAACTTTAGGTCACAATTTAAACAGAGCTAGGAGTGAGATGAGGAGAAAATTCTTTACTCAGAGAGTTGTCAGGATTTTGAATGTGATGCCTGGGAAAGTGGTGGAGGTGGATTCCATACAAGGTTTCAAACATATGTTTGAAAGTGATGAATTTAGCAGGCTACAGAGATAGGGCTGGAGAATGGGACAAACTGGGTAGCCCTTTCGGAAGCCGGTACAGGCACAGTGGGCTGAATAGACTCATCCTGCACTGTAAAATGATTCCATGGTTTGTCTCATCACAAAACTGCAATTACACATTTTACATTCTTCTCCTGCTTGATCAACATATGACGCTTCCACTGGCTTATGAATCACTTGAGGTTTCTTTTTAAACATGTAATACATAGCACGGCAAAACAAATGACAGTTGGTCCAGAGCTGCTGCCACACATGAGAATGTGGATACTCATCTCAAGAATCTCTTAATCATTGCATCGATTAGCATCTCTGATCATTTTCATGAGAAAACTGGAACATTATCTTTCTCTCTCTGAAAACCATACCATTTGGCACAAAATAAAGCTTTCTAATGAACAGTTGGCAGCTGCAGCTACATGCATAATTTCCCCCAGTAGAAGTGCTGATGGCATTTCCAATTATGAGTTTCTGTTGACACATGTACGTTTATCCATAAGATGAATTTCCTGATGAACCTAAACAGAACTGAAAGCATCACAGTTCGCTCCTGTAAGATACTGGTGGGAACTCAAAATTAGTTTGGGACCATGACGAGATAACCACGGGATGCAATCAGAGGGGCAGTTTCATGATCTGGGCCATTTGTTCCCAACAGCATTGGCTCTGTATGCATTGTCATCAAAACATGTCACTCCATGGGACGGACACCATGACAGGGATCCATTGATTCTACATTGCCAGAACCTCCAGTATCTATCAGCATGGCAGGTAGATCTGACTCTGCCAAAGATTCCCCTTTCTACCCTGACAAACCTTGTGTAAAATGGCTCATACAGGAATATTCCCATCTTTGGGAGGTCAGCCAACCTCGAGAATCATATGCTCCTCTCTTCCCAGTGAGACCCACATGGCCACTCTCGACACTGATACGTGATCTGTCTCAGGATCCCATGTTGCTTTTATCTTTATGAGCTAAACAGCAGGAATTCCCAGTTTAGGAAGTCGCCACTCCTGGCATCTCTGGAGTAATGTCCTGTCATGATATTCTCACTTAAAGAAGGGCATGCTTGTAGTTCAGAGAAGGCTGATTCCTGGGAGAAAGGGGTTATCTCATGAGAAGTATTAGACAGGTTGGGCCCGTTTTATTTTTAACTGAAAATAATCAAAAGGTTTTCTTAATGAAACAAATGAAGGACTTGACAGGGAGCATGCAGAGAAAATATTGTCCGTAATGGGGAAATCTTGAAATAGGGGGAACTATTTAAAATGGATTTTTTTTAATACTCAGAGAGTTGTCACACTTAGGAATTCTCTACCTGAGCAAACATTGAAGGTTGGGCGAAGGAATGTACTCAAGGTGAACTTGAACTTTTTTTGACATACAACAGAGTCAATAGTCATTAGAGGCAGACAGGAAAGTGAGGGTGAGGAGACAAGCAGATCAGCTGTGATTTCATCAAATGGGAGAGTAGGCTCAGGGCTGAAGGGCCTTCTGTAACTCAAAGTGTTCATGGCTGTCATCTTGTAGCCTTGTCAGGAACAGGTGGAGCAAACAGGCCATACAAGGCTCTGTAAGATTTCTCAAAGATGTTGGCCTTCATCCAGATTGAGAAAATGTACCTCCTGTGCTCAAATCTCATGCATCTATTGTTCAGCAGATACATGCCAACTCCACTACCTACAAGTTCACTCCAAGCCAAACACCATTCTGACTTAGGAATATAGCACTCTCCCTTCCAATGTCACGGCTTCAAAATCCTCAAACTCCCTCCTTAATGGCGCTGTGAGTCTATCTACACTGAATGGACCGCAGACATTCATGAAGACAGTTCACCACCATCTCCTCATGGCCAGTTTGGGGTGGGCAATAAATGCTGGCCCATTTAGCAACAACTACATCCTGCGGATTAATACAAAAACAACTATGGAACAGTTGAAGGTAAAACTTCCAGCTATTTCAGAAATAGTCCATTATGAAATGAGAAAGAGCTTGCACTGTTACAAATTACTGAACTCAAAATTTTAGTGTCTGTCGTGTTGACTGTTGCCATGGCAGCCAGTTTGGAAAATATGACAAACTGAGATGGGCTTATGAAATCTAAAAACCAATGGACCTCTGCAACAAAAATAAATGGTGACAATGTTAATAGCTCTTCTTTTGAAATGGAAATTCTGCTTGAAACTGTTGCAAACACTGTTGTTGCAGCAAAAAATGCCTGCACCTTCATCATTAACTATCCAAAAGGCACAGCTTTATCACCTTCAGAAATATTGCAAACCCAGTAACATTACAGGAAGAAAGCCATTTCGCAGCTTGTGTTTGCCTTTGAATTAAATGCTGGCCTTCAATGTCAATTGTTTAGAATAGCCATATTTTCTTATTGCAAATTTAATTTACCACCATCTACTTGCTTATAACTTCAACTGACGGTGCAAGCCATTAAGTTACCAAGGCAACTGGATATTTATTTCGAGATATGACTCAACCGGATGCAAATGTCAAAGATATTTTGTGGATAACTGGAGTTTGAGGTACCTAAGTTGCTGATGGATATATACTAACATATGAAAATCTAATGCAAAAATTTTCACTTGCTACCAACCATTTGGCAGTCAGCAGTCCAAACCTTCAGCCAAAACCAGTAGGGGATTCCTGTTAAGAATATTAAACAATTGCATTATCACTAATCGGAGACTTGCCCATTTTTGTCACTGTAGGTCCAAAGGAAAGATTTAACCCATTGGTAGAATGTAATGACTGAACCGTTTGCCTGCAAATTATGTTGTTCCAGCACTGTCACAACAGGAAGGGAGTCAAAATGCTCAGCAGTCTGCACTCCAATACCAGCACAGTGCTGAGTCAATCAGAATTTTCAGGAACGAGATCAAATAATTTTTCTTTGATCAGGATGTCAATGGATGTGGATCAAAGACCAGTAAACGAAACTGATTAACAGATTATCCAGTTGAATGGCTTGAGGGGCTGAATTCCCCATGCTGTGACTGTAGGACAAAATAAGTAGTATTTCAAACAAAACCACTCAGTAGCTAGGGAATTAGAGAAGGCTCTAAACTGAAAAAAAAAAATAGTGAGCTGAGTGATCAAGATCAGGTAACCGTAACAAATGAAGAGACAGAGACCAGACAGTAGAGCAAAATGATATCATGGAACGTGAAGGTCAGAGAATTGTAGGAAGGAATGGAGATAAGGAAAACTAATAATCTACAATAAATCAAGGCTCGAATACAAACCAAAACTAAAGGCTCTGTATCTGAATATGCATCAAATTCATAAAGTAAATGAATGGGTAACACACAGTGAAGTGAATGAATATGTTCTGATACCCATGGCAGAGATTTGGCTGCAGAATGAGAAAGATTGAGTTTTAGGTATTGAGGTGCTCAAGGCATTCAAGAAGAATAGAAAGCTAGATAGAGGTGGAAGGTTTGCACTCCTAATCAAAGGTGGTATTAGTCCAATTTATCAGACACAACTTTAGACTCTGGAGATCAGGTTATACCAACAGTTGGGTGAAGATGAGGAACATGAGAGGAAATAATTCACTAGTGGAAGTGACCTACAGGCCCATGAACAGTAACCATTATGTCGGAAGAAGTGTACAAAAAGAAATGTTGAGTGACCGTGATAAGGAGATGACAATAGTCATGGGTGATTTTAATTTACACATAAATTGGAAAAAATCAGATTGGTAATAATAACCTTGATGAAGAGTTCATAAAATGTTTTTAAGATAGGTTCTTACAGCAGTGTGTTTTGGAACTGACGAGACAGCAGGCTATAATAGACTTGGTAGTGTATAATATGATTGAATTAATTACAGACTTCGCAGTAAAGTTGCCCCTAGGTAACAGTGACCACATGATTGAACTTTACATCCAGTTTGGAAGGGGGAGGAGTGGTCGAAGAGTAGTATTTTCAATTTGAAAAAGGGCAATTATGTGGGCACGAGAGTTACGTTAGCTGAAGTGAGCTTTGCTAGAAGATAAATTAGGAGTTAGCAGTGGCAGGCAGTTAAGGGATACTCAGAATAAGTACATTGCTACCAGAAAGAAAATTGCAAAGGTAGGCCCACCATCCGTGGTTAACTAAAAGTTAAGGAAACCATGAAACTTAAAAAAAAAGTATCTAACTGTACAAAGATGAGTGACAGATCAGTCGACTGGTTAAAATGCAAAGAATGGTAAAGAATGACCAGTGGTGTGCCACAAGGATCGGTGCTGTGTCTTCAGATGTAAACATAGAAGGTATGGGGTTAGTAAGTTTGCAGATGACACCAAATAGGTGGTACAGTGGACAGCGAGGAAGATTATCTCAGAGTACAATGTGATCTTGATCAGATGGGCCAGTGGAGTGGCAGAAGGTGTTTAATTTAGAATACTGTAAGGTGTTGCACTTTGGTACGGCAAATCAGGGCAAGACTTATCCCCACCGAGGGTGGGGCCCTGGGGAGTGTCGCTGAACAAAGAGACCTTGGGTGCAGGTTCATAGTTTATTGGAAGTGGAGTTACAGGCAGACAGGATAGTGAAGGTGGTTTTTGGCACGCTTGACTTCGTTGGTCAGAACAATGAGCACAGGACTTGGGACATTATGTTGTGTCTGCACAGGACATTGGCGAGGCTACTTTTAGAATACTGCATTCAATTCTGGTTACCCTACTAATAGGATGGATGTTGTTAAACTTGAGAGGATGGAGAAAATAATTACATGGATGTTGCCAGGTCCACAGTGCTTGAGCTCTAGGGAGAGGCTGATTAGGCTAAGGCTTTTTATCCCTGGAACATTGGATGTTGAGGGTGATCTTATAGAGGTTTATAAAATCATGAGAGGCATGGACAGGGTTAATAGCTCAGGTCTTTTCTCCTGGACTGAGGAGTCCAAAACTAAATGGCATTGGTTTAAGGTTTGAGGGTAAAGATTTAAAAAGGACCTGAGGGATAACTTTTTCCATGCGAGGGTGGTGCAAGTATGGAAGGTGCTACCAGAGGAAGTGGTGGACGCCACTTAAAAGACGTCTGGGTAATATGTGAATAGAAAGGGTTTAGAGGGATATGGGCCAAACGCTGGCAAATAGGACTGGGTCAGATTGGGATATTTGGTTGGAGCTGACGAGTAGGACCAAAGGGTGTTTTGTGTGCTGCATGGCTCTACGACTGAAAGGTTAATCAGGACAAATAAATTAGCATGAGAGGAAGCTAGCTAGAAATGTTAAAATAGATGGCAAGATTTCCAATAGGTATCTAAAAAGGAAAAGATACTCATGAGTAATGCAGAGTCACACGGATAAGGTGGGGAGGGGGAGTCTGGGTGGGATGCTCTTTGTAGGGTCAGAAGGACTCGATGGGCCGAATAGCCTGCTTCCACATTGTAGGGATTCAACAACAATGGAATACTTTAAAGGAGTAGCATGCACTGTGGATAAACGGCAGCCTAGTTGGTGGACTGCACTTGTATTTCCAGAAGGCATTTGATAAGGTTCCATAAAAAAAGTTATTGTGCAAAGTAGGAACTCACTGTGTATGGGCTAAGATGCTGGCAAGATAAGAAAATTGGCTGGCTTGTAGAGAACAGAGTGTATGAATAAATAATGTTTTTCAGATTGCCAGGAGTGGCGATCCCACAGGACTTTGTGCTGGGCCTCAAAATTTTACAATTTGTCTTAGATGAGGGAATCAAAAGCAATGGTGGATAAATTTACAGATGACACAAGCAAAATGGAGGATTGGTTAGCTCGGTTGGCTAGATGGCTGGCTTGCAATGCAGAGTGATGCCAATAGCCTGTGTTCAATTCCCACACTGTTCTGATATTACCCTGAAGGACTCTCCTTCTCAATCTTTCCCCTCGTCTGAGGCGGACTGACCCTCAGATTAAATCACCACCAGTTGTGCTGCTCTCATTAGGAGAGGTGATGAATCAAACCCACACTTTTGGCAACATACTGCATCACAAGCCAACAACTGAGCTAACTGACCCCGATAACCTTGTATTGACAATGCAGAGTTACGACAGTAACAAAATGCCCTTTTCTCTCATGCTAGATGCATGCCAGTTCAAAAGAACTATCTCTTTACTCCAGTCACTGACAATCAACTCAATGTGGAGTTTAGAGAAGAATGCAAATTAATTAGCTATAATTGTGTTTTCCAGTAAGATATTTAATTCACTATGGTTGATCATCTTGCTGTAGCTGGAAAGGCTGGGATAAGTAAAGCACAATAAATACTTCAACACGGCTGTCGAAGTGCCAAGATACTTGCCGATATGTGTTTTCCATTTTTAGGTCATTGGAAACTGACATATGAGTTACTAATATCTAATGCATCCTTTCACCAAATTCACACACTTTGACAGACCAAGCTTCTTACCAGAAAGCATGTACGCTTTTTTTTTGAACTGGCAATACATAGCATTGTTCTGCTGATGTTTTCCTTCCGATTTAACAAACACACGCATGTCCGGTTTTGAATCTGAGTGATACAGAACAGCAGTTTATCTGTCGCAATTCATTGAGTCGTGTTAGATGCCATTTGGACTTGCGCTGGCAAACTGCGTGTAGCACAAAACATCTGCCTAAAACCTCAAGCTGCTGTGTTAGCAGCATCGTGACACGCTCAATCTTTCTGAACACATGAAATAAGCAACAAAGGTACAAAAATGATTATTTTTATGAAGTGCCTTTTCAACTGCTGTCTAACTGTAGCCAGCACATCTGTCCCTGGCAGCTCATTTCATTCTCAGAACTGTCACTCTCAACATTCAATCTTTCAATCACTTCTTCCCCCCACCAATTCGCCTTGCCATTGTAAGCTAAATCTGTCAAGGTTACAGGCCAATGGACTAATTGTGGTGTACTTCAGAGAAAGCAATCAAGCTCCTGAAGTGGGACTTTGTTCATGATACTAATGTTACATAAGATGAAGTCAGGTTCAGAATGAGCAGCGAGTTAATAGGAGATAACAAGGTGTGGGGCTGGATGAACACAGTAGGCCAAGCAGCATCAGAGGAGCAGGAAAGCTTGACGTTTCGGGCCTAGACCCTTCATCAGAAATGGGGGAGGGGAAGAGGGTTCTGAAATAAATAGGGAGGGGGGGGAGGCAGATAGAAGATGGATAGAGGAGAGGATAGGTGGAGACGAGGCAGACAAGTCAAAGAGGCGGGGATTGAGCCAGTAAAGGTGAGTGTAGGCGGGGGGGTAGGGAGGAGATAGGTCAGTCCAGGGAGGACGGACAGGTCAAGGGAGCGGGATGAGGTTAGTAGATAGGAGATGGGGGTGGGGCTTGAGGTGGGAGGAGGGGATAGGTGAGAGAAAGAACAGGTTAGGGAGGCGGGGACGAGCTGGGCTGGTTTTGGGATGCCGTTGGGGGAGGGGAGATTTTGAAGCTTGTGAAATCCACATTGATACCACTGGGCTGCAGGGTTCCCAGGCTGAATACGATTTGCTGTTCCTGCAGCCTTCGGGTGGCATCATTGTGGCATTGCAGGAGACCCAGGATGGACATGTCATCTGAGGAATGGGAGGGGGAGATGAAATGGTTCGCGACTGGGAGGTGCAGTTGTTTGTTGCGAACTGAGCGCAGGTGTTCTGTAAAGCGGTCCCCAAGCCTCCGCTTGGTTTCCCCGATGTAGAGGAGGCCACAACGGGTACAGCGGATGCAGTATACCACACTGGCAGATGTGCAGGTGAACATCTGCTTGATGTGGAAAGTCTTCTTGGGGCCTGGGATTGGGGTGAGGGAGCTATTTATTTCAGAACCCTCTTCCCCTCCCCCATTTCTGATGTAGGGTCTACGCCCAAAACGTCAAGCTTTCCTGCTCCTATGATGCTGCTTGGCCTGCTGTGTTCATCCAGCCCCACACCTTGTTATCTCGGATTCTCCAGCATCTGCAGTACCTTTTATCTCAGAGCGAGTTAATAGGAATCACTTTGGAAGCAAGAGGCAATATTTTAATTTAATTAAAATGGAGGGCAGGTATTTTCTTTTGAGTTCGCCGGTCGCAGCCACCCTGCCGCCATTTCATGTTTGACAGGGCATTAGCCGACCAAGAGCAAAACATACACTCCTCTCCGTGGAGGGAGTCCAGCTTGAGGGGAATGTTGTCAATGGCCAGCAGCTCTGTCGCCATGAGCAGTGGGTGCTCCTGTGACTACAGCCAGTCCCGAGAAAAGAGGAGCTCATGAAGGCTGGTGTGAAGATATGGCCGGGGTATTGGCAGGGCCTGTTTGCTGAGTCCCAAAAAGATGCAGGGAAGGGCACAGGATTTGAAAGGTCATGGGTCGGGTTAAATGTGAGCTGTGCGTTTAATTGGTGCAGCAGCCTTTAAAGAAAGTTCCCGTCCACACCCCAGCCCTTGCCTGACACCAGCTTACCCAGTAAATGCTACCGGGTTACTGACCTGTATTTGGACTTCCCCATCACCTTGCTGGGGTCTGGAATGGTGGCAGAGGCAGGAATAAGGAACTTACGTGGCCATCAATCGCCAACTTTAAGGCCTAATATAAAACAGTACACAGGTTGGGCAAGTGGTTAAGCAGCAGACAGATACATGTTATGTGGGCCCTCCAACTGTTGCCTCCACATCTGCCCATGGATTACTGTAATATTCTGCCATATGCGCTGAGAGGAAGTTTTTTTTTGAACAAGCTATGGAATTGCTTCTTGTTCAGTCTCTGAAGGGGACACCTTTCATTTAACACAGCCATCTTGATGTCTTTTTCCAACAAACTTGTGAGAATATTGCACTGCTTCACTAAGAAAGTCACCGAAGGGATTTAAAATGTAAGTTACCTTCTGTGCAACTGCACAAAATATTCAGAGATGTGGCTCAGTGGTTAGCACTGCTGCCTCACAGCACCAGGAGCCAGGGTTCAATTCCACCCTCTACCCAGACATGCTCCCCGTATCTACGTGGGTTTTCGACGGGTGCTCCGGTTTCCTCTCTCAGTACAAAGATGTGTAGGCTAGGTGGATTGGCCATAGCGTCCAGGGATATGCAGGCTAGGTGGGTCAGTCATGGGAAATATGGGGTTACAGGGATTGTGTAGAAGGGTGGACCGAGATGGGATGCTCTTCAGAGGTCGGTGTTACTCGATGGACTGAATGGCCTGTTTCCACATTGTTGAGGTTCTATGAGACAATTATATTTCAGTTAATGGTCTGCAGAACTGTTATGATTGGCTTGGGTTGGTCTGGGAAATAATTCATTGAATTTAGGACATGTCAGTCAAGATGACTCACTCCAGACATGTTGTGAACCTCAGAGAAGGTTATTAAATGCCGAATTAAACTCCTCTCCCCGTGCATGAGGAGGAAGATGTTGATGTGGTGCTAATGATAAAGACACTTTTTCCACCATTTGGAAATTTGAGAACTGGGAGGGCATAGTCTAAAAATTAGGGCCGGACCATTCAGGAGAGATGTTAGGAAGCACTTCCACACATTAAAGGTGGTAGATGTCTGGAACTCTCTCCCACAAATGGAAATGGATGCAGGATAAGTTGTTAATTTTAAATCTGGGACAGGTACATATTTATTAAGCAAAGCTGTTGAGGAATATTGGCCAAAGGCAGGTATATGGAAATTTGCCACAGATTAGCCATAATCTCACTGAATGGTGGAACAGGCTTGGCAGGCTGAATGGCCTACTCCTGTTCCTATAATCGCAAAAAGTGATGAGTCATCCCAAGGCCCTAGGCTAAAGCTCCAGGGTCAATTCCACCATAGCAGCAGGGGGCAATTTAATTTGAAGAATAAAGTCTGAAGCATAATGTCATTGCATCAGTGACAACTTTTATCGACAACCACCACAATGTGGCTGACACTAAACTGGTTTCAAGAATAGTCTGAATGCTACTCAGTTGACGTGCAATTAGGGATGAGCAACAAATTGCCTGCAACACTCATACTGCATGATAAATGAAAAAGACAGACAAAATGGTCTCTTTATTTCTCGTTGATAGACACTCATTGTTCAGTTTGAATTTCATACAACATTTCGTGCATTTTCTTTGGAATTTAATCTGTAATTAATCTTGAAGTCAGTTTGTTCGTTTAAGAACACCGAGTTTAATTGCAGTCTGATCAATCAAGGCTTAAGTGCTATTTGATGATGGAAATTCTCAGATTTGAAAAACGACTGCGCTTCCTTTTCTATACATAGTTTAGACAGCCCGAGTCGTGGTTTAGGTACGGTAATAAATGCTCTCAATAATTTCTTCATATAATCATGGCTTCCTCAATGCATAGACAGATTATGTCTATGTAATTTACACAATAAACACAACTTACTCGACCAGCAATTTATGAACCAATTTGAACAGTCAGAAATGGAATTTTTAACTTTTGTATCTTTAGCACAGGCTGTAGCCGCATTTCATTCTGACCTCCAGAAATTGCTTGCTTTCATGTTCTGTGATACAAATATACAGCAACTTCAAAGCTCAAAAACAATTACGTGACCATCTGATTGTTCTGTCAGTTGGGAAGTGTTTTTACTTCATGTACAATCAATCACATCCACATTTCTCGGTTTACCGAGTCTGGGTCACTTTCTGAATTTTAACTCTTTCTTTGCTACAACCCTCTTCCCCAACCATTCATGCCCCTCTCTTTTGCCACTCCACTTTCCACAATCCGTTACCGGGCGTGGCTGAGATGCAGTTCACATGTGGCTGGTACCTTTTTACATCGTCCCACGTTCAGGCTAAAATCTGCACTCGATGTCTATCAAATGCAATTCTACCTGTTTCACCAGACACAACTGAACACAGGACTCACAAGTAGGAGTCAGCCATTCAGCCCATCCAATCATCAGTACAATCTCAAATGATCTGGTCAGGATCTCAGCTCCATTTTCCTGTCTGCTCTCTCACAACTCAAACCCCGCCTTAACCGAATATGCTTATTTTTCGAAGTGCTATCATGTTCAAATGTTATTACGTTCAACAAAACATGAGATGGATCTGATGAATGAACCCCAGTACTCTTTGAAAATCCTTTTCCCTGTTCATTGTTATCTCATGATGTGCGTGTACCTTGAAACAGGTATTTCTTCAACTGCTGACTGTCACGATCACTGGGATAGGATGTAATTTATTAATTCCATGAATCTGAACACAGGCTACAGCAGCTGCATTTGAGGGCCGATACCTGTACATAGTCTCCTAGTTCACGTTATTTGAAGATTAGACAATATGCAGGCAATGAGCTACATTGTCATTTTATCAACCTTTGTCACATGACTGGTACATTTACATGGAACAGAAGCATGTCACACCTCAACTATTCCTCCGCCGGCAGAGGAAAGTAATCTGAACGCACAGTAAAAGCAGTAGCAGGGTTCAGTTGCTATGAGGCAGGAGTAATCTGTATTGCAAGAAGCTCCTATCCATACAGGTCAGTAAAATACATCTTGTGTTTCGATGACTGTGGCAGCATGTGTAGGGGAGGGTTCAGATCAATTGAATTACATGCCGGATTATACAGAAGCACTGCATTAGTAAATAATTGGTACAGATTCTTATGATATTTGACTCGAGCATGTCATTACCAAAGTTATTGCGCATCTGCAAGTGTTCCTGGAAAGTTTCTAACAGTGGTTGCTATTAGTTTCCATGACTGAGAGTTTACAGATTGCGTTGAAGAGTGGCCATGTTGTGGGAGAAAGCAGGTCTGTGAATACATGCCAAGCGATTCTGATCTGCACCGTACTCGGGAATAAGAAGAGTATTTCCAGTCTAGCCAGTCCTGGATTTCTCCCTCAGTTGGCCTACACCACCTCTCCCAACAAGAACAGCGGTGAAGGGACCACCCCATGGAATAAACCAATGATGGCAATATGACCCAGACAGGTTACACCCAACAAGACTTCAGAACAATTCAGCAACAAACAGAAAAAGCAAATAAATTAATCTGATGTCTCCTCATCCTTGACATCTGATTTTGCTTGGGTGAAAGTTTCTAGTTTCAGATGCATGTGTGATAGACCCACAGCATGAAACACTCATCAGAAGTGATTTTCTATGTACTCTGTCATCCTGGGTTACTCATGAACACTTAATATTTTAGATATGGAAGCTGAAGGAAATACCCTATGATTTCATATGTACGCGTGACTCATTTTAATGGTACATCATTAAGAAAGCTAGTTTATACCACAACAGCACTGTGACTCAGACGCAAACAGCTATCATTGTGGCAAGCTTAAAAATCATTGCTGCTGTGTTGAGATATACTGGACAAATATTGCTGTTTTAACGTAGGACAATCTCAAACTTAGCTTCCAAATACAACGCACATTGGAAGACAAACTCACCAGTTTTTGAAGCTGTAAAATCAGAAAACAAACACATTTTCATTACAGAGATTTATTGTTTCAGAAATAAGCCTCAGAAGCTGTTCTTAGGGGTCAGCTACGAGGGGCAGAGATAGGAAATATATATTAAAGTAACACGCAAAGTAGAATCATTAAAGAGAAGGAAGGAAGCACAGATCTTGAAGCACGAACAAGGAGCCAGCTCATGCAGTGGATGCTGATTCCCTGAATAACTTCAAGTGGGAGCCGGAGCCGGATCTGTTCCTGATAAGGACCGGGACCACCTTGGACAAAACATCATATGTTGCCAGAAGTTAATCAGGGCTAGAGTGATCTTCTGAATGAACTTGCAGTACCTAGGCACATCGGATAACTCCCCCACCAAACTGGCCTGCATTTTTCAAGAGATCACATAGTGTGACATACACAAGACACCACACAGCCGTGGTGCATCGGTTAGAGAGAACGTAAGAGATTTTTCCAATCTGGATTTCTGGCTATTTGCCACTATTTTCTTTCGACGTCTTCAACCAAACGTTATCTCCTTTTCCAATACCTTGTTCAATGGCTCAGCATCAACTTTTGTCTGATTCCAATCTTACGTACATCCGAGGTAAGATGGGAAAATTGGCAAACTCAGTGGCTGCTCTCTGCCACTATATTGAGAAACCTTGGAAAATGCTCATGTTAGGAAAAGTGCCAAGTCCCGCAGTCAACATAATAAGGAGTATTCTCGACAGAAGACTCACTGAATGCCATCATCTCAACAAGATCTCCACTCCGGGTAAATTTTCATGTCAAGTTTCATCTGGAAATTGAAATTTCCAAATTGTAGCAGCAGCATTTCACAGACTAACCTTTTATTTATGGGACTGTAGAATTATACAGCACAATTGACTGTCACTTGGGCACCTGTGTCAGCTCTTTGCTTGAACTATCCATTGAGTCTCACCACCTCTGCTCTTCCTCTACCATGATACACACTGCCTTACTGTTTAGAAAGGTACTTCTAGCCTTATTACATGAACAGCGTATTCCCTGTTTCAACATTCCACATGGGATTTCCTGTTCCTGGCTCCAGAAAAATGCTAAATTGGCATTTGCCGAGATGATTGGATTTACCACAATAACAAGTGAGTTGTGGTGAGCCAGAATGAAAAGAGCACAAACCTTCAATTGTTACAGCGACTGTCAGGCCATTTCTCGAATACTCACTGGCATAGCTACAAATCTGATGTAATCCTGAACAATTACACATCAATGATAAACTACCACAATGCCAAAGTATTGGAACTTGGCTTTTAGTGCTTAAGGTATAAACAAGAGCGCCGGCAGCAAATTATAAATAAGGTCGAAAACCGGTGATGGAAGGGAACCGAGGCAAGAAAAATTTGATGGCTAGTTATTAACATGTTTTCTTTCCGCCTGTACACAGAATGGGTATTATTAATATTTGTACATAGATTTATTGTTTCAGAAATAAGCCACAGAAGCTGATCTTAAGGCTCAGCTATGAGGGGCAGAGATAGGAAATATATATTAAAGTAACACGCAAAGTAGAATCATAAGGAAGAGTACTATATATCCAAAATCAGACAGCATAGTTTGCTTCAGTCCCACTGCATCAAATAAAGATGCAATGCCATTGAATTTAAGTTTTGATACAACTCATATAGGTTCAATTGTAAGTATTCATTTCTGCTTTGGAATTTGGGGAACAAAATTCGATCCAGACTTCTTTTCTCCCCAGTTAAACCAAGCTGGGTTCTAATGATATCCAAGCATTCCAAGTACTCCTTGCATTAAGAATTCAGCATTTGCACAACAAAAGGTCACAATGACAAGAGGGAAACGCCAGTTCTTTCCAAAATGATGTAACTGAGGTCATGCAACAGACAGAAATAAAGCAAATCAGGGATAACACCAAGATTTCAGTCTCTGCTGATACAACCCATTGCTCACTCACGATCATCAAAGTCACCTGAGGGCTAGTGGGAGATAGCTGTATGAAGCTGCTGGTCAGGCCTATAAGTTGGCTTCTCTTTCTGCCCCACAGCAACAATAATGAATTTAAACACAGTGCTCTGTCACCTGCGTATCTTCAATTTTTCATAAAGGGTCAATTTATGCAATGCTAGCTGCATCCACCAGGACATAGTGGTTCTGCTTATGGAAATGTCCCCACGAAGAGCTCACCATGTGACAATCAGTTCTAAATGGTACAGGGAGGCACTGAAAATCTCAGTTTTGCTGAGACAAAGCAAGAACAAATTACTTCAGTTGTGCCGAGATTTTATAATATTGCTTACTTCCATCTTAGTAGTATTAATAATTTACACTCCTGCTTCAGGCTATTGGTTAGCCAAACCTTTATCTATCTGCTTAATATTACCAGATTAGATTTTTGCTATTTACTTCTGGAATCATAAAGTGATGCAGCAACGATGGAAGCTACGTAACCCATTGTCACTATGCTCAATGTTTAATGAACTATCAATTATCATCAATCTGTGTCCTTTTATGATTGATCCTCCTGTCACTATAAACAGTTCTCCTTACTTATTCGGACAAATACATTATTTTGAACAACTCTATCAAATCTTTACATACCCTTCACCTCCACCTCAGTTTTCCTAACTCACACCAAGTCCTGTTCATCTAGCTCCATGCTACCTGACTTACAATAAGCTCCCTGTCCAGCTGTGGTACAAATGAAAAATTCTCATGCACTCTTCTTCAAATTCTCTCACTGTCTCATTCCACTCAACCTGTGTAACCTCCTCCAGCCATACCTTTATGTAATCTGCTTTCTTTTAATTTTTACCTCTTGTATATTCCCAATTTTCTTCGTGCCACTATTGATCGTTGCAACTTCAGCTGTCTGGGCTCTAAACTCTAATTCTCCTCGTAAAGTCATTTACCTCATTATTTCCACCTATTAAGCCAATCTCTTCAAAGTTTTCACCATCTATCCTCTAACACTCTGTGGTATCTTTGTACAACAAAGTTGTTGTTGGCTTTACTTAATTGTCTATTCTGTACAGTTTGTTAATAGCACACTGATTAGTTTCCAACATCAGGCTGGGATTAACACAACTCTCTAGGTAGCTCAGTGGTTAGCACTGCCGCCTCACAGCATCAGGGACCCGGGTTCAATCCCAACCTTGGGTAACTGTCTGTATGGAGTCTGCACATTCTCTCCGTGTCTGTGTGGGTTTCCTCCCACAGTCCAAAGATGTGCAAGTTAGGTGGATTGGCCATGCTAAATTGCCCCGTAGTGTCCAGGGGGATTAGCCATGGGAAATGCAGTATCACGGGGATAAAGCTATGGGAGGGGGGGGGTGGTCTGGGTTGGATGCTCCTCAGAGGGTCAGTGTGGACTTAATGAGCCAAATGGCCTGTTTTCCGCACTGGAGGGATTCTACGAAATGGGACAAGCAAGTTCTAATCACCCTTTATAACATTCCGGCCCCCTTGTCTATCCATGAGGCAGAGATGATGTGTCCAAATCCAAAAGAAATATAGCAAAGAGAAAATTAAATACGCAAATTTTGTGTACAGAATCCTGCTCAACTGCACTTGATCTTTTCTGAAGATTTACAGTTGTGCTTCAACCAGATAATAACTGCTGGTGGATCATGATTTACAACAGACATTCTAATAATCAGAAGCAAGTCTGCAATCGAAAAGATTGCTTTATCATCCTGACATTGGCATTATTCATTTAAAAGAAGAAATTAAACAGTTCACCCACCAATTATCTGCTGACAGCATGATGAGAGTTTGTACTCTGCTGAGAACGTCTGACTTGAGAAGTCATGTGGGAGTGGACAAGGAGAAATACTGGTGATTTCTGCAGGGAATGAGAGGTGATCAGGTCACCGAAGGTTGCTGCACGATACTATGCCACTATTAGCAGCGGGCAACCAGTATGCAAGGTGAGGAATGGAGATAAAGGGATTTGTTCACTGACGGGAAAAAGAAATCAATGACATCCAAAAGAAAGCAAACTTAGTGAAGTTGATTATTAGATTCCAAGCTAGACAATGAAGTGCGGAAGTAGGTGCAAATCCTTTTTCTGTCAGTTTGCTCATTTACAGAATGCAGCATTATGTTTGCATGTCATCAACCTACTAAGCACTCCTCCCTAACCCAACAGTTTCTCTAAGCGTTCCATTTACTTCATTAAAGATTGCACTTCACCTGGGTATTTTAACAATATAACTAACATATTATCAACAGAAGGCATACAGGTGGTCCCCGATTTATGAATGTCTGACTTATGGGACTTGGCACCTTTCTCACACAGGGGTATGTTGTGTGACCATTACTTGTACTTACGATGGCCATTTTATATTGCCCTCCATCGTGTTCTGACTTGTGCTCAAGGTGGCTTGTAAATGGACTCAAGAATGTAACCCGTTCACAACCGCGGGGACTGTCTGTATTTTTATTTTATTCTCGTCACCAGCCACAAGTTACCAAGAATGCATAAATCTGCGGCACGGGTCCAACTCTGGAATGAAATATCAGTTCAATACCACTAAGTAAAACCCCTGCACTTTGAGACATTATAGAGTTATACAGCATGGAAACAGATCCTTTGATCCCACTCGTCCACACCAATCATGTTCCCAAACTAAACTATTCCCACTTATTACCCAAGAAATCTTCCAACTCACAGTGAAACTGACAGCTTAACAGCAGAGTTAATTTCAGTTTAACTCATCTAAATTATCTTCAATGTGTGATGGGAGGACTGCAAACTCATCTGAAAAGCACAGGAAGCCCAGAATCAAACAGTTTTGTGACATCCACTCCAATGCTCAGATAATCGTTAATTAAAATATGAGACCGCTTGCAGCTCTATAAAAAGTACTGACGCTGTAAAGATCCTGCCTAGAAAAAAAATGTTTGCATGTTAAATATTTATCACGTCTCCCACTTTAAAATCATATTTTCCTCAAGAAATTGGCTGAAAATCTCAAACTCTGACTTCAGGTGCATCCAAATATGAAGCATCACTCACTGTTCAAACAGCTGGAAAGGCCGCAGGATGGTTGGCATTTCTTACCTGACCAATGGCCAGTGGTAGTGCCAGATCTGTCCGTGCAGGTTTCACTAACTGGTTTGAAGACAGTCTCCCATCCCCCAGTGGAGTAACGCCAGTTCTGTGATTCCAGGATGAGAGTGCGTTGGGTACCATACGCAATCATAAAGCAGTAGACGACGTGATGCAGCTGACAGCCATAGCCACACCCCTTGTTGATGTTACAAACCAACTTCTTGGCTTTACTGCAGTCTTTGGGGTTCTGAAAACAGAAGAAACATTTTAACAGTTAGAGCTCAAGAGTTAAAACAAACTTTGCAGGGCAACTTCCAACCACATGGAAAAGGGTCCCACATGCAAACTCAACAACATCAATTTAAACAGTAGTTTAATATGGAAAAAAATTCAAAGGCCCTCCACAGGAGTGTCACTCAATAAAATTGGGAATCACATGACATCAGATTTTTTTTTTGGGGGGGGAAGTGGCCTTGCAATCAAAGAGAATGGAATGCCTTAAGAACACAGTACAAAAAGAAGTAGGAGCAAAATTTGGCCATATGTTGATCTTGGTGTGATCTTTTAATAAAATTATGGGCAATACTCCTGCTTAATTCCATTTTATCGCTTAATCCTGATATTCCCTGATTCCCAAATTCACAAAACCTATCAGTCTCCATCCTGAGCATACTCTTGCACAAACAGAAAGAGATAGAAAGGATTACAGCAGGGAATTCCACAACGTAGGGCCGAGGCAGATAAAGAATGGCCACCGTTAGTGAGGTGAACGAAACTGCGGATGCACAAGGGACATGAATTGGAGGAAAGCAGACATCATGTGAGGATTGTCGAGCTGGAGAAGGTTACACAGGTTACACTTAGAAAGGGGCAAGCTCGAATGGAGGAAGTTGCTCATAAGCATCAGCATTTGGCACGAATTACTGGAGTCTTCGGAACAGGTTCTACTTATTTTAAATGAAAGAGAAAAGTTTTTTTTTAAATAACAAATTATACACTACCTGTTATGAGCACACTTCAATGGTAAAAGATCACAGAAACGAAAACTAAAAGTGCCATATTACCAGTGGAAAAATGTGACACTAACAGTTCAGTTTATATAGTCGTACCACTGAGGACCTGGGTTGGGACTGGGTAGAGAAAGTACAGAATCCATGAAGACGATGTAGGAAAGCGAAAGAGACAGGCGGCACTGGATAAAATTGACCAGATCTGTATATTGAGCTTACAGCTTTCTTGGTATTGATGTACACATTACACCTTCCTTGACTTTCAGAGTAACATGGTAAATGACAAAATGAATGAAGGCGCATGAATTTGACAAAGAAAAAGAACTTTGAGGTAAAAAGAACAGCATTATTTATGGAAGAAACATAAACACTGACCCAGTCAGTCAGAGATGGACTTGGCTACAGAAATAAAACTAGAAATAAGCTTCATATTGTGCAATGCTGTCCAGACATCTATAAGCTAGTGTAAAATTTTTGATTTTGGTACATTTCAAGCATTCTGTTTTTGTTATTACTTAGAAGGCAAATCATTAAGTAATTTTGCACTTCACCTGGGTATTTTAACAATATAACTAACATATTATCAACAGAAGGCATACAGGTGGTCCCCGATTTATGAACGTCTGACTTATGGGACTTGGCACCTTTCTCACACAGGGGTATGTTGTGTGACCATTACTTGTACTTACGATGGCCATTTTATATTGCCCTCCATCGTGTTCTGACTTGTGCTCAAGGTGGCTTGTAAATGGACTCAAGAATGTAACTCATTCACAACCGCGGGGACTGTCTGTATTTTTATTTTACTCTCGTCACCGGCCACAAGTTACCAAGAATGCAGCATTATGGCACTATGAAAACTGTGTCAATATTTCCTATTGTGGCGATCTGAAAACTGGGAAAGGAAAGCATGAAAAAATTACTCCGGGTTGATATTTTTATCATTGATCTTTTCTGTTTCATTGTGTTAAATATTAATGACTCAACATCTCTCACAAATTACAGATCCAAACTAACTATTAATTCCAACAAATTGGAATTCTCAGTCAGATACAACATGAATGAGTCAGATACAAGATGAAGGCTTCCTTGTCTGTCACAAGTGGCTATGATTCCAATGTTAATAATGCATGCAATTCAAATTTGAAAGTATATTTCAGTTTTTGAGAGAATAAGGTTGTTTATGTAAAAATAAACTGAAAAAAAGTTTCCATTCTCATTTATTAAATCAAAAAAGTAAAAAATGCAGTGAGGTCCAGATCCAATGTGGCCTTCAATTTGAGCAGATTTACAGGATGGGAAACAATTAACAGATGTAATCGATTCGCTGTTTTAGTCATATTTTGGGTTACTGTTTTCAATTAATACATTCATTTATTACATCCATGGTGTTGCTCATTGCGACTCAGAGGGTTTGGTCTTTCTTTTCATGGGTTTCGTATGTTGTGTAAGAGTGAACCTTAGGGCCTCAAACCTACAGAAAATGAATAAGTTAATTCCTGTTCATTAAAATGTATTCTGGAATGAGACTGGTTTCTTGGGGATTGAATGTCACTTTCAATTAACTTCAATGAAGTGGCAAATCCGGCAGTTTGTCTTAAGGGCAGCCAGACCAATCTTGTCCATGTTACACCATCAGTGAATTTTAACATCACCCCCATGTGTGTCAATTTCACAACCCAACACAAAATGCTGTCATTCCAAGCAGAGAATTTTCCTGTTCAAACTCTTGGGACTCACAGGCTGAGATAAATTATTCTTTAAAAAAGCAGAATCGAGTCCTTAAGTAATTGTATTTATCATCTTTTATTTTAAAAATATCGAGAATGTGGACTTTATCTAATAGTTTATTTTTACGTGAACAACCTCTTTTTCTCTCAAAAACTAAAATTTTCTTTGAAATTTGAACTGCAAGCATTATTGACATTAGAATCGTAGACATTTATTTCACAGGAGGAAGATGTTCACTTTGTGTCATTCTGAAATTCCTAATTTATTGAAATATATTGCATTTGTATACATTTTGTGATTGGCACCTTCTTGATTGGTGACCTTGCACTTTTCATTACTTGTATCCTGATCAATTCTACGTTCTATAAAATAAAAATAAATCAACTTTGGAACTATTTCCTTAAAAACTGGTCACTTAAAAGTATATTTGGATCTATAATCAATATCAGAGGTGATCACCTAGTTATTTCTTGAGATCTTTTCACACAGTATACCACTATTCGAGCTGTAACATCAATTTTCCATAGTGTGGGTAAAAACACATGGTCATGTTCAATCAGCCGTGACTGTATTAAATGATGGAGCAAGCTCAATAAAGAATAGACTGCTCCTGGTCCTGTGACACTTCCAATCGGTCCTTCCCGGTCTGAGACGGCACTTGAGTTATTCAGTGATGGGCTATCAGCGGCGGGGTATCAGTGGCATTACGTCACATAATACCATTTGTCTCATCATTCCCCCGTCACTGCCTCCATCCACTTTTCCATATGTCATGAGAAACAATACAGCAGCAGATCTGCTTCCTGAGTAGGTTTGTTTATATTCATTGAAGTGGAGAATGATAAGCTGGGAAATACAGTATTTCCACCGTCTCCACATAACATCAGCACTAAGGATTCTCATATACATCACAAGAAGGTCAACACTGAACTCCAGTGTGGCTAGAGATAAGAATGTATTCTCTCCAAATAATGAGCATGATAAATTCACTCTTCAGCAAAAGCTGTGAAGCCTCTAAGGGTCAGCTATATGCTCAATTGAAACTGATGAGAATATACGCAAGTAGAAAGTCTGTTTGCAACGAACAGTCCACAGCAGTTCAAGACGACAGCTCACCACCATCTTCTCAAGGAGCAATTAGGGTTGGGCAATAAAAGTCTGAGATGCCCACATCCCAAAGCAGAATACAAAGGGTCCTGATATGCCATTAGGCTTGCAAATGTCTTGATCACTGCAGTCTGAAACTACTCTCAGTTTAGACATGAGTTTGTAAAGTAAAATTAGCATCTTGGAGGTAGTAGGAACTGCAGATGCTGGAGATTCTGAGATAACAAGGTGTAGAGCTGGATGAACACAGCAGGCCAAGCAGCATCAGAGGAGCAGGAAAACTGACGTTTCGGGCCTAGACCCTTCTGCAGTAATGGGGGAGGGGAAGGGGGTTCTGAAATAAATAGGGAGGGAGGGGGAGGCGGTTAGAAGATGGACAGAGGAGAAGATAGGTGGAGAGGAGACAGTCAGGTTAAAGAGGCGGGGATGTTGCCAGTAAAGGTGGGTGTAGGTGGGGATAGGTCAGTCCAGGGAGGACGGACAGGTCAAGGGAGCGGGAGGCGGCCAGTAGGTAGGAGATGGGGGTGAAGCTTGAGGTGGGAGGAGGGGATAGGTGGGAGGAAGGACAGGTTAGGGAGGCGGGGACGAGCTGGGCTGGTTTTGGGATGCGGTCGGGGGAGAGGAGATTTTGAAGCTTGTGAAGTCCACTTTGATACCATTGGGCTGCAGGGTTCCCAAGCGGAATATGAGGTGCTGTTCCTGCAACCTTCGGGTAGCATCGTTGTGGCACTGCAGGAGGCCCAGGATGGACATGTCGTCTGAGGAATGGGAGGGAGTGGGGGGGGGGCCGCCGCTTGAAATGGTTCACGACTGGGAGGTGCAGTTGTTTAGTGCGAACCGAGCGAAGGTGTTCCGCAAAGCAGTCCCCAAGCCTCTGCCTGGTTTCCCCAATGTAGAGGTGGCGAACCATTTCAAACCCCCCTCCCTCCCATTCCTCAGACGACATGTCCATCCTGGGCCTCCTGCAGTGCCACAACGATGCCACTCGATGGTTGCAGGAACAGTACCTCATATTTCGCTTGGGAACCCTGCAGCCCAATGGTATCAATGTGGACTTCACAAGCTTAAAAATCTCCCCTCCCGCTACCGCATCCCAAAACCAGCCCAACTCATCCCCGCCTCCCTAACCTGTCCTTCCTCCCACCTATCCCCTCCTCCCACCTCAAGCCCCACCCCCATCTCCTACCTACTGGCCTCATCCCGCCCCCTTGACCTGTCCGTCCTCCCTGGACTGACCTATCCCCTCCCTAAATCCCCACCTACACCCACCTTTACTGGCAACATCCCCGCCTCTTTAACCTGACTGTCTCCTCTCCACCTTCTATCCGCCTCCCCCTCTCTCCCTATTTATTTCAGAACCCCCTTACCCTCCCCCATTTCTAAAGAAGGGTGTAGTCCCGAAACGTCAGTTTTCCCGCTCCTCTGATGCTGCTTGGCCTCCTGTGTTTATCCAGCTCTACACCTTGTTATCACAGTTTCCTGGTATGTTGCCCAAAGCAATGCCTTGGTTAGAGTTGTTGCAAGGCCTCTGTATTTTACAAGCAAATCAGGATGGATTTTGTCACAAGTAATGCATGCTCAGGACAAATTGTTTGATTGTAGCTGTTCAGAGACAATGCTTTAGCATTAGATAAAATAACCAGAAAGGAAAAGTAAAAATTTGTTTTTGAAGGTCTTTAATATTATTTAAAAGCAGATGGAATGAGCCACCAAACTTACAAAATTTAAATTTACAGTCTGAGAGAGAGTTTGATAGCAATCAAGACACTTATGAATCTAGAAAGCTACTTGGACTGGAACGGATAAGCCCCAATTCTTTTTACAAAGTGTTTAGCAGACACTTATCGACAGCAAACTTCCCTGTGGACATCAGAATTCCACTGCTTTTATTGAAATGTCAGTCAGAAGCATGCAATATGTGGAAAATGATCATACAACATGGTTTTCCCAGAGTGAAAAATTAATAGAAAACTGGTTCACCACCTCATTAAGGTGAGATCTGAATGTTGACTGGAAAATCCTAGACAGTCTCTTCTCATGACTGGATTGGCCTAACTCCCAACCCCAATGACCATGAAAACAGTCTGGGACAGATTAGAGCCAGGAACCCAGCATACAAACTAGGGCCATTTCCTTAGCAGCTGTTTACCTCTGGCCCTGCCCCCACGAGGCCTAAAAACAAAGCCAATGGTGCTGATACAAAGACTTCACTTGGTTCAAGACATTTGGGAATGAAGTGGTAAGATATTATCTTTATACCAATAATGAAAGGGCAGTTAAAATGTGCAGTGTATTGAAAATTCCAGAGCACAATTTGTCACCTTGATGCCTCCACTTGCACACGTATCAGCAGGGACAGTCTGCTAGGTAACTAAAGGTAAAGTCACCACACTTTTACCAGACCATCTTGTTAGAGAGAGATGACTGGTGGTGGTTTAACCTGAGGCTCACCATGCCTCAGGTGACAGGAGAGGTTAAGCAGGAGAGTCCTTCATGGTAACCTCAGCCAATGCAGGATTTAACTGATTGATGCCTATGCTATTGGCATCACTCTGCATTGCAAATCAGCCTTCCAGCCAACTGAGCTAACCAACCACTAAGTCTCCTCGAGGATATAATGAAGCATCTATGTATAGCAACTCACTCTCTATACGTCTTAGTAATGAATATCTCTGGCTGAATATATGTGTTGCTGTTCCAAAAACATCATGGACAGTGACTTCCAAATCTTCACATGGATGCTCACTGGATGTGGCTCTCCAGCTTGTGCACAACTAATACCGAGTGCCATTAGCTTCACCCTCATCTTCACAACATAATCCAACACAAACATCAACTGAAAAGTAGGACTGAGGGAGTGATGCACAGGTGGTCAAACTGACTTCTGGATGATAGGTTAAGCCAAGATTTTTCCCGTACGCAAACGCAGGAAGAAGTTCCCACAGCAATTTTTGCGAGAATGGTAAAATCGTTCTCCTGGCACCTGACCGATACTGATCCCTCAATCAATATGATCAAAGCAATTTAAGTGTATTGTTAACCTCATTAATACAGGTTCCTAATCATGACCAAGTTGATGTTATGTCTTTCAATGCTACAACAGTGGATAGAGTTCAAATGCGATTATAGAGGTCTACAGCACAGAAAAAGGCCCTTCAGTCTATTGTGTCTATGCTAGTAAAAACAAGAATCTAACTGTTCTAACCCCATTTTCTAGCACTTGGTGCATAGCCTTGTTAAACTCGATACTGGAAGGACACTAAATAATCAGTTTAGTGAATTAAGTGAAGTGCTTTGGGACATTCCGAGATCATAAGACCAATTAGTTAAATCCAAGTTGTTATGGCAACATTTTGGCAATTGCCCGTTTGTAACAGAACAAAACGTGAAGAAAAGGTCCCACAAACTGAATCGAGAATTGATAGCAAAGTTTCCAGTTCTCAGGTCCTTAAGCACTGCCATCATTACTTTTAGATACAGGGTTCCGTTAGCATCTTTTGGACAACTTGATGGGGGTTTTGTCAAGAAAAGTTTAACATCTGGCTTTCAAATAAATAGGCAAACATTAAAAGCATAAAAATCTCAGTTCCTCATTTCTAATACCCTCCTCTGAGTCACAGTGTTGTCAAACTGTTGCTTTCAGATGCAATGTACATCTTTCTTTCTTCCGTATTTCTGTACGGTTTTCATAAATACCTCTTTTCTGCTCCTTCTGACTTGCTGCCAATTCTGACTGATTTAATGAATATAGGCACAGATGGATCACTCTTATCGATCTGTATTCAGTGCCAGTGTCATTCACCTGCAGCCATCAGGAGATCGGATTAGATTCCTCTTCCTTCAACCATCTTGCCTTCAGAAAGCAGACTTTATTTTTGGTCTATCCTAAGATTGCTGGTGCTCCTTATTCTGTTAAATTCTCAAGGCCTTTGTTCATTGTAAATCATACATTAAAAAAAATTGTTTTACATCTTTTAAGCAAACAATAAATGATTCATCAATATTTGGGCATCTAATCACAACTGTAGCATTTCAAGGGAGTGGTTGGAATGGAGTGAAAAACCCCATCAGATGCTTGTGGAATTTTACATCCATCATTAAACTGTGATACGCACAGTTTCTGCACTGTGCATTTTACAATTCAGAAGGTGCATCTAAAGAATCAATAATGCTGTCAAAACATCAGCCGTGATCTCCTTGAACAGTACAGCAGATTCAAGGGCTGAATAGCCTACGCCATGCTTCTAATTCGTATGTTCAATTATTTGTTTTAAATAAAAACTGTAACCAAACATTCTCCGGTATATATTGGTCTCTAATAAGATTCACTATCGTGACGGTTATTCATCAAAACCTTGAATATCACTACTGACCATAATTTGGAAGGGAGACAAAATTAAACAAGGTTTCAGTGCTCAGTGCAGCACACATCTCCAGCACAGCTTTTACTTGCTCTCAGTCACTGAGAAGACACTATTCCATTCGATACCTTTAGACTAAAAATAACTTGGTCCCTACAGATCTTAAAAGTTGTGACAGCTTCCAAGTATGTACCACTGTTTGCTGCCCTTACAGCTGCAGGTGAGCAATGGGTAACAGGAAGCCACATTTCAACAATGCCTTTTAATAACATTTTACCCCCTCTGGCAATTGAATTTCCCAGGAAAATTTGCCAAACTCAAAACTAATTTCAGGTTTTTCCCCTTACAAATGCCTTGTTATCTTAGCAGAGAGGGAAAGAAACACAGTCACTTCATTCTCGGCTCCCACAGCTATCATCGCAAGTTTAAAGAATATGTATGGGGATAGACTTGTTTAAATTACTAACTTTTGCCACAGGAATAACAAGGAATATTATGATCCAAGCTAACAAGCATCCATGCAATCAGCCACAATCGTGACTCCCCAGTGTGGCTCTTTTTAAATGTATCCTTGGCCAGGGATTTTTGGTAGCAATGCTATCATTTGCTACCAGATTGCAGGCTGCTATAGAGGTGCAGGTGAGATGGTGAGCTGCCTTCCTCGGACCGCTGCACTTCATGTGACAAAGTTGCTCACAAAATACCTTTCGGAGTTTCTAGGACTAACCGACAACATATTTAGCAACATATTTCCAAGTCAGCGTTGCTTAGAGGGCAACTTGGAGGTGGTGGTGGTGGTGCTCACAAACATCTGCTGTGCTTATCCTTCCAGGCAGTAGAGGTTGTGGGTTTGAGAAGGTGCTGTTGAAGCAGTCTTCATGGGTTACAAAGATAAACATTGCTGCCCTCCAGACAAGTGGGGAGGATTGCAGCACACTTGCGACTTGTGCTATGTATTGGAGGAGAGGGTTACAAGAGTGTGGATGAGCCAGTTACCAGAGGATACAGAAACTCTCATGGCTCACCTCAGGATGAGTTTCTGGTTAATGGCAATCCCCAGGAAACTGGGACTCCGTGATGGTAATGCCACAGAACGTTAAGGGGGGGTGGTCACTCTCTCTCTCTCTTTCTCTCTGGTTAGAGAGGGTCGTTGTCTATCATTTGTGTAATGTGAATATTATCAGCCAAACATTTGTTTTTGTCACACCTTGTATATAATCAGGGCATGCTCAGAATCAAGTACCATACCTATGCTAAGATAAACGCTTCCACTTTCATGTGACTTTGAGAGAACAGACAGACAATTTTGAGCTTCTGTCAATTTACTCTGTACCCTGCTGATTGGTGACACCAAACTTTAAAGATATCTAATTTCTTTTCTGTATAGGCTAATCCGAGGTATAAACTCTTTCACAGTGCACTGAGGCTTCAATGCATTCTGTTATCACGGTCTCTTTTAAGACGCTTGTATCAGCAACTGATCCAGGACTAATATTACAGCAAAACAACACAGCACCTGAATAAATGGATAGTTACTTCCATTTGAGATAATAGGTACTGCAGATGCTGGAGAATCTGAGATAACAAGGTGTGGAGCTGGATGAACACAGCAGGCCAAGCAGCATCATAGGAGCAGGAAAGCTCGACGTTTCGGGCCGAGACCCTTCAGACCCATGATTCACCAGCTGCTTCTTACTGAGCTGTCTCCTTGTTCAGGGATGGCTTACTCTCCACTTCCTGTGGGATTAGGAAGGAGACAGACCTCAGGTCTATCCCAACTTCAGTGGGAGGTGAACCCACACCGTTGGTGTTATTCTGAACCACATACTGCGTGACTAGTGAACTGAGCTGTCCAGCTAACCAGCAACCCCTTTTCAGTTAGTTATATGATAACAAATTTATGAGTATATGATAGATGACCTAATTTTGGGGGAGGTGGTGGCAGAAAGATCCAGAAAAAAATGGGATAAAGGAGGCAAAGTAATTTCCATCTTGTGTATGTTTAAACACAGGTAAGGGTTGTGGGACATGTTTATATTTAACTGAAATGCATAAAAAGATTAAATTCAGTCAAGTCTTCCCAATCTCAAAAACAAAACCGTCAGTTCAGATGGCACTGGTTTGAGACAGTTATTTGTTGCAGGTCATTTCAAAATATGAAATGCAATCATCAGAAACAAAATGCAATTTAGGTAATGTCATTTGGTTTAATGAACCCACTACTTCAACAGACCATCGATTTGCTATGGCTATTACCCAACTTGCTAAATCAGCTGGTTGATAAATATATTAACAATAATACCTCCAAGCTTCCCCAAGTAAATTTAACTGAGCTCAGGACAACAGCTGCATTGTTGAACCCAAAATCCACAGATGGCATTCCTGATGTTGCAGCAGAATGGAACTGTGGGAATCTGTGGAGTATTTGATCATGTAAGTCTGCACAAATGCTTTGAAGTTTTGTTTCTATTTCTAAGTTTCCATTCAAAGGCCTGTATTACAAAGGCACTGGACTGGTGTGGCGTCCTTCAGAAGACTGGTGATCACTTTAACCAACCGAGGGGGCACCAGATATCGAGACCCCGCCCTTCCTCTGGATTTGGAATCTAAGGTTGAGAGGAAGATGCACATGATGGGCCCTCAGATCCTGGCCAAGCAATGCAACCAAAAAGAGACAAGGAGAAGATGGGTGTAACCCCTACGGACATACTCTGCAGAGAGGTAGCTTGTGCCTGGAGTCAAGTGGGGGATGCCAAACTCCAACTCTAAGATGCTATGAAAAGAGACCTGAAAGTCTTCAACATCAATCATGACAAGTGGGAAAATGACAAAGTGGGAGGCAGGATCAATACAGTATTAAACAGAAAAGAGAGAGCAACAGGGACAGACTAGAGGGAAGAGAGAGCCGAGATTTAAAGTTTGTGTCAGCGTATGTCCTTCAAGGAAGATGAAGCAAGTGATGTTCAGAACAATTCAGTATTCAGTCATGGTCCAATTGAGTTAGGATGAACATTCAGAGAGTGGCCATTTAACCTCAGCAAGTAATTATTCTTTGGTCATACAACAGCAGTGCTCCCTTTGTCAGCAATTTCAATAATGATATTGGGATGGGAGCCAAGAGAACAGACTGCTGCAGTTCCTATATTTTATCAAATACTGTTCATCTGCAACTTCTACAAATTCTGATAAAGCACTCACACTTGAAGGCATAAACTCATCTGTTCTCCTCACAGATGTCGATTAGCCATTTGAGCATTTCTAACATTTGTTATTTTCTTTCAGTTTTACAGTTATCCGCAGTTTATTCCCCTTAATTTGAATAAATAGAACCTGTAATGACCTCTCTCAACAATTTTCTGTCCATTCAAGACTTTGATCACAACCATCTCTTAATCTTCATTTCTTCGATCAAAGATCAATTCAGTTTTGTGCATCATATGTATGATAGTGTGAAGCAACCAGAAACACTTGGCACTTTCAGCTTTCAGTAACTGTTCCATGTTATTCCAAACATTTGCTGGAAATTCCCGACAACCACAGAAATCTCCAAGACAGAACTTCCAAGTGGTGGTACTGCACGTAAGGCCACTTAATAAGATAAGAGCCCAAAGTGTTCGTCATAGATAGAGGATTGGCTAACTGAGACGGAGCATTGGATAAAGGGGACATCTTCTGGATAGAAACCTGTAACCTGTGGAGTGTCATTGTGAATAATGCTAAAGCCATAATTATTCACAACATACGTATTCGTGACTTGGATGATGGAAGTTGATGTACCGTCACCTAGTTTGCGAATGGGAAGCTCATTAGAGAGGATGACACAAAGAGTCTACAGAAGTGAGTGGGCAAAAGCTTGTGGGAATATAATGTGGGAATATACAAAATAATGCACCTTAACACATCGAAAAGACGACCTAAACATATCTTAAATAGGGAAAGAATGCAGAAAGCTGCAGTACAGACGAATTTGGTGCCCTTGAGCATGAATTCCCAAAAGTTAGCATCCAAATTCATTGGGTAATAGAGAAAATAAATGGAATGAATCATAGAATCCCTGCACTGTGGAAACAGGCCACTCAGCTCAACAAGTCCACATCGACCCTCTGAACAGTATCCCACTCAGACCCATTCGCCTACTCTTTCCCTGTAACTCTGCATTTCGCATGGCTAACGCATCAAACTTGCACATTCCTGAACACTACGGGCAAATTAGCATGGCCAATTCACCTAACTTGCACATCCTGGCCTGTGGGAAGAAACTGGAGCATCCAGTGAAAACCCACGCAGACACAGGGAGAATGTGCAAACTTCACACAGACAGTCTCCCGAGGCTGGAATCAAGCCCGGGTCCCTGGCACCGTGAGGCAGCAGTGCTAACTACTGCTGGTTTTTATTTCAAAGGGAATGGGTGATAAAAATAGGGAGTTCTTGCTTAAACTACACAAAAGTATTGGTCAGACCACACTAGAATACTGTGAGCAGCTTTGGTCCCCTCATTCAAGAAAATACATTGGAGGAGGTCCAGAGAATGTTCCTGAGGTTGATTCCCATTATGGAGGGATTCTCTTACAAAGAGAGGGTAAATAAGTTCAGTTTATATTCATTGATGTTAAGATGAATAAGAGTAGATCTTATTGAAACATTTAAGTTCTTTAGGGGTCTTGACAAGATGGATGCTTCCCATTTTGCGAGAGTCTACGTCCAAACAGCCTCACCTTAGAATAAGGGGTTATCAAGTTAAGATATAGATCAAGAAGAATCTTTCTTCTCTCAAAGATTAGTTAATCTGTGCAGTTATTTACTGCAGGCGGCTATCAAGACTTGATCATTAAGTATATTGGAGGCTGAGATTGACCAATTTTTAATCCGGAAGGGATTCAAGATCATGAGGAACAGGCAGGAGAGTTCAGTTAGGGATTTTCAGATCAGCCATAATCTCATTAAATGGCACAGCAAACGGCTTACTTCTGCTCGTATGTCTAATAGTATCTACTAAAAGCCAGCTTTGCTCTGTTACAATCCCCATGAGGGAACCATAAACCAAAATAACCAAATTTACTGAATATCCACCAAATGAAGTGATTGTCAACAATGAAATCTTGTTCACTTCTATTTTAACATGAATCAGAACCAATGCAAATTACACCCAAAGTACTGGCCGAACAACAGTTCATATAAAAAGGTCAATCACACTTGGAGTCATCAATACATCTCATATTACTCTAAGCATTCTCAACGCACCCTGCACAATGTGACACTACACAGTGACACAGTCCCACTGTCCTTCATTCAGGTCGGAAAGGTCAGGAGTCCTATCGAACAAGAGCTTCCACCTTCAAGTTTCACGACTATAATTATGATCAGAGGCAAATGTCTACATACCCTTTCCTCCTCAGGTCATGACTGTCTTGATGGTATACCCATTCCAAATTTATTTTTCAACAAATCAACCAGTAACACACCAGTTCATAGTTTTGCCATTCACTGATATATCACCAGCACTTCAGTGTCTCTGAGCTAATCACTCAGCTTTCCAGGTTTTGACCTTTATTTTAAAGCCAGTTCATAGAATACTGCCAGGAGCTCCTACCTACCTTTCTGCCTAACACAACAGCATCTTCTAGAGAATGAATTTCTACCTCTCACAAGAATTCCTCTTCTGTCAGCTTTCATTTTGTGTTTACATCTGTGCCTTCACCCTCCAGTTCCTCTGATTGTACCTCTCCTTTGTGTCTGCCAGCTACATGGCTTCTGGTCTTAACTTCCCTCCTGTTGGTTCAGCTTCCAGGTCAAATGGACAAATATTTCTTATTATTCAAGAAGATTGCATGAGGTCTCTTTAAAACGCTTCAAAGCTCCTTTCAAACATTTGTCAGAATAAATATCTTGTCTGAAGAAACGATAAACTTTACTTACGAACTGTGTTCAGGTCAAAGGTCACTTAAATTCTCACGGCTCCCTCGGAGCACTTCAAACGAAAAACGCAACAGATCTTTACTCACCAGAACTATAAGTTATTAACAAACATTTCACGTGGAAGTTGGGAAAAAAAAAATTGCTCAAAGTAATGATTCCTACTTGAATTGCTGGTTTCACAGAAATGAGGCATTAAAGTCTCAGGGTGAGTTTGTAACTCTTTAAAATGTCCACCTGACACTTCAACATCAACTAAAAGAGTGTAGCATGTCAAGCATTCAGTTTTACTTCAATCTGTATTGTATAATGAGGTTTCTATTCGGTCACTGTGATATTTTTATTGGAAATAATTCTTACAAGTTAGTTCCAAAATGCTAGAAAGTACATGAAATAACTTGTCAATTATTAAAACTGGAGGGGGACACTGATTTACACATAATGTCTATGCAGAAAAATAAATGTCTTGGTTACTTTCCTTCCCAGTTATGTCCACATGCAGCACTATCCTAAACGGAGCCTTTATTATACTTGTGGTGTTTAGTTTTATGAAAGCAATGGGACAAATCAGGCATACCCACAGCTGAAGCAACAAGATTCAATGTCCCATTGTTGTCTGTGGTTTAAGTACGTGAAGTGAATGAGTGACTTTGAGAATGTAGATCAAACTAATCTGTTTTCATCAGTCCAGATATCAGAGTCAGTGCTGACCCCATCCAAGAAGTTTTCTGTGCCCTGGCGCTTTTGAGATTTTTCAACTGGGTGCTTTGATCCCAGCTACAGCATCGATGGTTCATGAAGAAATCTGGGCAAGAACGTCAAGCACCAAGGAAGATGGATGATAAGGCACACTCCCTATATGCAATGGTAGCTTCCGTACTCAGTTAAATTTTTAAAGGTCCAAGGGCTGAATTTTAGCGGTGGGGTAATTGGGGGTGGTCATTTTGCTTTGCTCCCTCTGAAAGAAACTTCAGACACCTAACCCTATTGCAGGTTCAACAAGGCTGGTGTTTTTGGCACGTGCCCAATGACCATAAACAAGGACCAGCTCAGGTTGGGGAGGAATGGTTTGCTCACCCTCATAGTTCACGTGTCCCACCCCAGCAAAAACATCGAGCTGGGCACATGCTGGAATCCTACCCCTCATTCCTATCTGAGTTGCCGAGTGGATGACATGAGTGAGCATTAAGTAGCATAACATTTGCAGGGTCATTATGCGTCTTTCATTAAAATTCATTCACAGGATGAGGGCATCGCCGGCTAAGCAGCATTTATTGCCCTCCCCGAACTACCTCAAAGGCAGCAGTAAAAGTCAACCACATTGCTGTGGGTCTGGAGTCACATGTAGGCCAGACCAGGCCAGGTAAGGATGGCAGTTTTCTTCCCTAAAGGGCATGAGTAAACCAGACAATTGACAATGGATTTGTGGTCATCATTAGATTATTAATTCCATATTTTTTTCAATTCAATGGATTCACGGACATTATTAGGCTCGTAATACCAATTATTTTATTGAATTCAAATTCCACCATCTGTCATGACAGGATTCAAACCTGGGTCCCCAGAACGTTGTCTGGGTCTCTAGATTAACCGTCCAACGATAATACCACTAGACCGTCGCCTTCCCAACATGTCTATGAGCCACACATCTGACCCAAGTCTCAGACACTGAGCTCAGCATCTTGGAGTTTTGCAGAGGGTTCTGGGTGCAGGAAATACACCTGCTGGACATTTAAACTTCCTGGGCTATTTATGCATGTTACAGGTTCAAGACTTGCAGGAAATATTGTCCAACTTGCATCAAATCTTCAATAATTTGGGCCAGTGTGTTGAAATTCAGTGAGGCAATCTAGCCCTAGGGCATATTTTCACATTAAGGGGTTTCCCCCACTTAAGATAGCGATAAGGGGGAATTTCTTTTCCTGGAGTCTTATGAATGTTTTATTAATCCCTCACGCAAACCAGCCTTCCATCCTTGACTTCATCTATACTTCCCACTGTCTCAGGAAAGCAACCAACATAATCAAAGACCCCTCAAACCCTGGTGATACAATCTTCGCCCTATTCCATCAAGCACAAGATATACAAAGTTTGAATGCATGTATGAATAGATTCAAGAACAGTTTCTTCCCTGCTGTTATCAGACTTCTGAACCGACCTCTCATATATTAAAGGTCATCTCTCTTTCTGCACCTTCTCTGCAGCTGCTACACTGCATTCTGTTCTGCTACCTTGATGCACTTTGTACAGTATGATCTGCCTGTTTGGAAAGCAAAACAACACTTCTCACTGTATATCAGTTAATGTGACAAGAATAAAATCAATCAATTTTTAGTACTGTATACTTCAGAAAGCAGTGGTGGCTCTGGCATTGAATAGCTTCAAAGCTCATGAGAACAGATTTTCGATCTACAAGGCAGTCAATAAGAGGAAGCGACAGCCTAGTGGTATTATCTGGACTGTTAATCCAGAGACATAGCTAATGTTTTGAAGACACAGGTTCCACCATGGCAGATGGTGGAATTTGAATTGAATAAAAATCTGGAATCAAGAGTCTAATGATGACTATGAATCCAGTGTCAATTGTCGTAAAAACTCACCTCGTTCACTAATGTCCTTTTGGGAAGGAAATCTGCACCCTGACTTGGTCTGGCCTACATTTGACTCCAGACCCACATCAATGTGGTTGACTTTTACTGCTGCCTTTGAGTTAGTTAGGGGTGGGCAATAAATGCTAGCCTAGCCAGCCAAGGCCTCATCCTGTGAATAAATAAAAGGATTTAAAAGACATTTGGATAAGCACATGCATAGGAAAAGTTTGGAAGGATATGGGCCAGCAGAAGGCAGGCGGAACTAGTTTAGTTTGGAATTACGTTCAGCATGGACTGGTTGGACCCAAGGGTCTGTTTCCGTATTGTATGACTCTAATTGTTATTCGGGAGGGGTTGGGCAGGGGGAGGATGGTGAGACAGAAAAATTAAGATACAATCAGATCTGCCATGACCTTATTGAACATTGGATGAAGAAGCAGGCTTGAAGGGACAAGTGGCTTCATCCTTCTCCTCTCTATTATGAAAGCAGCCCGTTTGCATGTACGATAAAAGCTCTGTTAATCCACTTAATAAGTTGTTTTATTTTGGCACTGTCTCGTTGGCAACTTGCTGATGCCTTTCTCAATTGAGAAGCACATAGAGAACAGTTCCATTAGTTTACTTAAGAACAGAAGTAATATCTCATATCTCAACAAATACAGAGGAAAAAGCATATCTTACGGCATTCTGAATTAGTGGAGTCTGTGGACTGTTAGCGTATAACTTACATATTGAAAAGAGGATATCCAAACCTATGTGTCATACTCCAAGTGCAGCCTTTGTGTGGACAGAAGGGTAAAATATTCCATTTCCTCTAACCAAACATAGTTGGCACTTGTGACTAATCCTGGTGCTGATTATTTTACACTGATGCAATGCATATCATCTCAATCAACACAATGGAATGGAAGTGTTGCCAAACTTTTTACCTAGTGCATGTGGGACTGTAACTTCATTGTGTATTATTGCAAGACCGAGAGAATTTCAAATTGGTATTAGCTTCATTTCATCTCCTGAGGCCCACTAGTACATGATCTGTTGTTGTTGGACATGATGTATAATAAAGATCATTGAATCTACATCAATAGTTCTGAACTGTTTGAAGTTGTGTGGCAAAATGTGGCCAACAGCAAAAAGTTCACAGGTTTCAGTAACGGAAAATGTGGTGGTTATTGGAATCTGCTGTAAATTTTCTAGTTTTCTGTTAGAACCTGTTCAGTGCAGCAGGACTTCATTTTACCAATTGGGAAGTTTCTGTGCTCAAGCGAAAGTCAATTTACTGCTTCGGATGAAAACGTAATCAAGTGTATTAATAGGATTGTACTAGCTTTTGAACAGTTAGGTTAGGGCTTGCTTTCAACCCAATCGGTACAGAAGAGTCAGATCGATACACTCGGTAAGACCTTCATTTCACTTACTGTATTTGGACTCAAGCTAACAGACAGGAAGGTTAGTTCAATTTTGTGCTTCTGCATTGACCAGTCAGTAGTGACACTTGTGTCTCATGATTTTTATGATCTACATCCTTCTTCTCAGCAATCCCTGCTTTCACTTAATTAAGACCAGGCGATGTAGAACAGGTGCTACAAAATGAAGGATTAAAACTATTGTTCCCTCTACAGGAATGACACAACCCTGTTGGGGCATGTTGGCAAACAATCATCTATCTAGAAGAGCTGTTTAAAATACATGTGGGATAACAGCATGGAATAGGCACTTTTCCATGCTTCTGTCCTTTGTGAACATTAACTTTGAAAATTTCAGCAAACTGATTTGGCTTCTGGGTTTAAGAGAAATCTGGGGAAATTAAGTGTGCCCTCCCAGCCTCAAATGTATCTACTGTAAATACATATTTTAAAAAAACCTTCAAGATAAATGTGGAGGTTGACAACCTGCTAATTAAACATTGGCCCCACTTTTAACAGAGCTGAGAATGGAATAAACAAGACGATTTGTGGAAGGAAATCCAGATTTGAGATTTTTCCGGTCATTCTGCTGGTTAAATGCGAGATATTGTTTAGCTACAAAGAAGTTAATTTGTTTGGCCTCTAAGAAACACTGCTACACTTCCTCGTCACAAGGAGCACCTTAAAAGGACTTACTGTGAATTCACCTTTTCCTGCCTTGAGTAGCTTAACTACATACATTAAAAATAAAATAAAAGTTTTGTCAAGATGGTGTGATATTACATTTTCTATATTAATATTTGTGGGAGGTTAGATTTCAAAATAGTGGCATGTGGGTACTGATTCCGTTTGTGAATGGTTTTCTTGAACAAAAGAGGTCACAGCATTTTTCTGGACTAGTGATCTAATCCAGTTTATGTCAAAGAGCAGGTGAGTGCAAAACCCCTCTGGCGTTAATGAAAGCATGTTTATATCATGTGGTATTTATAACAGGGTAAACATGCAAGGCCATTAGCTTTATTTATAGTTCATAAAAATCTGGGATGAGCAATTTAAAAAAAGTCGTAGACACATGTACTTCAGATCAGAAAGCACCAGATTTGACTTTAGTTTCTCTCTTTGGAGCAGTTTGGGAAATGTCACCTCAGCAAAAGGGTGTAGTTTGCAAAACGTGCAAGGCAGGAAACTTTGATTATGAATCTGCAGGTCATTAGAACTCAGAAAGTTTAGGTTCTTACATGTGTGTAAAGTTCACTCGGCCAATTTGCAAAGGACGTAACAAACTATCCCCAGAGTTCCTGGGGAAGAATGAGGAGCGAGTCCGTTAAGTAAAACTCTAAAAAGAGTTGAGATAGGGGACTGAGGTTTCTAGACTTGAGCCTGTATCGCAGGTTGTGTCGGGAAACAGGTCGAACCATTGTTTCGCTGTGTGTTGAGACATCTCAATAGCTTGGTTTGGTTTTCAAATTTCTTGTGTAACAAACTTCTGTGGTTCAAGAAAACCTTATATGCATATTTCTTAGTGACTAACACCAACATTAACTAACTAGACACGAAAAAAAAGCAACTATCAAGCTAACTTTCACTCTAGGATAAAACTTGTCCAACTGTACCATCACTGCAAACACAACAAGACAGATGTGTCAGAGATAGTAGGAACTGCAGATGCTGGAAAATCTGAGGTAACAAGGTGTAGAGCTGGATGAACACAGCAGGCCAAGCAGCATCAGAGGTGCAGGAAAGCTGACGTTTCAGGCCTAGACCCTTCTTCAGAAA
>JAHRHZ010000283.1:17063028-17083313 GCA_024137785.1 Ginglymostoma cirratum | reverse complement strand
CCTGCTGTGTTCATCCAGCTCCACACCTTGTTATCTCGGATTCTCCAGCATTTGCAGTACCAATTATCTCTAAACAATCCATTGGCCAGCTATTACACCTGTCTTCACTGCCCTGTTGGTGCTTCATTTTCTCATGAGTGTGTTGGTCACACAGCACTTCATTACCAAGAACTAAACACCGTTATGCGTGGGATATTTTATTATCTGTGCATGGTCCCAATATTTCCCTTCACCTGTATATATTTGTGGTATCTCTATCACTGCTTTGAGTCAAATAAATCCCACGTTAAAACAAATTGTACATGGGTAAGCTGCATCATTAATTAAGAAGAAATGTCATGGAAAAAACATGGGAGAGTGGGGTTGTGTTCCACCTTGCAGTATGATCTATTTGAATTTATCTGAATATTTAAATCACTGAACTTTTTGAAGGTAACAAACTTCAGATGCAGCTCATTTCCTGCAGGTTTGATGTTTCACAAGTCTGATATTCAATCATAACACCTTAGGCAACAAATGTAATTATTTGCATACTGTCTTAATTAGAAGTAGAGCTTTCCCCTTTGCATGTGGAGTTTAATACAGAATGTAAGCTACGACATGAATTAAAGACGTTCCTTTCTTCCAGATTCGTTGCCATGCAGCAGTAGAACGATATTGAGACTAAAAGGGTTATATTATGAGGACAGCCATGTAGGTGATTCTTATGTTACTTTCAGTTTAGATGATGAAGGGATGGTGTAACAGAGGTCTTTAAAATATTAAATGATCTGATAGAGGAGATAGAGAGAAACAATTCTCCATGGTGAGGAAGTTTATTACCACCTTAAAATTAGGGTGAGGTCATTCAGAGAGGGAAGGAAGTACTTGTTCACACCAGTGGGTGTGCAAATCGGGATATCACTCCAACATTTATTGCATACCCCTAATTGCCCAGAGGCCAGTTAAGAGTCAAGTATAATGCTGAGAGTCTGGAGTCATTTGTAGGTCAGATAAGGTAAGGATGTCAAGCCCCTTTCTGAAAGAGATTTGAACATTGTTCCCCAAAACATTACCTTGGTCTCTGGATAACTGGTCCAATGGCAATACCACTAGGCTATTGCCCTCTTGAGGTCAGTTCAGTCGATAATCTCAAAATACTTTTTGTCACTAAGAATAATTACAGATATGGAATTCAAGGTGCCTAAACTGAACTAAGTTCCAGATCAGGCATGAGCTTTAAGAACAGCAGAATTTTGTTGAGGGGGTGAATGGCTTACCCCATTCCTTCATTCCAGCACAGATTCGGACAGGAGTGAAACCCTGTAGCCATCTATTCTGCTAGAACCATGGAGTTTATTCTACCCTCACCATAAGCAGCGCCTTGAATAGTAATTAACATATGACCAGGTTGAAACTAAATAGTTACACATGCAGCCAATTGTAGGCATATTCTGTGGCACACTACATAAATCAATTAATGGCCTGTGCAAATAGTTTGGTCTTATTTAAATATCATAGTTTAATAATAAAGTGTGCATTGCCATAAACAATTGGGTTTGATTCACACTCTGGGTCAATGATAGTTAATTTCAAAACATCATGCAATGGAATGACGGAAGTGGTGCAACAAAAAATTGTGCAGAATATATGAGACTTACTCATTGAGAAAATTGCCTTCCACTCAACTCCCTCATATTACACTTCACAGCAAATCAAAAGATAACATGATTTAATGTGAAGGCACAGAAGCTGTGTCTTGCAAGGTCCATCATTTTAAAGCACTGAAATGTTTCTTCAGGAATTGAAGATTGAATATTAGTGTTGGTACAGCAATTCTATTTCTATTCTCCAGTGAGGAAAGATGAACAGCCGTTTAGATAATGATTAACAGAGTGTGCACGTGTGGGCTTTGTGTATTCTGGAATGTAGAGTTACTCGCTGTCATACCTATGCTAAGACTGAAATGTGTAATTTGTCTAAGTTGGAGCCTTTAAGATGTTTATCTCTGAAACTAAGGAGTGACAAAAAAAAAAACCCTCTTCCTCTTCTTGACACCTTTTGTGTGGGACAAACCATTTTCTGAGATAGGACTAAGACTGCTTTGCAGACCTCTTGCAACTGTTCTTGACCTGCCCATTACCAAGTGTGTCACGATGACCTGGGTTACCCCTGTGTCTAAGTTTTCTCTTTTCCACTGGCGAAGCTCATTAGAATTGAGGCCAAAGGTCAATATCCCACCATTTGCTGGCATATTGTGTTGGAAATTTTCTGCTTCAGAAGAGGATAGATAATTACATGCATGCCTGCACAACTCTGTCATTTGGAGACTTCACTAGTAAACAACCTAAATTCTAATGGAAGTCCGAAAGGAAGTCAATATTGGACTGGACTCCCGTGGCATTCAGATAAAGGCATAAAATCCCAAATGGTGTGGAAGCAGGTCATTCAGCCCATCTAGTCCACACTGATCCTCCAAACAGCACCCTACTCAGACCCACCCCCATCCCTATAACTGGGCATTTCCCATGGCTAATGCACCTAGCCTGCACATCCCTAGACACTACGAACAATTTTGCATCTTTGGACTTTGGGAGGAAACCGGAGCACATGGATGAAATTGTCACACGCAGGGACAACGTACAAACTCCACACAGACAGTCGCCCGAGGGTGGAAGTGAACCCAGGTCCCTGGCACTGTGAGGTAGCAGTGCTAACCACTGAGCAACTGTGCCAGCCAGAAGATCAAATTCCAGTTTTAATTTGACTCTTGTACCTTCTGATGATTACCTTCCTATTTTTCTTTAATTCCAAACTTCAGGAAACAGCGCCTGGATTGTGGCGCCAAAGACACTGACAGCCCTCCACTGTGTCATATGCTTCTGTGCTTCAACATAGACAGTAGGTGCTGGTAAATTAATCTACTGTGATCCAATTGACAGTACGGCCACTGAAACAAGTGATTGGAAGTAACAGTATGACGAGCTGCTTTGTCCAGTGACAATGAAGGCAGCACAGGACAGGGACTGAATCTGACTTCTCTGATCAGTATTATGGTATGGAATACCAAATTACATTGCTGGACAAATATTCACTTTGATAGGATTCCATCCAAAGTTCTTCCTTCAGGATCAGATAATGACTTCTTGCATTAAAATTTTAGGCAGCCTCAGAGAGCTGAGATTCAGCTAATCTATTACTGTGATCCAGCCATACCATTAATCATCCTGCCCACCCCAATCTCAATATCTTGACATTTTCAGGCTAACCCAAAGTAAACAAACAATCAATTCTTCCCTACTTCTAAATCCAAACTTAATTTCCTCTCAGTCCAGACAGTGATGAACAAAACACCACCCACCTTCTTCCAAACGGCAGGCTTTTCAATAACAAGAAGAAAGCTTTTAATCAGACGACTATAAATATCGCAAAAAAAACTCCGCAAGAATTCACAACATTTTATAAATGGATTCTCTTACAAGGCTCTTCACTTGTGAGGCTCATATATTGAGAACATCGAAGTTGGAGACAATCCTGTTCTTTTAGTCTTGGATCTGACAAGTACAGGAACTTAAGGGCCTGGCTTTGTAGTCAGCAGGGCAGAATCACTCAGTGAAAGTCACAATGGAGTTCATATTTGTTCCCACAAGCAATAACATGCTCTCAAATTTGTTGCTTTTTTTGGAAATGTCCTTGCTTGATCACAATGACATAAACACTGCTCATACTTATAGTTACTGAAACCAGCAGCTAGTAGTGTTTATTTCTGCAACATGTAGAACGCAGTGCTCCTCCAAGTCCTAGGCTCAAAAGCTCCAGAATTACTTCCTGAAATTCTTCAAAACTTCCATCTTTACCACTTGTTCTGGTCTTTTCTTGTATGTCTCAACATTAAGTGTGACTTGACTATGCTCCTGTAGAGCCCATGGAATTCTTCACTGCATTGAAGGTGCCATATAAATGAAAGTTGTTGTTTTCCTTACTCAAGTTAGAAAACTTTTCTGTACAAGTAAACCCTGAACACAGAAATAGGCTGCAAATTCTGCCAACACACAACACGCCACACCCTTAGGGTTCTCTAATTAACAGACATTAACCTATAAAATCATCCTGAAAATGACATGCTAACAGAAGTACGAGGCCCTACAAAAGGCTTAGCTCCAACACCCTCTCACTGGATGGACAAAAAAAATTAAACTGACCAGCCATGGCTCAAGTTAACTGAAAAAGATTCTGACCAACTCGAAATGCATTGGTATCAAACACCATTATCTGCATTTCCTTCTGCCTGACTGAATCAGCTCTTTAGTTAACGATAATGAGAAAGGGGAGCCAGCAATTTTATGAACTATAGCATCTGGTTTCTTGACTGACGGTAGCTTATAGCCTGCATCTCTTTAAGATTATTTTACGTGAGGGGACTGCAGCTGATGGCAGCAGGTGTCCTTTTCTCCTGGTGTCTCAGTGAGCCTTGAAGATGAAAAATAATTCAATGGGCACCCCTTAGCAACCATCAGTTCCAACAGTGGTGGCAGGCATTATGGAGCTGTAAATTACTTCATAGATCATGGTTCTGCCTCTAGACAGCAATGACTGTGGCACTGTAACAGTAATCTAATATTAAACTACACAGAAACATATGATCAGACATTCATGAATATGTATGATGCCACAATGACAACACAGAATAATCCAACACCATTCTTGGAGCTGCAACATATATTGTCATGAATTACAGACCAGTTTTTCTTCCTCTGTCTTGGTATTTATGCTTCTGCACTTCACTGGGTTTATTGAATAATATCACAATTATCACTAATGCAGTGCAGAAATGAAAGCCCTCAGCTGTCCAGCATAGGAATGAACACACACAGCTTTGGATGAGTAAACAGTTTCTGATCCTCAAAATGTTCCGCAAAGACTGTCAATATTAATTGAGTGTCCTCACAAGAGAGTGGATAAAGTTTGTCAATCCTGTCAAAACTGTATCGAGCCAAAGAGTTCTTGAACGTACCATGGCCTGTCCAGAACAGGAAGACTGCGGGTGAACCTATACCGGATTGCGAATGTGTCTACATATCAGACAAGGCGAAAACTCAAGACTGTCCTGATGTATCCACCATCAAAAATCCAGCAGATAATCACTGTCGAAAAAGTGGCCATTTGTATAAGCTACCAGATGGTTTTTGCACCAGGAGACATTCTTTTCCAAGCAGAGAAGAGGAGAGAATTGTACCGGCAAATTAAATCTGTTGAAGGGAAGCAATTGTTCAGTGCAAGTTGCCATAAATGTTATCCTACTATATACTTAAACTACTGATGTGCTTTCCTGTATCAAATACTACTGTCAACATGATATTGTGATGGTGGATGTTGTGATTTATGTAGACTTATACAGTCATACAGCTGAGAAACAGACCCTTCGGTCCAACCATTAACCTGCTTGTGCCAGACCATATCCTTCCAAATGTTTTTTAATCATATATTTACCAAAATGTCTTTTAAATGTTGTAACTATAAACACATATGTACATTTTATTACTTATTTCATATCACTCATTTTAGAGTGCAGAGATTGGATTTTGAACCTGTGGCACGTAGGTTTGGTCTGTGTGTATGAGGGGATTTAACAATTAACTTGCCAGTGCTTCTGCAGCCATGATTTTTAAGAGGCCACTGCTCCTGGGGTATGAGAATTTTTTCAGATTGAGATTGTAGAAATGAAAAGAGAAAACATCAAAAGGCATTAGCTTGCTTTCAGTTTAGATGAATTGGAAATTTCAGCTTTTTGTTTAGGGGTAAGCCCATAGATTGGAAACATTTGGCTGTAATTCACAGCAGAGCTGGCTAAAGCTAGATGTAAGAATGGCTTCTTCTGGAGAAAGGAGTTAGTACAGTACGGTTAGGCAATAGCGTAACCTCAGTGTAAGAGGTTTAATTTTAAAGTTCCAGGCCAGAATTTTTGTTTTGAAACATGGGTTATTTGAAGCTGCGAAAGTTTATGCTCAGTTGTGTGAATAATCAAGAAAAATGCAAAACAGCTATCAAGTCCAGGAGTTGAAAGGAATAGCTCGATCAAACCTATGGATGTGACAGAAAAGAACTCACTCTCTCTCACATCTGAGCACTACAAAGTGATGGTGTTAGGATAGATGGGACTTCCTTTTGCTGTGCTCTGAAATCTTTCAAATTATTACATACAAATACTTCGGTTTACTCTATTCCATGCTCACATACTGTTTTGTATAAAATCGTTCTGTTTTAGTGTTAAACACAAACCTAGAGTATCACATGCTTGTATTTCAGTGACAGACTACCTCTAAATAAAAGATAATGAAATATATTATATCAAGATAGATTTCAGTCTGGCATTTGACCTGCCCCATAGTAACAACAACTGGGACCATAATAATGATCTAAATGCTTTCCTCTATGTTAGCTCATGTAACATACACTATAAAGATTTTCTCGTGAATGAGATGTCTTGAAGTTTATTAACAACACAAAGCATTTACACTTATTAGGGCTAGACTCACACAGTCTGGGTTTTACATTCACTGATGTTACAGCTATATGACGTGACTGTAATACTGTACACTGAAATGACTACACACTGCTCTAACTCCATTGCACTTGCTGTAGAAGATGTAGTGAGTACCTTTACACCAGAACATCATATGCTATGATGTCACTGAAGTGACTGAAGTGTACACTGCCTTTCTGGGATATATGCAATAGTAAAACTAACAAACTGTTTCTCTTGGAAGAACTGGAACGCTGTTCTGGACAGGCAGGTAGGTACATTATGACTACACATTAAGATAATGCATTGGCTTTTTTTAAAAAACAGAAGCCAATTCCAGTTGTCCTGAATGCAAAAGCTGCATTTATATGGAATGTTGACATGGGGTTTCAACGATGTTGAAGTCTTCATATATCCTTTCTGAGGATGGATGTCACGCCATGGGATGTCAAGCCCACTGTATGCAGTTAGCTCATCATGTGCAGTCTGCACCACATGGAGCCAACTCCCCGAGTACATCTCATTAAGATAATGGGATAACATTTGCACTTACACTGTGTACCAAAATTGATACTTGGTGGATGTTGTCCATTCCTTTTCAAAATATCACTTGGATGGAGGAAAAGGCTTCAGCTTTTCTGACAGCATCCATGTGTTGTGTCAAATTGAACACAAGTTCTGTCTGACTGGTACCTGTAAGCTCTGATGCTATAGATATTTTCTGGAACATGTTGACAAGCTTGCATACCATAGATGAAAGTTCTGAAATGTATGTCCTTGACCTTGCTCCCTGGCTGACTCCTCTGTACATGCTGCTTTGGACCACAGCGTCACACTTTGGAATTCTTGCACAGTTTAGCTCAGTTCGTGGAATAGAACAAAGCTCGTATATGTCCAGTAATGCTGCACAATGGTTTGGCGAGTCAGGCAATTGACATCTTGTACAAGTTTTGGATGTTTTGTTGAACCAGATGAGCTGGGTATTAATTATTGAAAAGATGCTGCTGACCTGCCGTAACTTATGTCTTTCTCCCAGCGATGCCTCAATTGTGTAGTCTTTGGGTTTGTATAGAATTGGTTTTTGGAAGGATTTAAAGGCTACAAAAGCAACAACTGGTTCCAGTCGAGTTAGCTTTGGTGAAACCATATTCCACACTTTTGCGTTGGCATCTGCCCATGGATTAGTTGGTCATTTCACCTTGCTGTTGCCAATATGACATGAACTTGAGTCTGTGTATCCTAATGTCGATTCAAAGTTTAAGCTGATCTTCTAAAAACTGGAACATTTTGTCAGGATCTCTGTGGTCATCACCACAGCATTTCATTCTTCTGAACTATTCATTTTCCAAAGCATTAAGAAGTCTGACTGCCTGTCTTTCTTTATCAGCTATTTGCTGATCTAAGCAGTAAAGAACATAGAACAATACAGCGCAGAACAGGCCCTCCGGCCCTCGATATTGCGCCGACCTGTGAACTAATCTAAGCCCATCCCCCTACACTAACCCATCATCATCCATATGCTTATCCAAGGACTGTTTAAATGCCCCTAATGTGGCTGAGTTAACTACATTGGCAGGCAGGGCATTCCACGCCCTTACCACTCTCTGACTAAAGAACCTGCCTCTGACATCTGTCTTCAATCTATCACCCCTCAATTTGCAGCTATGCCCCCTCGTACTAGCCGACGTCATCGTCCTAGGAAAAAGACTCTCACTGTCCACCCTGTCTAATCCTCTGATCATCTTGTATGTCTCTATTAAATCCCCTCTTAGCCTTCTTCTCTCCAATGAGAACAGACACAAGTCCCCCAGCCTTTCCTCATAAGACCTTCGCTCCAGACCAAGCAACATCCTGGTAAATCTCCTCTACATCTTTTCCAATGCTTCCACATCCTTCCTGTAATGGGGCGACCAGAACTGTACGCAATATTCCAAGTGAGGCCTCACTAGTGTTTTGTACAGTTGCAGCATGACATCACTGCTCCGGAACTCAATCCGTCTACCAATGAAACCTAACACACCGTTTGCCTTCTTAACAGCACGATCAACCTGGGTGGCAACTTTCAGGGATCTGTGTGCCTGGACACCAAGATCCCTCTGCACATCCACACTACCAAGAATCTTTCCATTGACCCAGTATTCTGCCTTCCTATTATTCTTCCCAAAGTGCATCACCTCACATTTATCTGCATTGAACTCCATTTGCCACCTTTCAGCCCAATTCTGCAGTTTATCCAAGTCTCCCTGCAACCTACAACATTCTTCCACACTGTCCACCACTCCACCGACTTTAGTGTCGTCTGCAAACTTACTAACCCATCCACCTATGTCTGCGTCCAAGTCATTTATAAAAATGACAAACTGCAGTGGTCCCAAAACAGATCATTGTGGCACACCACTAGTAACCGGACTCCAGGCTGAATATTTTCCATCAACCACCACTCTTTGCCTTCTTTCAGAAAGCCAGTTTCTAATCCAAACTGCTATATCTCCCTCAATCCCATGCCTCCGCATTTTCTCCAATAGCCTACCATGCGGAACCTTATCAAAGGCTTTACTGAAGTCCATGTACACCACGTCAACTGCCCTACCCTCATCCACATGCTTGGTCACCTTCTCAAAAAACTCAATGAGGTTTGTGAGACACGACCTGCCCTTGACGAATCCATGTTGACTATCTCCAATCAAAGGTTTATCCTTTCTTCAATTAAGTAAAATTGTAACACAATGTTAATGGAGTGATAACCCAAGTATTGCTTTCCATCTTTTCTTTACAGCATTACATTCTTTAAAAATGGTTATCATGCAGAGGATCTATGTTGCATTTTAATGCTTTGTTCTTATGTTAGCCTCTCTGAGATGGCAGACTAATATATGAGTAAAGACTGGATTGACTGGGGTTGTAGTCACTGGAATTTAGAAGAATGAGGGAGGATCTCACAGAAACATATGAAGTCCTGATGGGACTAGACAGGCTAGATGTAGGAAGAATGCTTCTGATGTTGGGGAAGTTCAGAATGTGGGGTCACAGTCTGACAATAATGGGTAAGCCATTCAGGGCTGAGATGAGGAAAGATTTCTTCACTCAAAGTTGTGAACGTGTGGAATTCTCTACCACAGAAAACAGTTTGGGCCAGTTTGTTAGATATATTCAAGGAGGAGCTGGACATTACCCTCTTGGCTAAAGGATCAAGGGGTATGGAGAGAAAGCAGGAATGGGATAATGAAAGTGCAAGATCAGCTATGATCATATTGAATGATGGTGCAGTCCTGAATGGCCTACCTCCTTTTATTTTCTACATTTCCTTGTCTCCTTCTTATTGTTGCTACTTGAGAGAAAGAAAAAGTGATGTTTGTCTTTTTCTTCGTTTCACTCCATAACAAAATAAAATGGTGAGATCATTACATGTCTTAACACAGGTTGGGCCTTAATAACCGATGACATTTTTTCCTGCCTTTCTATCCTTCATCCTGAGATCACTTTGCTATATTAGAGCTGTCCTGAGCCTCTTGCAAAACTGCAATTATGTTCGAGGAGGACACAGCGTCGCTCAAAGTAAACTTCGGCTCTGGACTCAGGTAGATGATGGCCCAATGCCAACTGAGAGCAAAAACCAACATTTTCTTGTGAAGATAAATCAAACGGAGAACTTGCTAATTCTGAGAGGAATGTGGCGTAAAGCAAGCAGAGGTCTGACGCCAACTGTGTTACTGAAAATACTGGAGCACAAAATGCCTTGGTTATCCTGAAAGCTAGCATTTATAAAGCTGTTCTGGCCTCTCTGGCTCTGACTGTTTATAGTGCCATGTTCCCTGTGTCCCCAGTTACCTTTCACCCTCACTCCATTATGGTGGAGCCACCTGACGTCATGATCAATCTATAAACCACACCCCTCCCCAGGCCTGACGACTGAGGTACCATTGCTCTACTGGCCTGAACATTCCAGAGGTCAAGGCTGGGGTTACCATGACTTGCCTTGAGGCTGCCTGCAAGCACGTCCAGTCCCCCTTTGTACTATGTTTAATTGTCCCTCTGATGAGAAACTATTTCCTCAGCCGGCCAGTACAACCAGATCAGGCCTCAGACGTAAGCTGCCTGCAACCTCAACAGCACCTTGGACAGATCCTAGAAAATTCCCAAATCTAGGTGCAACACCCCACCCCCACCCTGACTGATTGCAGCCGAGCCTGGGCGCAAATTGTGAGATGGCCCTGAACATCCAACAAAAGCCCAGACTTATTCTGTTAACTTCCTGGGCAGACCATTACCCATTCCCTGGAGTGAATTGGTGCTGGTCCCCAGAGTTGAATCGGATCAGCTGCCTGACCAGAAATGGCCCAGCCCACAGACCGACTGAGAGGAGTCCACCCTCACCCGTCTCCCTAACACATGGTTTCTCTTCATGCATGTGCATTGCTACGTAAGCTGTAAGCACACACACCGCCTCTTGCGGTTCATGCAGCACTGTGTCATTCAGTGACAGGTTGCCACCTCTTTTCATTGATATCACTGTGCCTTATCAACGCCTTATCTTCTGTGCCTGGCAATAGACGCTGCTGACTAACCCTGCGCGCTAAAACTGCCTTGTGAAGCAGAAGCTGGTGTGGCCGTTCCCGAGTTGGGTTCCCTGATGGAGCAGGGAGTTACATTTGTAGAGGTTACAGCCAAAGTGTAGACAATGAACATTTAAAAGATTTTGCTACAGATAACTGAAGAACTCACCCAGACTGGAGATAGAAGACCAAGGCAACAAGTATGCACTGGCCTTACACACTCAAGTTTCTAAAGTATCCATTATGAGAGTTTGGCAGAAGTTAATTGGGAGAGTGAACTTAATTCTGGTGAGTTGTCCAATTAATGAGATGCAAATGCATGCAGATAGGCTTTTCACCACTCGATGGCGTGAAAGTCAACTTGCCATCTCAGGAGGGAAAGCCCAATTGTCAAAGTTTATCTTAACAGTGACAATCTGCCATTATTCTCACCACTTCAGAATGGAAAATTGTCCTGTGCGTTAGAGAAAAGCAACAAGCTGAGAGACCTACAGAAGCAGACACTAATTGCTTTTTTGGCATTTTGATAATCTTGTGGGCTGCAAGCTCTTGATAGGTGGGTCATGCTTCAATCTTTGTCATGCTAATCAAGTGTGCACTTAATAATTATTCATATTTTGCTCCCAGGATAAGGTAAGACATGTAAACACAGAGTGAAAGATTGGCCTTTAAAACAATGGTCTGCAAGCTTGCACAGCTCCTAATTAGGATCAAAGTTTTACATTAATGTTAACCTTCATTAGTCTGTTCAGTCACTGGAGTGGGGCTTGTTTGGCTACCTGCTTCTTTCCGTCAGGCTTTTGAGTCAGGCTTTTGATGAGTGATAACCACCGTTGATTTGGAGAAACTGTGGAACTGACATCATTTGACTTCTAAAATTTTGTTTCAATTAAATTAAAGATTTGGACAAATCTAAATAAAGGTGAGCATCACAAGCACTGCAACGGAGAGGTTAATTCTTTTTTCCCTTTGCAAATCATGCACAGCGATATGAATATTATCTAGAAGCAGTTTCTGCAAAATGTAATTCACTGGCTCTAAGCCACTGCTAAGGCTAAGACACTTCAAGCATGAAAACCATTGCCTAAGTTCCAGGGATTTGAGTTGCTCCATGGATAGTTGATACCAAACCTCCTGAAGGAAAAACATCGCTTTGTCAGTGATGGAGCAATATGGCCATGAGGTTGCAGCATTAATTTTATTTCTTCAGGCTTGTAACAGTACCATTATAAAGTGGTGTAAGTGGGTACTGAACACAAATTGACGTCATTCCGTCAGCACATCACAAATGTGCATCAGATAGAAGGTACCATAGCACTCCTCTTTTAATTCAAAACACCAAGGATGAATCTACAGCTAAGGACAGTGCCACATATTATGGTAATGGCTTTCACCATTTATGCCTTACCCCTCCTTATCTTTTAAAATGTTTCAACAGAACCAACATTGATTTCCCTTGAAATCATTGGCTTAACTGTAATTCCACAGTATTTGTTCTTTGGTTACATTCTAAGCCAATTATTAGTTCCCCTGTGGCTTTTTCCTAAAAGCTAGAATTAATTTGTGCATTTAATTGCAGATTAATGATGATTAATTATTTAAAAATGTCACACAATAAAAAGCTAATAATCTTGATCAGAATAAATGTATTAGTTCATTCTTGTTGCCCAGAATCATACAAGATCTTCATTTCATTTTGAATCTTGTTCTATTTTCTTTAGCTTTGCACTCTTGGGCATTATTTGATTGCCTTGAATTTTCAGCTCACAAACATTTCATCAATGTTTGTACCATTTCTACTCCACAAATCATATACACACACTCACACACACACAGTGTTAACCTCCACACTTAAGCTTAAAGCTTCTTTCATTCTGCCTTGCACTATTACATTTTCAATATTTATTCATTTATGGCATGCAAAGTAACTATTATTTTCACATTGGGCATTAATTTTGCAATTACTACTACAACATCCTGTAAATCTGAACAACATTGAACTCAAAACTTTTGGCTTTTTTGAACTATTTGGATATGTGTTCAGAAAATTCTGGCTTCTATTTATAATATCCTCATCAAGATTATAATGCTTCTCTGCAAACTGGGCCATAAGCTGTTGAATAATTTCTACCATCACTGATCACTCCCATTTGTTTCCTTGAATTTCTCAATTCATTATTGAATTTACTTTTCCCTTTTACTGCATCTGCTTCCAATTTAGTTCTAAGTCTCTTGTGTGGTATTCAATGAATAGCTTTCTGAACATGAACAAAAAAAAAGTTTAAGCAGAAAACACATTATGTCCACCCATCAATTCGGTTACAGTCACATAAGATTCCAACTAATTTATTAAGTACAAAATGCTTTTCATTAACTAATGCAACTTACAATTATTCCTTTTGCACTCAGAGAACCGGTTGGCATCGCTACTTTTATGAGAGGCTTCAGTTATTCTGAAGATAATGAGTCTATGCTTTCCAACTTCATGCTTTCAAGTAATTTATTTTCAAAAGACTTGAATAACATTCATTACCTTTCAGAATTTATTGCGCCACCTTTCAAGCCAATGAGCCACAACACAGTTCTACTCCATCTTTACACTTCTCTCCTTCAACGCGTTGCACATATTCCATTTTGCCTTGGTGCTTCTGAATATTCAAGTGCTCTTTCCATTTTGTTTCTCCTGAACTGACTAGAATGGGAAGACTGGTCATGTTTTCCAGCACAAAATATCTTCTCTAAAGCTTTTACAGGGAAGTTAGATAAACACAAGGAAGAAATGAGAAAAGGATCTTGCTTTATATTTTGTAAATCTCTGATCTCAAAGATGTCAATCATTTCCGTGTGTGCAACAGGCTTTATTCAGAGAGCTTTAAAATGTCTACCCAATGCTACAGCTATTTATTTCTGGTAGGTTTTTTGTGCCTTTTTACTTTCCTCTCAGTCTGCACCCAAGCATAACTAATAAAGAACAGTGAATATAGGTCATTTACCAGATTCTCATAATCAAACACAGAACAACTAAACTAGTGAATACTTCACGTTTGACGTGGTAAAGCAGGAGCCCTGACCCATTAAAGCAAAGATGTACGGATGTGTGGGCTAAGTGGCCTCAATTTGCATTCTGCACTGTAAAGACAAACATTAAAAGCAACTGCGGGCTCTCATGTTCTGCTTTAAGATGCATAAAATCTCCAAGCTTCCATTAAGTTATTAACAATATCCTCCATAAACCAGAAATGTTCACAGCCAAGTTCCAGCATCCAGTAGCTAATGATCTTTCAGTCAGTCATTCTTTGACTGATGGCAACTCACAAACCATATATGCACCTGAATAAGACTAGAAATGATCAGGGCTAAGTATTTGCAATGGATTTTCCAATCAAAAATTATTTGTAAAATTTTGGTCACATCCAAAAAGTTCCAAAGGTCAGTTCCAATCCAGTTCATTGAAAATAATATGCTGTCGTTTAATTTACTACTGATTTATAAATAACAAAATGACTAGAAATCATTCCTTAAAAGCAGCTTGGTAAGTATAGAGGTTTTAACTGTATTAATATGCAAGTAAAGTACACGTTTTAAATGCTTTATGAATCTTATTTTCACATACTTATTGAATCTTTTCATCGTAAATGCTTTAATGAAAATATATTCAATATTAAAAAAACCGTTTTCTTTAAAATTCATCCTTTTCACTTTAATTCAAATTTAATCTTCTTTGAGCATTTACCCACAGATTACTTCAAATCAATTTAAGCACCCGGTCCATCCATTTTAGTTCATTTGTTGAGCGGAATGTAGATTTTTTTTTTTTCTCTCTCTCTCAGCTCCTCTATTTCCTTACATTGACTCAGGATTTCTGATCATAATTAGGAATTTATCTGCTTCATCCTACTCTAATCTGAGTAAAATACCTGGCTTTGCCAACAATCGGTACTTCTCACACAGGTTTTCAACATTATGGTATGTGGATCCATCTGGTCATTTTACCTAAGCATTCTTCTTTCATCCAAATCAACTAGATCAGGTAGCTTTGGAATTTAGATTCAAGCTTGTAAATTCTGTTGCATCTGCTCTGACACCAGCAGTAACTGAAATCAGTTCATAGCTATTCTCGATCAACATGCAATCTGAACTGCCCTTGATTTGTGATATTTATCCTGAGCAGATAACATGTTGTTGTATTGATTGATATACGATATTCTGTGTCGGGGACTCTACAAGAACTGGAATGAATGGTTCGAGTAAATACGGGCTACATCATCCTTTTAAGTTACCAGCCAGGTCATCATGATTAGACCATCCGATACAATCACAGAGCTAGATCATTTGCTGATTGCTGTGAAAAATCAATGTTCCAGTTTCCCTGACCAGCATTATTATGCTTTTTCTCTCATGAATCAAGATTGAGATTGGATAGCATCTTACATCATGGAACAGAACCTAGTCCCTGAAAGTAAAGCAAAAGGTCCCTTCCAAGGAAGCAGCTTATGATTTTATTCTGAAGGTGTGAGGTGGATGTAATGAAAGAAGTAGCAAGACACTGAAAATGTTTACCTTTTGTGAACAGAAAATATCCATTTAGTTTTAGCTGAACAAAATTAGGAACAGTTTTCTCTGGAATTTATTTAATATCCGCCATCTCCTGTGAGCTTGTCACTTCATACACAACCATTGCCATCAGCCCTGAACTGATGGATTTCTGTCTAGCAATGTCGCAAACAATTCTCAGTGTGCTAATAGTTATGCTAACAACCAATTTCAGGTACTCAGTCAAGCTTATAACAAGGCTCATTCGCACTTGCTAGAAGTGTCACATCCATACAGAGAGGCCCAGTCCCTGCAAGCAAAAGGAACACGTCCAAGCCTTGCACCATTCTTGAATTGGCTTGGGTGTAGGGACATGCACGCTGCCATTAGGAAACAAGTTGCAGCATTTTGAACTGGTGATGGTGAAAGACTGCAATGAAGTGCCATCGCCGGTAGAAAATTCCACTCACACTTGTTCTAATAAAGTCAAATTTAACAGACAAGTAAAAACAGGCTGATTCCACCTCGAATTTTCAATGCAAAGATGGATCGAATTTTCAGAACTAAAGGACGGCTAGGAAAAATCACAGGGAAATTAGTAGACAGGAGCTATGATACAGCAATCCATCTGCACTTACATACATATAAACGTACAATTTTAGTTCATGAGTATGAGATTTGGCCACTGGAGCCTGTTGTGTCATACTAGATCACAGCTGACTTGATTGTGGTCTTTATTTTCCTAGACACTTGATTCCCTTGTCAAACAAAAATCTAACTGAAGCCATATTTGATGACACAGCCTCCCTACGGACATCACCATTCCTGAATCTCTCACCATTTAAGCAATACTCTGAACCTTTTCCCTTCCGAGCAAAGTGGATAAGCTCACTGTTATACACATGAAATTGCATCCACCATGCTCTTTCTCTCACTCAGCCCGCCTTAACTCCCTTGAAGACTCTTTCAATTGTCCTCACAGCTCAGCCCCACTTAATCCACAATCCACGTCATTGATGTCTGTAATCCTTATTGTATTTCAAACAGTCACAGTGTGCCAACCTGAAAATGACCCAAAAAAAACCCACAAGAACTGCAGATGTTGGAAATCTGAAACAAAAATAGATATTGCTGGAAAATCTTTGCAGGTCTAGCAGCATCTTTGGACAGAAATCAGAGTTAACATTTTGGGTCCAGTCCTCGAGGATCACTGGACCCAAAACATTAACTCTGGAAATGACCAGACATTCCTATTCTGTCTTCTTTCCGTTAATTAATCATTAATCCATTCTAGCATATTATCCTCTATCCCTTGCTAATTTTGTTCACTAGCCTTCTGTATGGGATCTCATCGTAAGCATTCTGAAAATTCAAATGCACAATGCATTGCTTCCTCCATATCTGCTCTGTCAGTAACAGCCTCAAAAAACTCTTAACAGGTTTGTCAAACATGGTTTCATAAATTCATGTTGACATTGTCCAAAGCAATTATTTTCAAAGTGTCTATTTATCCTTTCTAATAGATTCTAGTATTTTCCCCCCTACTACCATCAGGCTAACAGTTCCCCATTTCCATTCTCCTTCATTTGTTAAATAATGGCTTTATGTTTGCAACCTTGCAATCTGCTACCATTCCAGAATCTGCAAAATTTAGCAGGGTCTTTTCAACCTGGTGTACTCTTAGGTTTTGCCATGATTTTACTTTCAAGGGTAAATCTGTTGTGCACACTAACACATCAACACTCAGAGCGTGCAAGTGTCTATGTACAACTCCTCACATTGGAAACTACCAGAGTAAACTAGGTCAGTGAAGTATAATGTAGGTTATTGCAAGGGCCTATTGAATCCTCAGGGACACAGAAGTGAAATTCAAAAGAAAAGCTTCCCATACGATCCACAGATCTGTTTCTCGATCTTCATGCATTATAATTTTCAAGATTAGCTTATGCCTTGATCAGTGTGAGTTCTGTATTGAAATGTGAATAGAATGCATACATCTCTCGTCTATGGAGTTACAGCCACCCCACCGACATCAAACCAAACAGATTGGCTCAGTCCTGCAACAGTACTGCTCCAACCATCTTCAGGAGGAAATCCAGAATCCAGGGTGAATTAAGTTACACACTGAATCATCCCTTCACATTTATTGTTTCTCTGCCCAACGGACTGACATTAGTAACATTGCAATTTTATGACTCTAAGACCTCACACATTTGGACACTTCAGTAGCTTCAAACTTTCACTGTTTGTTATATATTTATAAAATACACTCTGACCCAATTCTTATCCATTCAAACATATAGTACAAATGAGTCTATTCAGCCCACTTGCCTGCAATAGATTTTCCAAAGAGCTGTGCATTCAGTTTCTAGAAAATATTTCCTTTTCACATGAGATGTATATCTAATTCCCTACTGGATGCTATACATATAAATTGTTCTATTTCTTGCTCCCTGGCAATGTAATGTGCAAGTTCCTAAGCAGATTTTTCTGGTCGTTGCAGTCAAAGTCTGTAACCTGTCCAGCAGCGGTGGTACAAACGCAAATATAAAGCAAATGATGTTGAAAAATCATTGCGTGAATGTGATAACAAAAAGGGAAAGCAGTGAAGCCAGCTCTCAGATGGCTTCTCACACGATCGCTGAATGTTCACATGGATCCATCGCTCCTAGCTCAGTAAATGAATGCAAAGCAACCAGTAACCCAGGGTTACAGTATCAGGGGCAAAAACAGAAGTTGCAGGAAAAGCTCAGCAGGTCTGGCAGCACCTGTGAAGCAACAAAATCAGAGTTAACGTTTCAGGTCCGGTGGTCCTTCCTCAGACCCAGGCCCGAAACGTTAACTCTGTTCGTTTTTTCTTCACAGATGCTGCCAGACCTGCTGAGCTTTTCCAGCAACTTCTGTTTTTGTTCCTGATTTACAACATCCGCATTTCTTTTGGTTTTCACAGTATCAGAGGCCTCCTTCCACAGGCTGGAGATCGATTCAATTATTCCTAAATCACACCATTCATCCTTAATCTCCACATGTTGTGCCTGAAAATATCTTTGCATTGCCCAGTAGCTTGGCCACAGCTGCAATGTCATTTAAAAATTATCTAGAAACTTGCCCACAATTCTTTGAACTAAGTGCATTCACTACTATAATTGGAAATAATTAAAGTATTGGTCCTTCTTTTATTAACAACTCCAGTGACCTTCTTCGCTCACTTTGAGGTTACAGACAAAAGACACAGCAATTAATTTTGTGGCAGTTCCTAGAAGAGGTCGGTGCGCAGGGGACCAGACTGGTGCCTACGGGGATCTGGCAACAAGAGTAATTTGATTAGATAAACGGCTGCATCGAGAATTTCAAACAAGATTGATGGCGCTATCCAAGAAAAGGCCGACAGAGGCTGAGTAGGTGGTAACAGTAGCAGCGAGACAGAAATGAGCACTGGAAATGAGAAATAAAAAGGTTAATCAGGGTTGAAATCCTGCATTTGGAGGTGTGGGGGTTGCTCATCAAATGCAGTGTGTCTTGTGTACTGATTCTTATCAAACAGGCAGCAGCGCACCATCAGCACCCAAAGTTAGATGTCACCAGAGTTCATGATGAAGACGATGTGTCGAGTGAGGTTGACAGTCTCTGTATTAATAAAATTACAATCCAACCGCCACTCTGTGACATTCTCCTGTTGCGTGGCTGTTGCCTTGGTAATGAAGTACAAGAGTGACAGCCTGTTTGGGAAGCCAAATTCCCCAGACGAAGCCTCCCAGTCAGGCTTTTTAAAATTAATCCAGTATCAAGTGGACACAGCTCCCCTCAAGTGGCACTCAAGGTCAATTAAAATTCCTCAAGTGTCAACAGTCGGACAGAAGGGTTACAAGCAGCTCAGGCAAAATCCGAACGTAAATTCTCCTACAAATCTATGCAATTTAAATCCAAAGCGTTTAGTTGATCATCCCAATAACGTGTCACCACTGTATCGTGCAACGGCTGTTTTCCAAGTTTCAAGCAAATGTCTGCAAATTTTTTTTTGGGCAGGAAAATCTGGACTTTGATCCAATGGTGGCAATCCTAGCCAAGTTCATCTGGCTGGAGAAATCTTATCCAAGCCATGTGAAAATTAGCCCACTGTGCAATTACCCCAGAAGTGATGAAATCAGTAGTCTAACCTCAAAACATACTGGTCAAAGTTTATAATTACAACAAATAATTCATAAGCATTTGACAAGAAATCAAACCTGAATCACAACAAATGCTCGTGTGTGTGTGTGAACAAGCTGAGACGATAGCTCTTGAGACTACTGCTTAGAATCTATTATTTCAAACGTTCTCCAATCATCACTGCCAAATTGCGCTAACACCTATTTTTAGATGAAATAGGAACAATGAAAACTCTGACTGCAGGATGAAATTAAAGGCACAGAAAGGAAGTCTTATGTTTTAAAGACAATGGGTGCCTTTGTGGTAAGAATTTTTCAAAGGAAAACTCATTAAAAACATTCATTCAGTCAAGTTGCATCAACTACAGCAAACATAAATCTACAAAAATAACAACTGTTTGCTGCAAATTGGGTGTTAAGGAATATCATGTAATGAATACTTGCAGGTTCTTATTCCCTTCATAAGTAAAAGCCTTCATAAGTAAAAGCCTTCATAAGTAAAAGCCTTCATAAGTATCAGCCTTCATAAGTATCAGCCTTCATAAGTAT
>JAHRHZ010000283.1:16944357-17063018 GCA_024137785.1 Ginglymostoma cirratum | reverse complement strand
AGTATCAGCCTTCATAAGTATCAGCCTTCATAAGTATCAGCCTTCATCTTTGACCATCATTTATGAGTGGCGTGGTGGCACACTGGTTAGCACTGCTGCCTCACGGTGTCAGGGACCTGGGTTCAATTCCAGCCTCAGGTGACTGTCTGTGCGTGTGGAGTTTGCACATTTTCCCCGTGTCTGTGTGGGTTTCCTCTGGATGTTCCAGTTTGTTCCCACAGTCCAAAGATGTGCAGGCTAGGTGGATTAGCCATGGGAAATACAGGGATAGGGAGAGATGCTGTTTGGAGCATTGGCGCAGACTCGATGGGCCAAATAGCCTCTTTCTGCTCTTTTGGGATTCTATGGTTCTAATATTCAACAATCACCAGTTTTTATTCATCTGTAGGCTCGAGAGAAGCATTTTGTTAGTAATGACAGTTTGTAATTATTATCAGTACTCATTAGCAACAGCCCTGTTTCCCCAGGCCAAGTGATTATTCTCAATAATTACAATTGTTCTTTAATTCCACCTCTTGCTCATTTCTTAATGAAAATCTATGCATCTTTATGGCCGGTGGGAGAATACCTACAGTTGTCTCTCCCTAAAAGCCAATCAGAATCAGTGCCTTCCGATCTATAACCGGGCTGGCAGTCTTCTGTATTTCAATGCACTAAAGACCATTGCACTCAGTCAATTTTTGAGTGCCAGAAGTATCTGTATTTCAAAACATTACAACGACTGATTACAAAATTTGCCACTATCAAACTTTAACAAATTTGCTGAAATATTCAGTTAAGCCAGATTGCTGTCCAACAGACCAAATGCCTCAGCTTGGGTTGAGAAGAAAGTTAGGAAATTTAACATGCAAATTAATCTGTTTCTACGTGACAGTGGGCTTCCCTTTCCAAAATTAAGTGATAAAGTGCATCATGTGTCTGGTTTGGATTTTATTTACTGTTATCAAACTAGCTGATTTTAGACTAAAAACTGCAGAATGCAGCTCTTTAAAATTCTTGTATTTCATACTTTTTGACCTCTGGCCCTTTGATAAGAAGGAAAGGAAGATTACTTATCCATTCATCAATGCTTGTTTTGCAGGCGGTGGCGGGGAGGCGGTGAGTGAGAAGCAGTGGAATATTCAGGTTTTAGGTAATCAGTTCAAATCACCGACCATGCCCTTCAGGTCAGGATTACACACGGGCATTTCTTTGAAAACTTGGTTTAAACATCAAAAAACTTCCATTATTACAGTCTCGATAGGCTCAGCCATCATTCTAGGGTGAGCCTCACATTTTCTATAAATATCAATGAGAGTCAGTTAAAACTGTCAGTATTTGGAGCTCTTAAATCTCTCAACTTAAAACAAAAGGATTAACTGCCACCATCTTTCCTTTCAGCTTCTGCTCTCAACCTTGAGAAAAGTACCTGCCGCACGTGAGGCTGGATGCATACTCAGTCACTGACTGTCCCTGAACACTTCCTGCTTTGATGCCATGCCCCAGCACTAGGTAGGGTCATGCAAGCACTGCTCTATAGGACAGCACTGTCGAAATCTAACCTTCTGCAGGTGCTCTCTTTTCCAGTGTTAATTAAAATCAAACATTTTGCAAGTGGCTGGCACTTTGTAGTTCTAAACAACGAGAGACGATGCAAAATGAGAGGCAAAGCTTTAATTGCAACTTCATTTGTGATTGCATCCCCGTTGGTTAATTCATGAAGTGTTTGGTTTTTAAAAAAGGTTAACACTTCCATTCAATTCCCATTATGACAGTTCCAAATACCTGGTGTTATATTAGAACCCTTTCCAACGTAATTCTATATTCTAAAAGGAATTTGAAAAGCGTCCAACAGTATATGGTCATTAAACATTTGTGTGACTTAAAAAGAGGTTTGAAACTTCATGTAAATAATTAATGTCATTGACTGTATACTTCAATATCACCCATGCCCCTTACAGTGCATCTACATTACTATCAACACTATCTAAATCTATGACAGCAGCAACGTTACTCTGACTATTCTTGTATACTCTTGGACTGCTAATTAATCCTCATATTCAGAGCCTCAGGAATGCTCTTCACCATAGAGTGTGGAGTTGGGGGCACTACGTACTTTTAAGGCAGCAACTGATAGCAAGTATAGGGAGGAAAATGGAGTTGTGCCTACAATCACATCAGCCACGATCTTAGTTAACGGTAAAGGAAGCTTGAACAGCCGACACACATTCCTAATTTGCATGTTATGTAAGCTCATAACAACCGCTTTGGGTTTATAGTTTGGGAAATTTGTATTAATATTGCCAGAAATACCACATCATAACCCTTTAATCAAGTGGAATTATAAGTTACAACAGTCTATGCCAGTGGCTTCTGTTGGTTTAAAATATTCAGCAACAAAAAGTGTTCGTCAGTGAATATTACTGCCACTAAGAGCGTGCAGTGCCTTAAAATTATTCTGCCATTATATTAGATCATGCCTGATCCATACCTCAACTTATCTACCCAACTGCAATAAGAAGACTGTATCAAGCTCAGTCTTGAAAGTTTCAACTGATGTGACCATCAACAAGATCAACTTAAACCTAGTCATGACTTCAATCAGACTTGCACATCAAAGTTCACTCGCAGGAAATAAAATATTATACATTCCATACTAGCAGGATGTCACTGAAACCTGCAGTGCATTTGAAATACTTCATTTGTACAACAGCAAACCTAGCTCTGGAAAACTCCAATGTATGTTTCATGGGATCAGCCTTTTAATGAGGAATTTTACATGCAGTGTGATACAGGCAGGGCGCTTGATTAAAGAGTAAACTTGCACCAACATCATGCTTTCCACATTTCCCAATCCCATATCGACGAAGGCAAATGGTCTACTTCTGTTACTTTGTCTTATGGTCTTAAAAGATTAGAAATTGCTTCAGAGTCAATTAATTCCATTAGCGGTTCTGTAAAATAGGGAAACACAGCTACTTATGCGTCTACAGTCAGGTTTAACAAACATATGGCCAGGCATTCTACTTTTAGTGGTATTGAATGGGGAATAAATATTGGCTATATCATTTGTACAACTTCCCATTCTTAGAATGGTGTCATGGGATCCTTCACATACATCCGAGCAGACAGTCAGGATCTTGCGTTTAATAAAATTATCTAATTACCGTAACCATCGACAGCTGTCAGTCTACTTCTTCTAACCACCGACCACCAAACCTGACCTGGGACTGGTATTAAAGGAATACTAACATTACAAATTTATAGACATCAGAATTTGGGGGTCTCACTCCACAACTTCATTACATTTAACAACTTCACAGATTCAGCTACAAAACAAAACTTCCATGGCTTTAGTACAACAGCACAGTTTCTCCTGCAGCCTTTAGCTAATTACTCACTGTTGACAATCATACGTTTAAGCAAAAATCACAAAACTGTATCATTTTAATTTCTGAGGCTAATCTATTTCACAGCCAACGGCTTAACAAAGCAATCAGTATAACAACAACATCATTGTTCATCTGCGAAATAACTTCAGATCAAATTTCCATCCTTGGTGCCAGAAACCTCAGTGAGGACTCAAGCTGCTCCATAGTCACTTGCAGAATTTATATCAGTAGCAACTCTATCATTGGACCCTTTTGTACAGATACAATTTGTTTAATCACTTATCACCAGACAATGGGCAATCGGAAGCTTCTGGAGAGTACAAGACCAAAGTAGAAACAGGGTGGACTAAGACTGATACAGTGAAAAGGTTTGTTTATACAAGAACATTATAAACAACAGCAAGTAGAGGCCATTCAGTTACTCACTTCACTTGGAGAGAATGAGTGCTGGGTGACATAATACAGACGGATGTGTCAAGCCAATGACTACCTTAGAAACAAATAAAAGGATAAAAATCTGATTATGAGCAACTTTTCCGAATCTGGAGCTTACCTAAGGAAGCTAGAAATAACACAGAAGCCAATTATACCTAATAAAAACCTAAAGAACTGCCGATGCTGTAAATCAGGAGCAAAAACAAAGTTGCTGGAAAAGCTCAGCATCAAATGTATTGAGCGAATTATACCTGCCGTACTGCTCAAACTTCTTTCTATCATTCATCCACAGGATTTGGACACCACTAGCTAAGGCAGCATTTATTGCCCATTCCCAAATGCTCTGGAGAAGGTGTGATTAGAGTTGCCTTCTTGCTTTGTTGCAGGTTGTGTGGTGTACATACACCCACAGTGCTATTAGGGGGGTAGCACCAGGATTCTGACTGAGTGACAGTGAAGGAATGTCAAACAGTTCCATCTCAGGAAGATGTGCAGCTTGGGTGGGAACTTGCAGATGGTAGTATTCCCTTGTAATTGCTGCCCTCGGCTTTTTAGATGGTGGAGGTTGTGTGTTGAGAAGGTGCTGCACAGCAGCCTTGTTGAGTTATTGCACTGAACCTTGCAGATAATGCACACAGCTGCCACTGTGCATTGGTGGAGACAGCAGCGAATGCTGAAGATGCCAGTCAAGTGGGTTGCTTTAGCTTGGACGATGTTGAGATCCTTGAGTGTTGCTGGAGGTGCACTTATGTAGAAGAGTAGAGAGTATATTCCATTACACTCCTAACTTGTGCTTTGTAGATGGTGGACAGGCTCTGGGGAGTCAGAAGGTGAGTTACTCACTGCAGCATTCCCAGACTCTTGTTCTCACAGTCAGCGTACACATAGTACCAATCCAATTCAGTTCTGTGAAATGGTAACCCCCAGAGGTTGGTAGTGGAGAATTCAGCAATGGTAATGCCATTGCATGTCAAGGGATGATGGTTGGATTCTTTCTAGTTGAAGGCAATTATTACCTGGCGCTTGTGCAGTACAGATGCTACTTGCCAGATATTGGCCTAAGCCTGAGTGTTGTCCAGGCCTTGTTGTATTTGGGCAGGGGATACTTCAGTGTCTGAGGAGTTGTTCATGGTGTTGAACATTGCACAAAAATCCCCACTTCTGATTTTATGATGGAGCGAAGATCATTGATGCAGCCAAAGATGGTTGGGTCTGGGACATTATCCTGAGAAATTCCTGCAATGATTTTAGCTGAAATGACTAACCTGTCAAAAATAAAATCTTACTTTTTGTTAGGTATAACTCCAACCAGCTTTCTCCTCAATTCCCATTGGAGGAAATTTTACTCAGGCTCTTTAATGCCTTACTTGGTTAAAAGCTGCCTTCATTTCAAGGACAGTTAGTCCAATTTACATCATGTTCAGCTTTTGTATATCTGTTGGGACAAGATAGGTACTCTCACATAAATGAGTAATATTTTCAGAATCTGAAGACTGCAAGTTTTTCCTTCCCTAAAGAACATGGAGTGGTTCCATGGTCACCATCAGACAAGCTTTTCATTGCAGATTTTTATTGCATATGAATGTCACCACCTGCCCTGGTGGGAATCAAATCCATGGCCCCCCAGAGCATTAGCCTGGGTCTCTGAATTACTAATCCATGGACATTACCACCAGTTCACCACCCTCTCCTTGGAGTGAAAGGAAGTGAATAAACTGCAACAGGAATTAGGGCTATGCAGTCTAGCAGTAGACTACAGGGCATATTGACCGATCACGGTATCCCTGAGCTCAAATACACATAATTAGCACTAAGAGGCACTATCAACAGTATTATTTCATTCAGTCAAATGGCACATTAGCTGCAGTATTGCTGTTAAATGTACATTTATGATATTTATTAAATAATTCATCACAGTGAGTCAGGAGACATGAAGTTTAGCTACTCCCTTTACCCCGTGAATGAAGAAGCTCACTTCAAAACCACACTGTTGTGGAGATGAACCTGAGAAACTCAACACTTCCTTAACCATGTTAAATAACTTTTCAAAAAAGCAGCTTTTAGTTTTTTAATGTACAGAGTTAATGTTAAATATCTGTATCATATATCCAATTTAAATGATTCTTGCTCTCTAACAATTCAGGGGTTACTTAGCCACAAATAAAATCAGATTTCCAAAATGTTCTCAGGGAGTAGGATTAATGAATCATAGAATCCTTTCGGTGTAGAAGCAGGACATTTAACCCATCAGGTCCACACTGTCCCACCGAAGAGTATCCCAACCAGATCCACCCTCCTACCCTATTCCTGTAACCTGCATTTCTCATGGATTATCCACCTAGCCTGCACATCCCTGGACACTATTAGGCAATTTAGCATGGCCAATCCACCTAACCTGCGCATCTTTGGACTGTGGGAGGAAACTGGAACATCCAGAGGAAACCCACGTAGACATGGGGAAAAATGTGCAAACACCATACAGTCAGTGGTGGAATTGAACCCAGGTCCTTGGTGCTGTGAGGCAGCAGTGCTAACCACTGAGCCACCGTGACAACCCAGAAACAATAAGTTAACAAGTTTGGATTATAGGGTTCAGGAGTCAGGAAATGGTGATGTGGGGAATTTACTTGAAGCCATGATTCGATGCTCCTATGAATTTGAAACAGCTATCATGACAAATTGGTATGCAACAAAATCTGTTAATACAATACATCACACAACATGGTACTGAACAGACCAGGCATTCTGGCAATAATCTTTTGGTGGGACAATTGAACATACAAGATGGGTACTCTCACATAAATGAGTGAATACCTGGGATAAAACATCTTATTCAAGTTCATGGTCATTGCTCTCCTGCAGTTCCTAAACACATTTTGGAAGAGTATTACCACTTGAAAGCAGAATGTTTAAAGTAGCCATGCACATTTTTTTGCTTACAATATATTTCAATTTTTGTTGTAGGAATTAATCTAGACTAATTTGCAATATTGCTTCGGTTTTTAAATCTCCACGCTTGGCAAGCTGCTTCAAGTGCAGGGTCACGGGAGCATAGCAAAGAAGCAATGCACCTGGGATCTGACTGCACAGGACAAGTGACTGTTTATCTACTTAGTCAATTAGATTGCAAGATTCAGATTTTAACCAATAAATAACAGAGAACAAAATGTAAAACAAACTGGTAAATTCAACAACAAATGAGGTACTAAAGAGAATATAACAAGTGGGAAAGAAAGGCTGGATAGAGAAGAAAATAGAGGCAGAGAAGAAAATTGATTTTGCTCAAAGAAAATGGCATTTTAAAAATCTACGACTGCTAAACAGTGAAAAGAAAGAGATTCCAGACTTCTTGTTAATTTTCAGCGTTAGAAGGGGTGATTGGCAATAATTACTAGGGTGAATTAAAAGGATACAATGTGATGGCAGGGGCAAGACACCTTTCTGTTCCAAGTTTAGTTCGCCTCTATCATACAAGAACAGCACCTTCACAAAGTTCATTGGTAAGATAGATAGTGAAATATTATTTTTTTTCAAAGCTAGTGTTGCAATGACAACTAAGGCAGCAGTTTTGAGATATTCTTATTTCAGGCAGTGTCTGCTCCTCATCTGAAGTTGCCTCACTAAGTGCACTGAAATAACAGCAAATGCTTTGTGGTATGAACGTGCTACATAAAATTGTCAGAAGTAGACAACTTCTGCAGGGTGCTGTCCAAGGTACTGAATATTAATCAAGGTGATCCTGTGAAGTACACTGCAAGAGTCATCACAGCAATGAGGCTGAAATTATCAACCACATGACATGTAAATTTATGACATTTAACTGTCAAACTTGAATAAACCTACAAGTTTGAAGAACAGCAAACAGAGATAGACACTGTGCACCCCAATTAGGGTACTTTTCCCCAAAGTGATTTCAAACATGGACCTTAATATTTCTGTGGGATTAGAAATACTGATATCAAACATATTACCAACTTTCCAGTATCATCGTCACTCAGCTAGATTGAAAATTAATCGCACAACAGAAATCTTATTTGCGGCATTAATCCAATTGAATATGGTAACCTTTTTTACAATATGTCGAAAAAAAGATGTGGTTTCTTGATATTGCACGAGGACAGCATTAAAAAAAGCACCTACTATGAATTCATTGCTTTTGCACTTCAAGCAACCAGTACCTGCAGGTATGTTATTCTCCGCTGAACTAGATCTGTCAGATCCTTGGCCTCTTTCTCTCTCCATTTATCAGCTCCATCTGTTTGACTGAGGTAGTACACATCAGTCATAATAGACCTAAAAATTGCAAGCAGACATATGCAAAATTCAAAATAAGTCATTGGCTAATAGTTATAGAAAGTGCATAAAATTTATTTGGGTAACCAAGTCAAGGGGGCCCAAAGTCTACTACCTCAATAGCTCCCAAAGTCTCCAGTATAAATACCTTCCGTGTCCGCGCATTGGTAAAGGATGGCAGGAATTGAAAAGCAACAAAGACGCTTGAAGTCAGGGACGGTGTGGAGTGAGAAGTGTGTGGAAGAGAGGAAGGGCAGTAAAGTAAAATTAGCATTTCTGTACCTTAAGCTAATAGACAGTGAACACATTGGTTGTATTTTTCCAAAAATCTTTGGATTCTGCGGGAGGTACCAGAGGATTGGAAAACTGCCCATTCTAAAAGGGAGGGAGGGAAGAAAGCATAACTATAGGCCAATGAGTTTGAAGTTGTTGGAAAGTGTTGGAATCGCTTATGAAGGAAGTAACAGAACATTTGAAAAAAAAAAATCCTAATCAAGCAGAGCCTGCACAGCTTCACGAGAAGGAAATCGTGTTAGACTAATTTAGGAGTTTTTCGAGTAAGTTCCAACTGGAGTGGATAGAATGGAAAGCAGATGTGCTGTATGTGGACTTCTAGGAGGAGTTCAACAACTACTTCAGAAAAGTTTAAGTCATTAGAGAAGAACCCATAGAGATAATATGGAGATAGTATATTGGCGTGGACAGAGAATTGGCTAGCTGGCAGAAAACAGTGAGTGGGCTTAAGGTTATTTCACTGTTCTTTTCATCTTTACTCCCATGGGATGGCTTCAAAATAAACATGGAATAAAATATGCACAAAGTGAAGAAACAGAACGCATGACTGTGCACAGCAAGTGCACAATTCAAGATGGCAGCTTGGTGACAATCAAACGTCAGCTTTCGACATTGAGCCTTCGGCCAAGCTGCCTTTTCTCAATTACAGCCTTGTGTTTTGACTAAAAATTTCTGGTGTTGAGTAGTGGTTTAATAAGAATTGCTCGTCTCCTTGGATACCTTAGGGTGTTACTTTAAATGCAGATGTCAGAGATGAAAAGCTTGAAGCAGTACTGCTCGTCACAGCAGGTCACATGCATATGGATTGAATGGTGTTATAGTTGAATTAATGGGAACCAGATTCAAGGTAGTATCATTAATTGCTCTTGAAGTTTCCATGGTATTCAGCTTGACTACTTCAATGTGTTCTAAACCAGATTTGTAAAACCTCAGATTGTTAGTTTGTTCAAAACCTTTGGAGCATCCTTCAGACAAGAAGTTATTGGACATTTAGCAGTCTAGATAATCATCAGCTATGGAGCAACAGGGTAGGGTGGATGAAGATTCTATGGCTGTAACCTACAGTCCAGGGAAAACCCAACATAAGCTGTTGCTGTTCACAGCTGTTTGCAGACCTTATCTCTGCACTGGTATTGCTTTACCTTGCAAGCTATTGCAGTTAATATCGTGCATGGAAGGTATTATACCACCCCAACTGATGTCTGCAAGACAGGTATCTATTCTAGCTGATGCAAGAAAAGCCAGCCAAGGTTTCCTGTTCCTCATCACTATTCTGCAATACCTGTGTTGTTCCGATGAAGACTGTACTTGTCTATGAAGCCTGCTGCCATTCACTGTCAAATCTCACATATGAATGATTATTATTTAAGCAAGGTACTGTTGATCCAGACCCTCGCAAAAAGTCAGTACCTTCAAGTGAGGAAAGGAAAAGAAAATTGGTCAGGAAAAAAATATATAAAAATAGCTGCGATACAAAGACTCATTTGTTTTTGACTCATTCCAATTTCGAAGAAAATGATTTTCTTTCAAGCAAAGGCCATTCTGCCTTTCAGAACTTGACCCTCTGCAAAGCATAGACCGCCATGCAGCCCTCTCATGCCAGGAAGATATTCTGACTTTCTGACTGATTAGCATCAACTGCACTCAGTGACTGGATAGTAAAGGAGAGAATTCAAGGAGAATTGAGCAGGATATTGACAGTGCGTCAGGCAATTTGTGAAGCTAAGAATTCAGGCAGTGAGTACAAGAGCTTATTTCACGGGCTATATTTTCTTTTCTCATCTCATGTTTCCTTTGTTGCTGTTTGAAATGAAATGAAGCACAACAGCTGTAACATTATATTCCTCGCTCTATTTTTTATTACCCTAATGCACTTTGTATGGTGCGATCTGCCTGTACTGGGCAAAAAAAAAAACAAAACTTTTCACTGTATCTAGGTACATATGACAATGGTAAATCAAATCACATCAAATAAATTCAGGCGTCAAGTTTTCTTCTCCGAGAATGACATCTCACATTAAATACCTCGTTTGGCACGACCAGGAGAAACTTTTATACAGACGGCGTATAGTTTGGGTCAGGGTCATTGTGGGAGGATAAGTGAAACCGAACTGCTTGTCTTCCTTATTCAGTGACAACTGCTAATGGCAGCCATAATTGGCACTAATTCCCTTTTCTTTTGGTAAGACAGATTCCTCATTTACATGACCAAGCAGAAACGTATTTGTCTATTATCTCGAAAAAGTTTTTTTAAAAATCCCACCTTTCCTTTCCAGCTTTACATCTCTCCCTAGCTTATCCATTAACAGTATTGCTTAGACCAGCATAAGGATGGCACAATCTGGACATCCAAACTGGATGGATGAAACAGAATGGTGCTCGCCAGCTCAATTCTAAATGCCCATCACCTCCCAAACCTGACTCCCTCCAGCTGAAGTTCAAAGTTTGGTATCCACAAAGGACACAACTCCTGAAACAGTGCAAGTGAATACCTAAAACAAGGACTTAAGAATGGAATCTCGGGTGTTTCTGAAATTAGAGCTTCAAAATAGCCATGATAGGTTGGCTGAGGGATTCTTTCACCTCTTGCTGCATAAACAAAGCCGATATGTCTCCTCCTCATGGATATTTACAGGCTTCTATTTACAGCATTAGATCAGTACCAACATAGCTATCTCGCTCAAAGAGAAGAGGACAACAGAAAAGATGAAGTGCAGCGTTTTATGATAGCAATGTACATTATCAGGTTAACATGCAAAGGAGCTTTAGAGTGGAGCTAGCTTGTTTGATGCTTGAACCAGATGTGTTTGGCAGAAGCACAAAATACAATTCCATTTTCTGTTTGCAAAACCGTATTATGAACAGACATGCCTCATCAAAAAGAAAAAAAAACTGACAACACAATGCAAGGTGTAATCTTGATCCTGCTGGGTAAATAAATGCACTCAATAACAGTGAACTGCTTACTTCACCAGGCCACCAAGATATCATCTTCAATGATTCAAAATTATGACATTCACAGTCACTGCACTGAAAAAGTCAATCTGACCCACATTTAAATGTAGGTTCAAGGGAACACTTGCAGTGAACAACAATACAGTGATCCAATTGAGGTAATCCTATTTGGAGCAGTCACTTTGTTGGGTGTTTTTTTTTTCAAACAGACCCCCTAATAGTTGCAGAGAAGTAGAGGAGCGGATTGGGAGGCAGATACTGGAATGGTGCAGAAGTCACAGAGCTGTAGTCATGGATGACTTCAACTTTCCAAATATTGATTGGAAACGTTTTAGTTGTAATAGTTTAGATGGAGCGGATTTTGTCCTGTGCTTTCAGGAAGGATTCCTGACACTGTATGTGGATAGACCAACACGAGGAGAGGCCACTTTGGATTTGGTGCTTGGCAACGAACCGGGTCAAGTGTTAGACCTGTTGGTAGGACAACATTTTGGTGGTAGTGATCACAACTCTGTTACTTTTACAACAGTCATGGAAAAGGATAGGTACACACAGCAGGGTAAGGTTTATAATTGGAGGAAGGGTAATTACAATTCTGTTAGGCAAGAACTGGGTAACATAAAATGGGAACAGATGCTGTCAGGGAAGAGCACTATTGAAATGTGGAGATTGTTTAAGGAATGCATACTGAGTGTGCTCGATATGTTTGTCCCGAGCAGGCAGGGAAGATGCAGTCGAGTGAGGGAGCCTTGTTCCTCAAGAGAGGTCAAACGACTGGTTAAGAGGAAGAAGGATCCTTATGTAAGGTTAAGGAAACTAGGAACGGAAAAGGCTCTAGAGGGATACAAGTTATCCAGGAAGGAGCTGAAGAAAGGGCTTAGAAGAACTATAAGGGCATGAAAAAACCTTGGCAGATAGGATCAAAGGAAACTCCAAGGCTTTTTACATGCACATGAGGAATAAGAGACTGACCAGAGAAAGGGTAGGGCCAATCAAGGATTGTAAAGGGAATTTGTGCACAGAGCGTAAAGAGACAGGAGAGGTCCTTAATGAATACTTTTCTTCAGTATTCACAACTGAGAAGGACCTAGTTGTAGAGGAGGATAGGGTGAAACAGGCTGGTAGGCTAGAGGAGGTCGAGGTTAGTAAGGAGGATGTACTAGGAATTCTGAGGAACTTCAAGATAGATAAGTTCCCCAGGCCCGATGGGATTTATCCAAGGATTCAAAGGGTAGCGAGGGGAGAGATCGCAGGGCCTTTGGCGGTGATCTTTTCATCCTCACTGTTCACGGATATAGTACCGGAAGATTGGAGAGAGGCAGAAGTCATTCCCTTGTTCAAAAAAGGGAATAGGGATAACGCTGGAAATTACAGGCCAGTTAGTCTTACGTCAGTGGTGAGCAAATTATTGGAAAGGGCTCTGAGAGATAGGATTTATGATCACTTGGAAAGGCACAGCTTGATTCGTGATAGTCAGCATGCATTTGAGGGGTAGATCATGCCTCACAAACCTTATTGAATTCTTTGAAGAGGTGACCAAATGTGGATGAAGGTAGAGCAGTGGATGTGGTATACAGGGATTTAGCTAAGGCGTTTGATAAGGTTCCCCATGGTAGGCTCAAGTAGAAGATAAGGAGGCATGGGACAGGGGGAAATGTGGCAGATTGGATTCAGAATTGGCTGACCCTTAGAAGACAAAGGGTGGTAGTGGACGGAAAATATTCAACATGGTGCTCAGTTACGAGTGGTGTACCACAAGGATCTGTTGTGGTTCCTTTTCTATTTGTGACTTTTGTAACTGATTTGGATGAAGGAGTACAAGGGTGGATTAGTAAGTTCGCGGACGATACAAAGGTGGGTCACGTTGTGGATAGTGCGGAGGGCTGCTCTGGGTTACAAAGGGACATTGGTAGGATGCAGAGCTGGGCTGAGAAGTGGCAAATGGGGTTTAACCCTGAAAAGTGCGAGGTGATTCATTTTGGAAGGACAAACTTGAAAGCAGAATACAGGGTTAACGGAAAGATTCTTGGTAGTGTGGACGAGCAGAGGGATCTTGGGATTCATGTCCACAGTTCCCTGAAAGCGCCACCCAGGTGGATAGAGTTGTTAAGAAGGCATATGGTGTGTTAGCTTTAATTAATAGAGGGATTGAGTTCAAAAGCCATGAAGTTACGCTCCAGCTATACAAAACCCTGGTTCGGCCACATCTGGAGTATTGTGTCCAGTTCATTACAGGAAAGGTGTGGAAGCATTGGAAAAGGTGCAGAGGAGATTTACCAGGATGTTGCCTGGAATGGAGGGAAGATCTTACGAGGAACAGTTCAGAGAGCTAGGGTTTTTCTCTTTAGAACGACGAAGGATGAGAGGTGACTTGATAGAGGTGTACAAAATGATCAGAGGTATAGATAGAGCAGACAACCAGAGACTTTTTCCTAGGGTGGAGGTAGCTATTACAAGGGGGCATAGTTTTAAAGTGAATGGAGGTAGATACAGGGGAGACGTCAGAGGTAGGTTCTTTACTCAGAGAGTGGTCGGGGCGTGGAATGCATTGCCAGACAGGGTAGTGGAGTCAACCTCATTAGGGGCATTTAAGCGGCTATTAGATAGGCATATGGATGATAGTTATCAGGGAGGGGTGGAGGTTAGATAGACCTTTGGTTTAGGGTAAAAGTTCGGCACAACATTGTGGGCCGAAGGGCCTGTACTGTGTTGTACTGTTCGATGTTCTATGTTCAATGTCCTCCAAAGGCCATCAGAAGCTGAAACTACAAAATTTGTAAGGGATTCAAAACTTGGGCTGGATCGGTGCTTAAAATTCACCTGAAGCAGTAATTATCCATTTAGAGGCAGTTGACTCAGCAAGAAGGAGTGCTGTCTGCTTAATTAATAGAAGACTAGTTTTCTCATTTTAATTTTGACTTGGGACCAAAAACTTACCGCCATGACGACTCAGGCTTCCTAAATGTACTTTATCATTTTAAGAAATATATAGTGGATGTTATTATTAAACTATAGATCGCAAAGACATCTCATTGCTTTTTAAGTTTGCTTTGTAGGTTACGCGTTGTCAGAAGCTGTACAAAACACAATGAAATCACAAGCAAGCAGTGCATTCAGACTAATGCTGCAGTGTTATTATATGAGCTGAGGGGCACTTGTAACGGCTTTTTAACATCTGCCATGTGAAAAAAATAAAAACCCAAGCTATCAACATTGTTATGTATCGAGTGGCGAGTAGACATTACCTCTGCTGGTGGCCTAGGTTCTCAAGCAATGCATCTGCATGTCTCTGTGCTTCCTCGCCCTGCAGGTGCTTCACCTTCTTGATTTCACTCTGTACAAAGAACCACAGCTCCTTCACTCCATTCTCAATCTTGCGTCTCAGCTCCTCATGGTCTTTCCCAGGACCTGCTGCACCACATGAGTTGCACAAGAATAAAAGCTCCACGTGAGGGCTTAGAATCACTTCACTTCATCGACAGTACCTGCTCTCCCAACACCCGTGTCTTATTCTGCTCCAGTTTAAATGAAGCAAGCGTCATTGTTATTTAATTGTGAAACCAGCTGAAAATCTGATCCAACTCTCTGGTGAATCTGGTTGCATCTTAAAAAAGTAATTAGTGCAAATGTTAATACAATAAAGCAGGTAATCCAAGGAAACACAGAATCATAGAGTTCTACAGTACAGAAACAGATCCTTCGGTCCAACTCGTCCATGCTGACCAGATATCCTAAATTAATCTTGACCCATTTGTCAGCATTTGGCCCATATCCCTCTAAATCCTTCCTATCCATATACCCATCCAGGTGCCTTTGAAATTTTATAACTGTACCAGCCTCCATCATTTCCTGTGGCAGCTCATTCCATACATGCACCACCCATGGTGAAAAAAAGGTGCCCCTTAGGTCCCTTTTAAATCTTTCCCCTCTCACCTTGAACCTATACCCTCTAGTTTTGGAAACCACCCCCGCTCCAACCCCTACCAAACCTTCACAAAAGACTTTGGCAATTCACGAACCATGCCCCTCATGATTTTATAAACCTCTGTAAGGTCATTCTTCAGCCTCCGATGTTCCAAGGAAAACAGCCCCAGACCATTCAGGCTCTCCCTATAGCTCAAATCCTCCAACCCCAGCAACATCCTTGTAAATCTGTACCAAACACCTTTTTTGCTAGTCTGTTTACCTGTGACTCCACCTTCAAGGAACTGTGAAGCTGCACCCCAAGGTGTCTTTGCTTGGCAACATGCCCCAGGACCCGACCAGTAATTGTACAAGTCCTTTCCTGATTTGCCTTTCCAAAATGCAGCATTTATATGTGTAACTCCAGATTAAAAACACTTTAGTTGGCTCCATAGCACTGTTCAATAATAGGAAATGGGTCATCATGTTCAGAGTTCATACAGGATCAGCTGTTATGCTGTTTCTGTATAAGACACTAAGAAATATTCAGATTACCTTGAAGGATTGGACTGAAGACAGGTGCAGCAAGACAGACTATTTTAACAGAAAGATCTTCCTAACTTACACACAGTTACTTAGTGGTGAAAAGATCTGTGCCATTGCTCACGTATCGCCGCGAGCTTGGCCGAACCCGTAGAAATTTTCCTGGATCAGCCACTTCCTGGTCAAAATGCAAACCGGCACAATATCATAGGACTTCATCCGCTGACTCGTTCACAGTTGAATTCAGTCAAGCAAAGCTTGCTATGAGGGACATTCAGCATCAGCTACAGAATAACTGAGCAGCAGATTGTCAGAGTACATTTTAGTACTGCATAGGTTTGGAAGTGGCTTCACACATAATGCTATACTTAATCTCTGATCTGAAGTGGCTGAAAACATAGCTGCCAGCTGGGAGCGAAGAGCCGCTTGCTTCTTCAAATACTTATCCCCATTGGGAAAAGTGCATTAAGACCTTGGTCAATCAGCACAGAAGACGGCCAAAGTCTGACATGTGTCCTACACTTCCTGCCATCTAACAGCACAGTGACTTTGAGATTGGGCAGGCAAGTTTAGTCTGAGCATCCATTTCACTTGGTTAAAGAAGAACGGAAAGTTCAAGGGGTGGGGTGGGGGGGCGGTGGAAGCGAATATAAATAGACATCTGAAATGTAGATGGGAGTGGCTCAGCACCTTGGCATGGATTCCAACTACAGTCTGACAGCAGTGTACAGAACCACCTCCTTCACAGACTGAATTATTCAGCAGAAGTCAACTACATCGGTGTGACAGATGCTAGTACATAGTGAAAAAACTTCTCACAACAAGCAATAATCTACAAAAGAGACGGCACCGAACTTAACCAGGCCTATAGACAGACCCAATTAAACAACTTCACCTCCAGTCATTGTCACACATTATGATGATCGGAAGCACTATCCATTTATATCTTTATTTCATTTGGTAGGCTACTTTCTTCATACCATGACAAAGACAAGATCTTGTTTGGGAGTCAGAAGGTTCAATACCTACCTAGCAGCTAGACCCTAGCTCAAGGTGCTTAAGGGACAAAGCTCCTCGATTCTTATTTTGTCAAGTGTATTTCCGGCAGAGTGCTTTTCTTTTGTTGTTTTGTTACCTGATTGTTGTCTGGTTTCCCATTATTAAACAACACAAGTACAGAGTTGATCATTTAACAACAGTTTACCTCACAAGCTGGAACAAATATAGCAGCTGATAATGTTCACTTCATGGGTGGTGAAAGGGAAACCCATCAGAACATTTCTATATCAGGTAAAGGTTGTTAAATGCATCAACTGAAGTTCAGCAAATATGGGTAGAAGGCACTGGCAGAACAGACAGTTAGCGACACAAGAGCTGAGTTGAGTCAGGAGATATATGCCTGTACTGTTTGCAAATAAATTTAATCCAAGTAAAGACTAACTCTGGATTCTGCCCTCAACTACTGGCTACTCAAGATTATAACAAAGGGTTTCTGACAATGAACCGGATTTTTACACTTTGCAGACCCAGTTGAATGAGGTAATCACTTACCATTGCCTGGTTGCTTCTTATAGATTTCTATCTGCTCTTTGGCCTTAATCAGTTGTTCTTCTAATTCACGCACTCTTCCAGCAGCACCAGGTCCATGGTCAATGGGGCCTTCAGGAATTCTGAATGGAGATAGATTAGGTCAATCAAATCAGCAGTGCCTCTGTATTAAAGTACCGGAATACGCTCGAGCACACGAGGTACACCATTACCAGGCTAGAATCTTGGTAAATTATTTTCCTAAACTGCAGCTGCATTGCAAGTAGCTGTACACACCAACTTTCTTTCATACCAGGGTAAAATAACATTTTATGTGCATAAACAGCGATATTAGAGCTAACTGGTCAGGATGCACGATCTGTCAGTGAATTCCAGTTTTTTGTTATTCATCTCCTTAAAGAACCTTTTGGAACATGTCAAACAAAACCTCTGGTACAGAAGCAATATGCAAAACACACCCTTGAGCAATTCACATTCTGTCCACTGAAATATCTTGCCTTTTTTTTTTAAGTGGCTTTATAGGGAATTCAACAAGATTTTCTTTACGTTCATTTATTTCTTTCATGATACCTCTACATTGGACTGTCCAGCTTCTTGCAGACAGGCTGGTCTGCTCTGTTAAACAAAGAGGAAAACAACAGAACATCTTAAAAACAGGTTTTAAATGGTCTTGAAGAGGTTATATTTGCCTTACAAAACCCCAGACAAATTGAACACCCCGTGTCAACAGAGGCTGCAATAAGAAGACAGCCATTCATAAAAACCATCACCGCTGCTTTCCGAAATTGTGCAAACGCACTCATGTTTCATTCTGTGGACTTAGTGGCACAGAGTAATGACTGAGACAGTCACGGGTAACCTTGTAATCCACTGTATTCATTGTCAGTTTCAGCACAGTGGGAACAACAATCATGGAGTTGGTCACTTTGGAGAATGAGTGATGGATTGCAAGGAAACCAAATATGGAAGGAAAATAATTGAAATACCTTGCCTAATTAGTGTGATGCATTACAAAAGTTACTGTCACCATCACTGTTGACATTCCATTTTAATTTTGTCATGTCAACATGAAATATGCTACTATAATATTTGTCTCAAAATGCTGAAAAATGTAACTTAGATTTAAGTTAAATTATATGTTGTATTAATCACTGTTACATTTGTTCTCACCCCATAAAACAGTTCTGCACCTGCTCTTGTTCAACTCGAAACTCATGGGAGAGAGACATGTTGCTGAAACTTTTCATATTGCAGAAACTTTTCATATTGCACTCATCAGGATAAATGCAAGAATGCCAAACTGCAAAATTCACAACAATTTAAACTATGGGAGGAAGGGGTGCTGAAAGGTTAGCAAGCTACCACTAATTGGCCAAGGCATCATCATAAGCAGCAGGAAATTATAGGTTCCCCAAGCTCCCAAGAATTTGCTTGCCAACCAAACAGCATACTTTCTTTGCATTTCTCCTCATGACAAAAGCTGCAGCGACATGTCTGACTTATCAGTGAGTTTCAACTTGTTCAACTGTTCACTTCATTGTTTTTTAAAAAAAAAAAAGAAAATCTGCAAGAACTTAGAATGTTTAAAAGGTTTGGTTCAATATTGTTACTTTGCTAACTATGTTTTTCGATGTGTTCAAGAAGGTGACGATGGTCAACACTCGAGAACACAACTCTCTCATTCATGGCATTTCGTATAAGCTGCAGGCAATCACAGGTCAGATGTAACAGAAATACACACGATCTACTTCACAGCAAGGTCTTAACCTCAACCTTGGAAGAACATCTCCTGCAGAAGTTTCTCCATTTTCTGTACTAACCTTATGGTTATATTGGGTGAAGTCTTATATGGGCCTGACCGACTTAGGCTAAAGCAAGAAATCTTAGAATTGCATGAGCACTTCAGCGAGGCCTATCCAAGCATTGTGAATGAGTCAATGCATCTTTTAATGAAGTTCCTGTCATTGAGGACAGATTCTCGTGAGGCATCGATGAGTTGCCTATTAAGGAGGTTATTGTTTGTCAATGACCTTATTGCAGATTTCGCCTCATTAATATTCAGCTCCCAGTCATTCCACGTACCATTCGACAAGAATTCTTGAAATGTAAGTCAGAATGGGTACCTGGCAAATTCAGCTCACCGCTTGGACCAAAGCACCGCCATGTGGGTCACCAGCTCAACCATCTCAGAGCATGCTTCATTGGGACCAGCTACATACACCCTATGTCCAAAGGCATTGGCATCTGATATATGCCAGCCACTAAGACCCCTCTGTCACATCTCTGGTGCAGTGTGTGGGAAATCAAGCTTTGCTAATCTCGGAATCAACTTGAAAGTAAAAGTTTTACCCAAGTTTCAAACCCAGAAAGCATGGAGCAGGTTGTCTGCCCTTAGCTGAAGTGACTATTTATTACAAGTAAACAGACTCTGTTACAAGTAGACAGCAATGGATTATCAGGTACAAGGAGATTAGATTTTTATCCCCTTGTTAATTCTCTCTTACACAAACACATACTGACAGAGGAAGGAAAGAAAGGGTGTTATTGGTGGAAAAAAAAACTAGGAAAACAGTCCAGTGGTCTCTGCACACAGGGTCTGCTAAGATAATTCTTGCGCTGATCAGAAAGTTACTGTTCAGTCTTCCTTCTCTGAATGCTTTTGCAGATTTGCAAGAGGCCCAGGATGTCTTTTACAACTTTCAAAACGTCTCTGACTCATTAATTAAAAGTCATGCCTTACAGTAACTGCTGAAGCAAAGATAACTGGTCTTCTTCAGCCTTATAGTGGTTTTTACTGCAGAGAACAGATCAAGCTCCTGAGCTGGAGATCAGCAGGTTTCTCTCTGCCTTGTTCACAGCCTCAAGCTGTTTAACAGCCTGACAACCAATCACATAGCTGTTGGCACAAAGAATCTCTATTCAAACACATCCTTGGCTCCAGCTCATCTGCAAACTATACTTCAACGACTTCTTGAACAGACGGCTGAGTAAAAGTTCTTATCATGAATGTCAGGTACCTGCTTTAAAAAAAGAAGTGCACTAATCTTCCAGCAATCCTTGGTTTTTAAGACAATTAACTTCTCATTTCAGTCCAGAATTAAAAATAAGGAAAAATATAAAAGACATGGTCTTTTTATCTCTGATCTATTTATGAGATGCTCTATACTTTAATGCGTGTGACCAATGGCATCATTGTAGTAATGCTGCAACAAAGACACTGTGTACTCAGGGACATGTATCTAAGCTTATAGATGCAGCCTCGTCCAGTCTCCAGCCTGTTTACTTGCTTCCTTTGTGCTCACTCACTTTGAAACAATCTGCATTCTCACAAAAGCCCTACGTCGCATTGCCTTTCCTCTCAGTCAGCAATACTGCTGCAATGTGTGGGGTTCAGTTTAGTGCAGACACAAAGCAAGGATAATTTGTCATGGCTGACAGCTGTCCTCAGTCACACCCAGGGATAGAGTTTTATGCAGACCCCCAACGCGGTAAGTCGAGCGTGGCCTCTAATACTAGCCCAGAGGCTCGGACAGCCACATCGAGCAGTCAACGCCAGTGGACAGAGGGAGGGGGAAGGGTGTGTGTGTGTGTGTGTGTGTGTGTGTACCAAATGTTGAGCATCACACCACGTGTCTTGACTCTTTCAGTATTTGCCCAGGTGCACAAGAGGGCACCAATGCCAGAGACATCTGGCCATTCTGAGATAGACTAACATTGGCAAGTTGCTCCAGGTATGGTGAGTGGGACTAGAATCGGATTAGAGGGCACCATAGGGCAAGGTAGGTCAGTGGTTTTCAAGTGATGTGGCACACAGGTGTGCTGGGCCAAGGTGAGCAATAAGCTGCAAAGCTGTCAGGAAGCAGATTGGTGTATGGCACTGTCACTCAGTGCATGGGGCCAGGGAGTCTATCACCTTTGGCTTTTGACCCTTTGCAGGGCTGAGCCAATGAGATCTCATGCTCTGTACTATGGGTCATCACGGCTGTACCTAAGTGGAGCTGGGAACACAGCGACCGTGGGAGCTGCAGTACTTGGGGCTGAGCCTTTGATGGAGATGGGTCCGGGGACAGGAGTTCCTCTCACTGCTCACCTGAGCCCCAAACAGTGGCAGGGGGGCATCTGCTGCTGGTGATGGGCCTCCTCTTCTTTACTAGGCCACACAGCAACCTCTGCGTGACGGGCATGTGTTTAACAGCAATCAATTCTGCCAAGAAAAGTGGGTGTGTCATATTCATTTCATTGAAATGTACCTTGGTATTGCAAAAGTTGGGAACCACTGGGGTAGGTAGTTAATGAGGTGAGTTTGCTCAGATAAGGCAAGTAAACCTGTTAAGTCTCACGGAGAGAAAAGTTTCATGAAACATCACAAAACTGACAGTAGTGAATTAGACATATGTTTCTTATTTAGGTTCATACCTGTTATGAAGTATGGCTGCCCAAACCCATTGTGTGTAGGTCTTTTGCAGTCATCAGACAGTGGAGGATTGAACTTTTGTTAATGTAAGCTTACAGAACAGTACCTCATCTATCAATTGGGCAATTTACAACCTTCTGATTCAACATGGAGTTCAGTGCATAATTTGCTTCACTGCATACTCTTTGCTGTGTAGTTTGTTGCCGTCTCCTTCGTAGGTTTTGGTTTTACTTTTGTTTTTCTTCTTTTGCAGCTGTTCAACATTCTGCTGCTTAAGATTTTCTACCTATCTTCTGCATCGTCTCTTTTCCCAGTAACACATTCGATGGCCTTGCACCACAAACTCTTTTGTCATTTAACCTTTTCTCTCTTCCGTACTGTCGTTGACCTTCCCTTTAGTTCTTTATCTCCTGCTCTCCCCTGGCACTGGCTTAGATCCCATTACATATTTACATTTTCCCAGTGCAGGTTCAATATCCGATAAGGTTAATGCTGTCCCTCTCACCACAGATGTTGCCTGGTCTGTAATTTGCTGCATTTTCTGGCCTGCTCTTTTTTTCCAGCATCTGTATTACTTTGCTTTTATATCAGGTTGAAATCTAATCAATTTGGATATGAACCCAAGTTTACAGGCAAAAAGATACAACTATTTCAGCTTTGTTGTCTCCGTTTTAACTTACGCTAAGCTACTTTGACAATTTCACAGGAAAATACAAGTTTACAGCTTAGAAGCTTCACAAGCAAAATGTGATACTTAAATAAACAGCTGAGCCTGGAAATCTAACTTTAACTAACCTAGTTTAACTATACTTCCAATAGTATTTCTTTATACTTCAACTTGATGTTGAGGATGTTTAACGAAGACATTGCTGGACACTTCCTCTTTTTAATCCGTGCCCATGGTTGACTGAAAGGAATCACAATTCCCCAGGCTGACACCGTTCTTTTGGTATTTCAACAACTCAAACTGAGCAAGCTGGGGAATGGCGAAGATCATGGCGTAGATACTAAGATTCAATTGAGTGTGAGCACTCTGGCAGAGAGTGGATTAAAAAGAAAATTGATAACAAAGCCTGGTATTCAACCTGGCATTCCCACAGTGCCTTTGGATCTCCAGCAATATCCACACAAATTATCCAACAGCTCTCCTGCTCCCTCCCATAAGTATCACTGATCATCAACATGACAACACAGAAGAGTCACTTTGAACACCAAATGATGAAATGCATAACTGATGAATAGGACAGAAATGAAACAAAAGACAGACAGACAGAAATTGAATAATAGGCTAACCAGAAAAAAATGAATGAATTTTTGCCATTTTTACGCCATCTTTCCAGCTTTGAATTTTGCATTTCAACTTTTACAATTCTACTGCCTGCAGGTCACCTGTGAATGCTCTAATTTATAAACCTGTTCAGTTTTTGATCCTTTCTCACAACTAATGCTATTGGACAAATACGTGGCAAGAGCTCTGAAATATCAGTCTTGATCTACAAGCGAATAACTTTAGGGAAATCAGGTCATATATTTCTATTAATCCTTGGAATCTGCAAACCCAGCAGGCTTCACTGATCCACTGAAGTGTCTTATTGCAAAGAGGCATTCAAACAGAATTGCTCCCATCTGATCCCAGAGTGGAGCATTCCACTCCCAGACATTGTCCCATTTCAAGGTCTGCAACATCCACCCTCCGGTGACCAAAAATGCCCTTAACCGCACCTCTTACATGTCCTGCACTTCTGCCCCCAAACCCCCTCCCCGCAACAAAAATACAAAGTCCACCTGATCCTCACCCCACCAACCTCCCATCCAGCATATCATCCACCGTCACTTCCGTTACCTGCAATCCAACCCCACAACCAAAGATATCTTCCCCTCCCCACCGCTATCTGCCTTTTGCAGGGACCACTCACTCCGCGACTCCCTCGCCCGCTCCACACTCCCCACTAGCCCCACCAACCACAGGAAATGCTACAGCCGCCCCTAACACCTCCCCTCTCACCTCCATTCAAGGCCCAAAGCAAGTTTTCCATATCCGACCTGTCGATCCTCCAACCTGGTCTACGGTACCTGTTGCTCCCGATGTGGCCTCTCTGCATCAGTGAGACCAAGTGCAGACTTGGGGACCGTTTCGGAGAGCATCTGCGCTCCATACTCGATAATCAACACCTTCCAGTTGCCAACCATTTTAACTCTCTCTCCCACTTCCTGGGTAACATGTCCATTCTGGGCCTCTACCAGTGTCACAATGACACCACACACAAACTGGAAGAGCAACCTCATATTTTGCCTCGGGAACCTACAGTCCGATGGCCGACACAACTCACCAGTTTTAACATCTCCCCACGCCCGGCCTCATCCCCATCTCTTTGACCTGACACACCCTATCTATCATCTTCACCACCTATTCGCCCCACCCTTCCTACTGACCAATCCTCACAACCTCCCACCTGCATCCACCTGTCAACATCCTACCTTCCCTCCCCGAGCTCCACCCTTCCTCCATATCATCTCCTTGACTTGACACAACCACCCATCTTCTTTCCGATCTATCTGCCACACCCGTCCCACTGACCAAGCCCTACCACCCCTTACCAGCATCCACATATCACCACCCCACCTGCCTTTCTCCAGCCCCACTCATCCTCCCTCTCGCCTCCTTTGCCTTACACAACCTGTCCATCTTCTCTCCCACCTAACTGCACCATCCTTCCCAGTGACCAATCCCTACCACCCGTTACCTACATCCACCTATCGCCATCCCACCTACCGTCCCCCAGACCCCACTCCCCATTTATTTCTCAGCTCCCTTCCCCCTCCCCAGTTCTGAAGAAGGGTTCCGACCTGAAACGTCAGCTTTCCTGCTCCTCTGATGCTGCCTGGCCTGCTGTGTTCCTCCAGGTCCACACTGTATTGACTCTGAGTCCTACACTTTTTATGGTATCACCATGAGTTAAAATGATCCGAGCCAGTGTCAACAGGGCATCAACTAACTGGGAGAAATCATATCCTGTCCTCACTATACATTGATTTGAACTTTCCAGTAAGGTCAAGAATAGGAACTCTTGCTGGAGGAATGAAAATAACACTTGTGACCTGTGCAGGTGAAAACATTGATCAAATTCTACTGGCCCTTAAATTAGCATTTGCTAGATCGCAATTCTTTGTGTGGATACCAAAATGAATGGGCAAAATGCTGAAGACCAGTTACAGTTAACAATGCCATGGTTTAAAACATAGCAGAGGTAATTTTCTTAGATTGGAAGTGGTATGAATAAAATTACGTTTTTTAATCAAACATCATTCCTCTAGTTTATCACCTTCAGATCTCTTGCTTCCATCTTAATTGGAAATAGTTATGTTTTTGCTGGTTGTGACCTGGTTTATATTTCTCTAATTCCCACTGTATTTCGGTATCTTAGCTGAGGTCAATTGTATTTATCTGGGGGTGGCACAGTGGCTCAGGGGTTAGCACTCCTACTTCACAGCACCAGATTCCACCCTTGGGCGACTGTCTGTGTGGAGTTTGCACATTCTCCCTATTCTGCGTGGGTTTCCTCCAGGTGCTCCAGTTTCCTCCCACAGACCAAAGATATGCAGGTTAGGTAGATTGGCTAGGCTGCCCATAGTGTCTAAGGTGGGGAAATGCAGAGATGGGGTGGGTCTGGATGGGACTGTCTTCAGAGGGCTGGTGTGGGCTCGATGGGCCAAATGGCCTGCTTCCACACTGTAGGGATTCTATGATTCTTCTTCTTTTATCTGCAGATCCTGGTATCTATTAGCAATCACTTATGTTTTTAATGTGCTATCCGCCAAGAGACTGACATTTTCTGTGGAAAGGTACATTTATTGGCAGTCTGGTACCTAATAAAAGAGACAATCCTCTTGGAATATTTCTACGCTCAGTGTTGTCTTGGACACGTTATGCTCAATATTTTTCATTTGCAAATCACTTCCATTGAAAGACATATGTGGATCAAAGAAAGAATCCCAATCACTGGTTGCCATTTACAATTCACAGAGACTTTTTTCTAAAAAAAAATTCCTAGGATGCGCCATCACTGGCAAGTTTAACATTGATTATCCACCAATCCATGACCTCAGGAAGGTCATGCTGACATGCCTCCTTGCATTGCCATAGTCCACCTCCTCACAGTACTGTTGCAAAGGTCCAGAGTTGTATTCCAGTGACATGGAAGCGATGATGATGTAGTTCCAAGTCAGGACTTTGAGTGAAATGTGCAGACTAGGGCATTCTCAGGCCCCTGCTTCTCTGGTCATTCCAGGCTGTAGAGGTCAGATTTGGAAAGTGTTGTCAAAGCAGTTTTGATGAATTGATGCAGTCTTGTAGATGGTCTTGCCAACACGTAGACAAGACACTTCACAAGAGGCTGCTCAACAAGATAAGAGCCCATGGTGTTAGAGGCAAGGTGTCAGCATGGATAGAGACTGGTTGACTCCTGATAAAGGAGTCTCTTTCAGGGTGGCAGCTGGTGATACTAGAATTCCACAGAGGTCAGTGTTGAGACCACTACTATTCACGTTTTACATTAATGATCTGGGTGAAGAAACTTAGGGGCATTATAGCTAAGTTTACAGATGACACACAAAAAAGGTGCAGCGGCAAGCAGCATTGAGGAAGCAGGGAGACTGCAGAAGGACTTGGACAGATTAGGAGAGCACACAAAAAAGTGGCAGATAGAATACAATATGGGAAAGTGGGAGAGTATTCATTGTGGTTAGAAGAATAGAGGTGGAGACTGTTTTGAAAATGGGGAAAACATTTCAGAAATCTGAAGTACAAAGGGACTGAGGAATCCTAGTTCAGGATTCTATTAAAATTAACATACAGGTTCAGTTGGCAGCTAGAAAGGCAATTGCAATGATAGCACCCATTTCCAGTGGGCTAGAATACAACATCAAAGATGTGCTGCTGAGGTTGTTTAAGGATCTGGTCAGACTGCATTTGGAATATTGAGAGTTGTTTTGGGCCCCCTGTTCTAAGGAAAGATGTGCTGGCATTGGAGGGGTTCCAGAGAAAGTTACAAGCATGATCTCAGTTAAAGTGCTTGCCTTAGGAGGTGCGTTTGAGGATTCTAGATCTATACTCAATGGAGTTTAGAAGTATGAGAGGGAATCTCATTGAGACTTACAGAATACTGACAGGCTGGGATAGAGTGGATGTGGACAGAATGTTTCCACCAGCAGGAGAGACTAGACTCTTACAAGCACAACCTCAATGAAGGGACGATCCTTTAGAACTCAAATGAGGAGGAATTTCATCAGCTAGAGGGTGGTGAATCTGTGGAACTCATTGCCTCAGGATGCATTCATCAGTGAACATTTTCACATTTGATCCTACAATGGAGGGAAAGTCACTGACGAAGCAGCTGAAGATGGTTGGCTGAAACCACTACTTTAAGGAACTCTTGCAGAGATGTCCTACGGCAGACAGAATTGGCCTTCAATGATGACATGGTATATACTTCAGTCAGAAGACAGTTCAAAGAGTTTTGATTTTTATTTTTTGAACCATTGTCACTCATTTCACCTTGAAGCATGGTCAATTGAATCTCTATACTATCCACCCTATCAAAAACATTCCCTTTTCCTCTTTCCTCTCTCCCACAACTTTTTCTGTCTCCGCACTGGCTTAAAAAAAACTATCAAACCTCTATTTTCTTCTCACTTTGATGAGTGATCATCAAGCTTAAATATCAGTTCTGCTCCCTTCTCCACTTGTAAAGTAAGGTATTATGAGTATTTCCACAAAATTCTCTTTTCAAATCAAATTTACATAAAGTTCTGGCTTTGCTTTGATTTAAGACTTGACTAAATATTTCCAGGCACCGTACTCCACTGTTGAGTTAATCTAGCGGTTGTTTTGGTTACAATTGAAAACCATTTTGAGACAACGTTTATGATAGTTTATGACTGGAAATTAATTTCGTTGTCAGTGCTAATATCACAGACTCTCCTTGCAAACAATAGACTGAGCTTCTCCTGCCCAGGATACAATGTCAATCCTTCAATGATCTGCTCCCTGGAATAAGAGATCCAGGATTTCTTCCTTGATTCCTCCGTAACGATTTCAGAATCTTGGCTCTTCTTCAAGAAAGGAACTGTTTATAGAGGCTGCTGTTTTGCTCAGAGTGCAGTGAAAATGCTTTGTATTTAATATCGCCTCAAGGGCTTACATTTTGAAGGATTGTGGAAAATTAAATTATATCAAGTTTTGTAGAAATAATGGTTTCTTTGAAAGGGGTCATTTAAAGTTCACTGTGGACACTGGATTTCTTTTTAAGCAAGATTTCTTGTAAGCCACAGTGATGATAACTGCTTGCTTTGATGTAGACCACTGTTGGGGTTGTTTTGAATAGTAGCTAGCTTGAAGAATTGTTCACTTTATCCGGCTCCATTTGAAGGAAGCCTGTTAAGAACAAGCTTAGTTGGGGGAAAGCTTATTAAATACAAGCTGCCTTGCTGATCTCTCGCATTTTTGAAAAGAAAACTTTCCGTATCAGTTCAGAGTGAAGTCGAAGATCTTTTTTGAAAGAATGATTGAAAGAACATGAAGACTGTATTTCTGGAGCGAGGCTTCAACGTCAAGACGAGTGATTGGTGACTTGACCGTATGTGCCAGAACATCAGCGCAACAGACTCCAGAACATTCTGGCAATGTCAACATTTGCCTTAGCAAGAACTGTGGAGCTCTGATACGTCATATTTGTCTCTTGCTGTTTGAGATTCTGAGCTCACATTTCTCCATGTGCGTACTTTGTGATTACAATTTGAAGGCTAATTGTTCATTTTGTGCACAGAAGTGTCTGAAGAGTTTTGGTGTCTCCATTTTTTTTTTGTTTTCATGATTGCCTTTCTTGTCACATGGTACCATAAGTATCTGGGTGAACTTTTGCTTTAGGACAGGTCTGTCTCACAACATTCTACTGTGTTAGACGGAGTCAACAGTCACACCAACCGGTGGAAATTCTTCTGAACGTTGTCTTAAAGTGTGCTATCTGATAGATCAATCCACAAACTATTTCAGACAGCAAACCATTTCAGATAGCAGAATACTATTTGGTTATGCCTCTGAATTCTTACCAAACTCTTCAGCATTCAAACCTCCCAAGCTTAGTTCATCAGCCCTCCTGTGAAGCATTTAGTGACACATTTAAAGATGTTATCTAAATGCAAGGTCTTGTCTTTTTGGTATTCTTGTAACTCCAGTTCCAGAAGCTCAAAATCGCTCAGCACCAAGTGAATCCTCATAATGAAGTACATGAATGGAATTTATATCATATCATTTAGTGGAAATAATTTATTATTCAAAAACTATTCTGTAGAAAGCCCAGAAACTAGGATAATGAGAGAAAACGAGGCATACAATTTAGTTGAAGCCTCGTTAATGAGATTTAAATATTGATTGTGAGAAATTGTCAGCTAACAGAAAGGGGATATTTTCACAAGACTCAACCTCTACCAAATGGTTCAATGCAACAACTTACAGTTGACTTTTGTCGTCTGTTAACTTTCTCCTCTGCCCTGAGGCCAACATGACTCCCACCTTTACTGTGTAAGTTGAGAATATAAGTTTTGATTCAATACCTTCTCACAATTTAACCTGCTTCATATGGCCAGATGTAGAAGACTCTTTACCATTACCAATTCAGTTCTGTCAGTAGGATAAACAACAGGTCAACATTCACAAGATCGGCTTCATTCTTTCTCTTAGTCCCACAAAGTGTCACAATTAATGCCTAAACCCAAAAGAGAATGTGTACAGCTTAAAAAGGACGGACAATCAGTATTGCTGGAAACAGTATCTGGAGTTTCAAGTGCAGCAACTATTTTTTCTTTTGAAAGGTGCCACAGCAATAATAGATACACATTCAGAATGCAGTTGGAAACCAGCAATCAAATTACATCGATATCGTCCAATTCATTAAGCAACATCTTCCATCTCTGCTCTGAAAATAAATCTTAAAAAAAAAATTTGTAATCTGCTTTCATTTGATGAAAGAAGTATGATAAGTGACTGTGTATCATTTTAATAAACCATGAATGTGTAACCGATAGAATGGGAAATCAGAGTTGTCTCATTAGTCACATTGACGAGGTGAACATTGAATGCCTTTCATTAAATCCAAAATGGTTCCTTTAATCCTGAAATCAAGTACTGTGGTTTGAACAGTCATTAAGGCTTATCCGCTTCAAATTCTAAGTATGCTCTGATGCATTTAATGATAACAAATCTCATAACGGGCACTCTTGCTTGTAACTCTATCAGTCTTCTAATCAAATTTTATTACCCTGAAAGGAAACAATACCCTGCAAAGGCTTGGCTTGAAACCATGGATTTCAAATACTATCGCCAGCACATCAAGACCTCCACAGAAATATAAACTTGTGACACATTATCACCAGGTGAAGCCAGAGAGGCCAAGAACTCTGAACTCTTGGAAGCAGAATATCACAGACAACAAAGCAGACCATGAGGATTACATTCCAGTTCTGATACTTGCCAAATGGAGAGCTTGAAGAGGTACTCCAATTAAAGCTGAGCAACCAGGGCAGATTGATAAGTTGCTCTCTAATTCTCTGTGCGAACTCACTCAATGTTATCCTGGTTAAGGAGGAGTTAGATGCATTTCTTAGCATTAAACGGATCAAAGGGTATGGGGAGAAAGCAGGAACAGGAGTTGACGGTCAGCCATCATCACATGGAATGGCGGGATCAGGTCTGAAGGGCTGAATGGCCTACTTCTGTTCCTTTTTTCCATGTTTCTATGTAAACCACCACCAACCACTGGCACCCATCACCTGCATGCACAACCCTGCCAGCCAACACCTCAAACTCCCAACTGGATCCTGGCCTGACCTGATATCTGTTCCCTGCTCCCGCCAGACCCAACCTCCTGGCCTGAACTGACACTCCACATCCCGGATCCAGTAACCGCCACCCGCGACCCCTGACCTCAGCCAACACTCTTTTCAACACCCTTCATCCCCCGTCACTTGGACCATGTGGACCTGACCGTGCCCACCAACCCCTTGATGCGAGGTCCAGCTCTAACACCCCTCTCCCACCTCGTGGATCTGAGGCACTCCTCTGGGCCCAGCCTCCCTTGGGGTCGCTTCACTTACCTGGCACTTTAACCCATTCACCTTCCACGCTGGCCCTCTCACAGGACCTGGCAGTCAATTAAACTGGAGATCACAACTACCCGAGCTGCAGGAAAACAAGGTACTGCTTCTACAAGTATCTTCACCACTGCTGGATTCATGAGCGAGCTTGTAACAGGAGACCCCTTGCTGACGGAACTCGAGTGCAGAAGTCAACTCAAGATTAATCGGGTAATTTTTAACCTGATCAGGCTTGGGAATTGGGTTTCTGCCCCAATCAGAATATTTGGGCCACCAGGCCATTACTCTCACAAATGTTCACCACAGTAGATTTTGTTCTTTCTAATAGAAATCTAGTCTGCGCTGTCACTGAACCATGTGCTAACCTGCTCCATCTGGTCTCTGGACAAATCTCTCAAGTATTAGTGCAGGTAAAAGCAGAGAGAGGCAAATTTCTGCAAATAGGTTACATTTCAACTTCTATTGCAGTTTCAAAAATGTAAGCAGCTCTTTCTCAGCTAACGGCAGGCAGAGGCTCCCATGGAAAAACTTCAGAAATGCCAGGCCTTGGAAAACAGAAAATTAAGCCAATTCCAACATTAATCCAGGTACTCCCATCCAAAAATAAGAAGTTTTCATATCTCGTGTTTCATGTTCAACACAACACTGCCAACCTCACAATTTTGGCATTTGCAACAAAAAAAGATCAGAGAGCTCCAAGAATGATTCTCAGGTAAACAAGGCTCTGGGGAGATGATGGTGTATTGTCACTGAACCCGTAATCCACAGCATCAGATAACAGTCTTCCTGTCCACCGCATCCCCGCACCGCACCCCCGGCCCCCACACCACCGCGCCCTAGCCAAGCTGTTCCATTACAGCTACTACACTAGCAACTAGTCAATAGTGTGGAAAATTGATCAGATATGATGTGTACACAAAAAGCAGCACAAATTACTATTCCATCAGTCAACTCTCAATCATCAGTAAAGGGCTGTTAACACTTGCTGTCAAGCAGCACTTGTTTCGCAACAAATGATTCACTGATTCTTAATTTAGGCTCCATCAGGGCCACTCAGCTCCTGACCTCATTACAGCTTTGGCTTAAACATGCACAAAAGAGCTCCAGCCATAAGGGGTGAGTGACTGCCTTGGACATGAAAGCTGGATTTGACCAAGTGTGGCATTAAGGAGCCCAACAAAATTGGAGTCAATGGGTATCGGGGCAAACACTCCGCTGGTTAGGGTCATGGATAACAAGGTGTGGAGCTGGATGGACACAGCAGGCCAAGCAGCATCAGAGGAGCAGGAAAGCTTGACGTTTTGGGCCTAGACCCTTCTGATGAAGGGCCTAGGCCCGAAACATCAAGCTTTCCTGCTTCGATGACTTGTTATCTCGGATTCTCCAGCATCTGCAGTACCTATTATCGCTGGTTGGGGTCATATCTGGCACATAGGAAGATGGCTGATGTTGTTAGAAGTCAGACATCTCAGCTCCAGAACATCTCCGCAGGGGTTCCTCAGGGTAATATCTTAGTCCCAACCATTTTCAGATGACATATCAATGACCTTCATTGCGCAATCATCAGCAAGCATTGATGTGAGCTATGTTCAGAACCATTTGCAACTCTTGGATACTGATGTCCAAATGCAGCAAGACTTGGACAAGATCCAGGCTTGGGCTCACAACTGACAAGTAATATTCACACCATGCAAGTGCCAGGCAATTGCTACCTTCAACAAGACAGAATTAAACCAGCGTCTACTGAAAAATGGCATTACCGTTTCTGAATCCCAGAGTGCTAAAATCCTGGAGTTACCTTTAGCCAAACATGGACTAGACTAGTCATGTACATATTGTAGCTACAAGTACAAATCACAGGCTAGGAACACCGTGGAGAGGAACTGACCTCCTGACTCGTCAAAGCCTGTCCACCATCGACAAGTCAGGAGTGTGAAAGAATATGCCCCACTTGTCAGGATTGGTGCAGCTTCAGCAACACTCAAGCTTGACACGAAAGCAACCCACTTGCTTGGCTCATTCCACCACTAATACTCTGTAGCAGCAGGGCACACCATCTACCATGTTTATTGCAGAAATTGACTAAGCCTTCTTAGGCAGTACCCTCTGAACCCATCATGAAAGACAAGTGCAGCAGACACACGGGAACACCACAATCTGTAGGTTTCCCTCCAAGTCACTCACTATCCTGACTTAGAAATATACTGCTGTTCCTTCAGTGTCACTGGGTCAAAATCCAGGAACTCCCCTCCCTAGCAACATTGTATCTGTAACACATGGGCTGCAACTGTTCAAGTAGGCAGCTCACCACCCCCTTCTCAAATGTAATTATGGATAGGCACTAACATTTGACCCAGACAGCAAATTCCATGAACCATGAAAGAAGTTTAAAAAGTTATAGATACGAATTTTTTTTTTTTTTGCTGCTTTCAAACAGGCTACTTCCTGTTAATGAGAGATCAACATGGACTTGTCGGGCTCGATGCCTTGTTTCTGGGCTGCTTGTTCTGATTCAGTGTCTAATGTGGATTGTTGCAACGCAGCAAATAGGGACCATTCACCATGAAAAAGTGTCCCCCATTTCTCAAATCAGGGCACAGCCGAACTGTCTTGTGACAGTCACAGCACTGTTGCTTTGATCATGATGCGATAAATGAGACATCACGTTCAACCTCCAAATCAGCAACTCAAATGGCTTCTGAATTACCACAAATATCAATAAGATTAATGCTGCGTTTGACCGAGCAGATCTCTCTCCAGCACCCGAATGAGTATGAACTTGCTGTTGGCATCCTTCAATTAACAGCCTCAGTGGGGAATCTTTGTTGGTTCCATTGTTTGTATTTGGTTGTTACGAGGGAAGATGCTGATGGATGCAAATGAACAAATTACCTCGGTAAATCAATTATTCAACTTCTTGGCAAATCTTAAATGATACCAAATGGCCTCGAATTTAAGTCTTTTTATTGTTTTCTAATTGTTCGACAACCTTTCCCCTCTAATCCCTCCAAGGCCCATTACTGTCCAAGATAACAGTGCTAATTTAATTTTGATCTATTAAACCTCACCAATTGAATCGCTTTACCATGAATGGCTGTGCCTTCAGTCTGGACCCTAAGCTGAGGAATCTCCTGCCTCAACACCTCTGCCTCGCTACCTCTCCTTCCTCCATTATGCCATCCCTTAAGACCCACTTCTTTGGCCATCCACATTAATGATGCCTGGTCTAGTGTTAAATCTTCATTTAGCAAGCCACTGTGAAATTTTTATTATGTTAAGGACTCTATATAAGTATAATGTTTTCGTCACTAAGCCTCTTGACATTCTTTCACCTCCAACCTCAGCTCAGTTACAGAGGCACTCTATCAAATTACGGAGACACTGTACCCCATCTACTTTCATAGACATGTCCTTGTTCAAACCCTCCCTGGTCATCTTGCCTCTCTCCTTGTTGGGTTCAACTTGGCGTTCTTTCCCCCAAGTTGATTTTAAGCTGGTATGCTTGTTCCCAAGTTCATGCTTTGATTCATTGCACTTCCAACTTTTCTCCTCTCATCTATTGCCATACTTTACCCTTGCTCTCTTCTCTTCACTGTCACCCATTTCACCCTCCTCGTCAAATGCCATAGATTTCCTTTCCAGTTTCTCATCCATCCCCTGTCCCCTTCATGGTAACGATTCCATCTCCCTTCAACAATGTTACAACCAATAATATAAATGACTCGGATGGTTGTTTCTGCCAGTACGAATTTCTGTTCTCATGAGAATTACTGCTTAAAAACTGGCTAGAATAACTTCAAATTAGGGCAGTGCAGTTAACGGGAAAGCGATCCAGACTATGCCGAATAATACCAAAAATCTGTAAATTAAGTTCCAATATGTGGAACTGATTGGCAATTATTTAAGGTTGTTTGAGATGCAGGAACTTTTGGGATACTTTCCAACATAAGTTGTTATTGTTAAATTAAAATGCTTCATACTTCAGAAATGGTTAATCAAAAGCACTGTTGTGCACATTTGGCTACTAATTATGGAGAACAGGGATGTTCAGACAGTTCTAAGTTCAAGTAGATTTGAAAAAAGTTGCTGCATTAAAATATATACGCGTTTGAACATCAGGCATGAACTTTCTTTAGGTCAGGCCATTAAATGTCTGCCAGATGCTGATGTCCTTTTTCATTTAAAATTGACTGACTGCTGAACACATTCATGCAGCCAACTAATGTATGCTTTGAGATAACAAGGTGTAGAGCTGGATGAACACAGCAGGCCAAGCAGCATCAGAGGAGCAGGAAGGCTGACGTTTCGGGCCTCGACCCTTCTTTGGCTCTGATGCTGCTTGGCCTGCTGTGTTCATCCAGCTCTACACCTTGTTATCGCACATTCTCCAGCATCTGCAGTTCCTGCTATCTCTAATGTATGCTTTGACTCTTCTTTCCAATTTCTGCAAACCATGTGATATGACTAGTCAGATGGTTAATTACAACCACGGAGTGGAAGTGTTCATAACAAATGCCTGCCAGATTCATATTGATCTGAACAGTCAAACCCAGATTTTAAACCAAGAGGTGAGAAACACACATTCCCTACTATCCTCGCTGTGGTTATTCATGCACCCCTGCTTGATTTTGCTTCGATGAATACAGATAGTATCTAAAGTAAATTGTATTTCATTGTAATTAAGAGTAGCACCAGCTCTGTAGAAAGTTGTTGATATAATATGACAGCATATTTTGAGATAACAGAATAATTACAAATAAACTCTTGGCAGAAGCTGACATCAGTATTTGAAACAAAACACTGTTGTTTCAAGGTCAAAATGTCAACATACCTTTAAGAGACAAAGGCTCTTGTGACACAACGGTATTATCCCTATCTCTAAGCTAGAGCCCAGATTCAAGTCCATCCTGTGCCAGAGGTGTGTCATGACGTGTTTGAACTGAGGCCTGTGATCAGCAATGTGCCACAGGGATCGGTGTTGGGTCCACTGGTGCTTGACATTTAGGAGGATGAAAATTTAGGAGGCATAGTTACTAAGTTTGTGAATGCCACCATAATTGGTGATATAGTGGACAGTGAAGGAGGTTATCTAAGATTGCAAAGGTATCTTGATCGATTGGACTAATGGCCTGAGGGGTGGCAGATGGAGTTTAAGTTGGATAAATGTGAGGCATTGCATTTTGGTAAGACAAACACAGGTAAGACTGATATAGTTAATGGTAGGGTCCTGGAGAGTGTTGTCACAGAGACCGAGGGGTTCAGGTACATTTTTTTTTTCCAAAGTTGTGTCACAGGTAGGCAGGGTGGCATTTAGGGGGTTGACAAGTAACCCTAGAGAGACTTATAAAATCGTAAGGGGGCATAAATAAAGTGAACTGCAAATATATCTTTCCCCAGGGTAGGGGAACTCAAAACTGGAGGGCATATTATTAAGGTGAGACGGGAAAGATTTGAAAGGGACCTGGGGGGCAACTTTTTCACATAGATGGTGGTTCGTATACTGAATGAACTGCCAGAGGAAGTAGTAGATGTAGGCTCAGTTACAACACTTAAAAGACATTTGGACAGTTACACGAGTAGGAAGGGTTTAGAGGGACATGGGCCAAATGCAGGCATATAGGACTAGTTTAGTTTGGGAAAGTCGGTCGGCATGGACAAGTTGGACCGAAGAGCCTGTTTCCGTGCTATATCATTCTATGACTCTACCAGAGTTTTTGAGAAAATCTACTTTTAAGACACATGTTCATAATATCATCAGCATATCTTAGCATATGACGCGAAGGTACAAAGTTTTTAGGTTCTACCTTAACTCGGGATCACTCGAAGCATGACATGCTGATGCAAGTTTGCTACTATTTGTAACTGAGTAGCTCACTGTCAGCCCAAACATAATGCACCTGTGATTTTAACACTTGCTTGTATTATTGAACTGTAATAAGCATCTATTAGATCTTTCAATAACACTTGATTGACATTCTTGCTTCTTATTTTAAGAGGGATAACGTAAGCATTGTGACATCAGCTAAAGTCACCCCGCAGAACACACATCTCGACAACATCTTGAATTTATATAGCACCTCCAGCTTATAAGATCTTCCAAGTTGCTTCAGAGGGGCATGACCAAAAATATCAATTGACACCAACCTACATATGATCATATTATTGAAGATGACCAAATGTTACGTGAAGGAATTGGTCTTCAGGATCATCTTAAAGGGTGAACAAAAGATAAAGAATTTTAGGAAGGGATCACCACTACATTAGGTCCCCGGTGTCGGCCGCCAATGATGAATGGATTCAAAGCAAGATTGTTTAAGATGCCAGAGCTGAAGTGGAGCAGCTAGCTTGAAGCCTTCCTGGCCTGAAGGCGATCAGAGTGGTAGGTATGAGACCTTTGAGGGATTTGTCAACCAAATGACCCTTTTTAAAACAATCAAGGCTCTGCTTAACCAGGAAGTAAATTGCGTGAGTGAATGAGTGATAGAGTGCAAGTTAGGATACCATTGGAAGAATTCTGGATGATCTCAAGCTCATAAAGTATCTAAGAGGGCAGCCAGGAGGGAAAGACTGGAACTGTATTTCCTCTCCCAGAACAGATCATTGATTTACAGCATTTTCGTTCAAAAAGTCTTCAAACACTAATCGTATGCTGAGTTAATATTTATACTTCTGGCACTCCAGTATCGCATTATGCCATGCTCACAGGGCTGTGACTTATATGTAGGCAAGGGTAGGAAATTGGAGCTGCTGGCTCATTTTCACGAACACGCTTCAGTGGCCAAATGGCAGCTAGAGGAGAAATAAAATCATGATTACTGACAAAAATCTCAAAAAGAATCAAAACAGCCATCCATCTGCCTGTCCAAGAAAGCCAAGGACTCGTTTGAGAAAGAAACACTGCTTCTTTCTGCTGGGGAAAGCATGCTTGGGTCATGTTTCTTTACCAAGAGCAGGATCAAATGCAACAAAATGCTTTCAGCGGGGGAAGAGGAGTGAATGAAGAGATCCAAGCGGCAAAAAGAGAAGGCTTTATGAACTTCTTAACAAAAGTATACTTAAAGTGATTCAAACTGATAACCAGCGGACTTTTGAAGTGTTAAAGGTCAAAAGGACAACATTCTGTCAAAGCCCATCATCCTGCAGTAAGTAGACATACTGCGCAATCCCCACTTTAAAAAAAAACATCGAACGCTGCTTAAAATCACAATGACTGTATAGTGAAGGCCAAATCAGCAAGCACTACAGAAAGCAATTACTTGGCCTGTTCAAATGTGCTCTCTACTTTATATCAGAAGTCATTTGAGTTGTTATTGTGACATAAAGGATATCCCCCTCCCTGTTCAGAACAGGAACACCAGAACAGTGGAGAGATTTTCACTGATCCCACAAGATATTGCAAAGCCTCGTCAATGATCACAACTACTTGCTTTTCAATAAAGAAGGTGGATTGTTACTTGAGAAGTACCATTTGCAGCGAAACTTGACCCTATTCAGATATGTGTATTCAGACCACTCAGTGATAGGGAAAATAGGAACTTCCCAATGTGACAGTGAATTTGTAAGTTATCGGAGCTTTTTTAAGGTAGAATGAAACATCCATATGGACATAACTGGCCACACAATTTAAAGGCGTCAGACTATTTTAGAACTGTTTAGTGCAACTTTTTTCTATTTTGTTCAATGAACAGCATTCTCCATTCAAAGTGATTTACATTCAAGGATTATTTCTCTCTATCTGGTACCCCCTTCCTGGAATACACTTTCTCTTATTATCTATCCACGCTGCTCCTCCACAAAATGCCAAGATCGTTACTTGATTTATACGCTTTGCAGGTAGTTTTCTCACCACCCACCTCCTGTTACTTATCTAGACTGGACCACAGCATTCAAAGTTGGATAGCAGCACAGCCAGTCCTATCATACAGTTTCATTTCATGTAATGAAGAGATGAGAGAAACTGAATGAAAACGCCATCAATCTATCATCATCGTGCACGTCTAAGCCTAAACTGTATTCAACGATTATGAAAAATTACATATCTGAGCTGGCTTATTCACAACTTTACTGAACTTCAACGTGCTGAACAATTTTAGACTAGTCTAATCTAGATAAATGCAGGACTTATACACTTAATTGGGACTGCTGCTGAACAAAGAGACCTTGGAGTGCAGATTCATTGTTCCTTGCAAGTGGAGTCGCAGGTAGATAGGATAGTGAAGGCGGCATTTGGTATGCTCGCCTTTATTGGTCAGTGCAATGAGTACAGGAGCTGGAAGTTGTGTTGTAGCTGTACAGGACATTGGTTAGACCACTATTGGAACACGATATTCAATTCTGATCTCCCTGGTAGAGGAAGGATGTGAAACATGAAGGGTCCAGAAAATATTTACAAGGATGTGCTCGGGCTGGAGGGTTTGAGCTACAGAGAAAGGCTTGAATAGGCTGGCGCTATTTTCCCTATAGCATTGGAGGTTGAGGGGTGGCTTTTTAGCACTTGATAAAATCATGAAGGGCACAAACAGAGTGAACAGGCAAGGTAGCGGAGTCCAAAACTAGAGCGCATAGGTTTCAGGTGAGAGCAGAAAGATTTAAAAGGGACTTAAGGGGCAACTTTTTCACCCAGAGGGTGGCGCATGTATGGAATGAACTGCCAGAGGGAGTGGTGAAGGCTGGTACAATTGCAACATTTAGAAGGCATCTGGATGGGTGTACGAATAGAAAGATTTGAGAGGGATATGGGCCAAAAGCTGGCAAATGGGACTAGATTCATCTAGGATAACTGGTCGACATGCTTAACAGCTCTATGACTCTATGACGACAGACTATCTAGTTAAACTATAACTCACTCGTCTCTACATCCAGAATTTGAATTCTCATTTTTAACACATTTGTAAAAGTTATTTCACCACTAGCTGATTAAATCTATTCAATTTTTTCAATTAATACAGAGAAATTCCTGATCAATTTTGTGTCAATTAAAGCTTGCTCGGAAAGTGATTTCAGCAGCAATATTCAGTTATTTTTTCCTTTTACTGTTTAAACTTTTTTGCAGAACAAGCTCTGTCAGGCAGCATCAGAAGAGCAGGAAAGCTGACGTTTCGGGTCTGGACCTTTCTTCAGAAATGGGGGAGGGGAAGGGGGCTCTGAAATAAATAGAGAGAGGGAGAGGCGATGATAGAAGGTGGAGAGAGGAGCAGATAGGTGGAGAGGAGACGGACAGGTCAAGGGGACAGGGATGAAGCCAGTATAGGCGAGTGTAGGTAGGGAGTTGGGATGGAGGAGCAGGTAGGTGGGAGGGAAGACAGACAGGTCAAGGAGGCGTGGATGAGACTAGTCGGTAGGAAGTGGGGGTGGGGGTTGGTCAGTGAGGCGGGAGGAAAGCTGACGTTTCAGGTCTGGACCTTTCTTCAGAAACGGGGGAGGGGAAAGGGGCTCTGAAATAAATAGAGAGAGAGGGAGAGGCGATGATAGAAGGTGGAGAGAGGAGCAGAAAGGTGGAGAGGAGATGGACAGGTCAAGGGGACAGGGATGAAGCCAGTATAGGCGAGTGTAGGTAGGGAGTTGGGATGGGGGTTGGTCAGTGAGGATGGAGGAGCGGATAGGTGGGAGAAAAGACGGACAGGTCAAGGAGGCGGGGACGAGAGAGGGTTCTGGTCTTGGGCTGAGGAGATTTTGAAGCTGGTGAAGTCTACATTGAGACCATTGGGCTGCAGGGTTCCCAGGCAGAATATGAGGTGCTGTTCCTCCAGCCTTTAGATGCCATCGTTGTGGCAGTGGAGGCGGCTCAGGATGGACATGCCGTCCAGGGAGTTTTTTTTGGGGGGGGGGGGGGGGGGGAGGAGGAGCTGAAGTGGTTCGCGACTGGGAGGTGCAGTCATTTGTCACGAACCGAGTGTGGGTGTTCCACAAAGCGGTCTCCAAGCCTCCGCTTGGTTTCCCCGATGTAGAGTAGGCCACATTGGGAACAGCGGATACAATATACTACATTACTGGATGTGCAGATGAACATCTGTTTCATGTGGAAGGTTTTCTTGGGGCCTGGGATGGGGGTGAGGGCGGAGGTGTAGGGGCAGGGGTGGCACTTCCTGCGGTGACAGGGAAGAGTGCCGGGGGTGGTGGGGCTAGTGGGCAGTGTGGAGCAGACGAGGGAGTCACGGAGAGAATGGCCCCTCCAGAAGGCAAATAGGGGTGAGGAGGGAAATATATCCTTGGTAGTGAGATTGGACATGTTTCCAACTTCTAGAGTCGCAACTTGCAATTTGAGCTACGCTTCCCACTCTCACGTTAATCTTTTAGCTTCTTGCAGAGTTCCAACCAAAATCCAATTCAACTATCATGAACTGTCTCAGCGTCAGACCGGGAGGAGCGTGTGCAGCAGGTCAGCATCACTGCGAAGCAGACCGGGAGGAGTGTGCAGGTCAGGATCGCTGTGAAGCAGACTGGGAGGAATTATAGTTCACTGGGATTTTCAGAAAGCCATTTAATAAGATGCCACCTCGAAGGTTGTTCTACAAGATAGAGGTTCATGCCACTACGGAAAATACAGGAGGATGGGTTGAGATTGGTTAATAAGGAACCAGAGTGAGGACGATTGGGTTGTTCTCAGACTGGAAAGACCTGACTAGTGGAGTGCCGCAAGCAACTGTCTGAAGGCCTCAAATATTTACTACCTATGTTAAAGTCTTTGAGGAGGGGCCAGAGTATAAGATATGCAAATTTACGAATGATGAAAAAAGGTGGATAAGATGGTGTGAAGACGACATAAAGAATCTGCAAAGTGGTGTAGGGTAGGTTGAGTGATTGGGCAAGAACTTACCAGATGGGGTTTAATATGGGAAAATTTAAGGCCATGCACTTTGATAAGAACAATTAAAAGACAGACTTTTATTGAAATGGGGAGAAACTCCAAAAATGAAGTGCAGAGGGGTCTAAATGCTCTTGTGCATGAAACATTTAAAGGTTACATGTACGTGCAGCAAATAATTATGGTGGCTAAAGAAATTTTGGCCTTTATCGCTAGGGGGTTGCAGTTTATAAATTGGCAAGTCTTGATACAACGGTACAGGGTATCAATGAGGCTGCACCTGGAGTGTGTACAGTTTTGGTCCACATTAAAAAAAAAGATATACTGGCTTTGGAGGTTGTTCAACAGAGATTCAATCGGCTCATTGCTGCAATGAACGTGTTAACTAATCTAGAACGGCTGAACAGGTTATGCCTTTATTCAGCAGAGTTTAGACAAAAAAGGGTTGATCCTATTGAAATGTACAAAATTCTGAGGGGGCTCGACAGGACAGATGTTGAGAAAATGTTTTCTATTCATTGGGGAAATCTGGAACTAGAGGACATAGTCTTCTTATTTTGTAGTTACCATTTAAAACTGAGATGCAAAGGAATTTCTTCTTCCAGAGGGCGGTGAATGTCTGAAACTCTCTATCCACAGAATTGTGGAAGGCTATATCATCGAAGGCATTTAAAAAGAGATGGAGGATAGGTTTTTGAAATGTCAAGGAGTTTGAGGCTCCGAGGAATTGGCATGAAAGAGGGGATGAAAGCCGGGGCATTTTGGCCATGATCTTATTGAATGGTCAGCAGGCCTGAGGGACCGAATGGCCTACTTCTGCTCCTATTTCATACATTTTTATGTCATCATTCAGTCTGAAACTTCCGCCATCTCTCTCAATTAGTGCAACCAATGTCTTTCCACCTCATTGTCTCTTTGTATTTGTAATCTGGAACCATTTTATCTTACCAGCCTAAGATGACTTTGTATATTATCGTGATATTTTTGACCTCAATCCAATTTAAAATAAATAATTTTTAGGCTGTTAAGCTCCTTTCAACTAACATATTTGACTGATTACTGCTGTCTCTCTTCTCTATTCCTCTGTTTTGGTCAATTCCATATACAAGACCACCCACAAAGAAATTGACACAATCCATTTTCCTCTGTTTTTGTTCTTCAGCATCTGATAGGCTTGTCATACACCTGCAACATTTTCTGTTTTTTTTTCATTAAACCATGCCAGCTATTCTCCTTTTCATACACAACAGAATGTTATGGCTTGCCCCCGCACCTCCCCCCCCCACCTTTAAGAAGTTTAAATTCTTGATCAGTTTCCCTTGAGTACACTTTCTGTTACAAGCCACAGCCGCTGAGAACGCCTGTTGCATTGATGTCCTTGTATTCATCTCCAGAGGGAAGCAACTAAAATGTTTTAGATATTGTGTTGCATCAATCATGCTGGTATATTGAGAAATGTACTGAATGATAATATATTATACATTTCACATTTGCACAGGGTTGACAGCACATCTATCAGAAGACTCAGAGAAATAGTCGAGTACTGGCTGGGAGGGAACTCGCGAGTGGTGAATAGCAACGTACAAGTTTAAGTTTACTCAAGTTACCCTTTTGGGACATTAATACAGTGCAAGATCCTAACGCTGCTGTTAGTGCTTTTCTGCACAAGTCACGCTCATTTAGTTCATCCACCAGGTTATGCTGAACACATCTATTCACACTTTTTAATCTTTGATGACAAACACTGCAGTGGTTTGCTCTTTGAAATAATTTCTTACTTTGCATACATTAAACATCAAGCCTGAAGAAGTGGAGTTTTGACATTTTTAACAGAAGTGCAATAACTTTCCAAAGCAGTACGTTTTTAATGTTGCTGGTGCTGGCTGGCTACAATCCAAGTAAAAAGCAGCTGACAATATCATAGATGTTTTTCCCAGCAAATAAAAGTGAAACAAAAAGGTAAAACTGAGGCCCTTGGTACGTCCTTGACTGTCATTGTTGAAATTTCACTGCAAGTTTTATTCCGCTCTGCCACTTGGTTGGAACAAGGAACAAGTGGAGAGAATGGTTTGACTCTATTCACCTTTGAGAAATTCACGAACAATCCACTTGAACATGAGAGGCTGGTAACACCAAGAACAAATACTACATTTAAAAATTCCAAATAAATACCAGATATGATCGTGAAACATACCAGTTATTCCACTGCTGCGCAGTTTCAAAAGTGCCATTTCAGAATGTCAAAACCAATCATCACATTCACAGTGAAATTTTTAAATTAATACTTTAATCTGCACTGCATTCCAACTTTAGTCTTCCTCCCACATGATGTTTAAGTGGATTGCAAGTAGGGTAAAGAGCATTTGTAACATTTGTTTTATTACTGAGCCAATGGAATCTCAAACAGATTCAACCAATCAAATATTTCATCAAGAAAAATTACCAAAACCATCCTTTTGTTTCAAAGCCAAGTGATTCACCAATGCTCATTAGGAAATGGGAACATTTACCCCTGGCACATCGGGCCTATGTCTGACTGTAGTTCAATTTTACAGAGTGGCACTTTGACGGTCTGAGTTCTTTTCACAAATACCTGGTTTTCATGTCTTGCCATCATTAAATTCTAACCTACACAAACTCTGCAGGCTTTCTACCACTTTATACTCTAACCTCCAATTTCCATCAACATTGTTATCCTACTGGCTCTCTCACATTGAACTTGAAATCATCGTCACAACCTATAAAGCTCTTCCAATGCCTTGCTGTTTCCTGTCTCTGCAAACTGTTCCAGTACTTTGGTGTTCAGACACTCCCTTCATACACAGCCCCTTTACCTATCTCCCAGCAATTAGCAGAACAGACTTCAAAGGTCACTTTTTCCACACCCTTCTCAAAATCCATTTCTTTAGCCAAGATTTCAGACACTTCTCCTCATGGTCTCACAAAAACATACAGTCTGCCCTACTTCTCTTCTGTGAAATGCTCTGGGTCTTGCTTCCATATTTTCGGGAAGTGGACACTGGTCTTGCTGACAGAGAACGTCTACGGTGAACTGCATTCATCAGTTAATTGCTGATTTTGCTTTTATAAGAAATAGGATCAAGAGTAGACCATTTAGTCCTTCAGGTCTATTCTGCCATTCAATACAACCACGGATTGTGGCCTCCTTTGTCAATCGATAACCTGTTTAACTCAAGCTTCAAATATATTCAATTACTCAGCCTCCACCATGCAAGAGAGTTACGAACAACTCAAAGAAGAAAATTCTCCTTATCCCTGCCTTAATGGAAGGCTCATTACTTTAACCAGTACCCCAATTCCAATTTCTTCTGTGAGGGGAAACTGCCTCTCAACATCTTCCTTTCCAATCCCCTCCAGAATCGTGTGTTTCAGTTAAAACTCTCAATCTTCAAAATGCCGATGAGTATATCCAGTTACCTGCAGACAGCTTCATGGATGAGTTTAAACGCGATTCTAAAACTGACAATATTCCACTTCAGCCCTTCCCATATTAAATTAAAATCATACATAAGTTTGATTTTAATTTTAAACATACCCATTAAAACTGAAATACTGTTCACCAAATACAGTTTCTTTGCACTTGATACAAAAGCAGAGGTTCATGAGATAAATTGTTCCCCAGCTCCAGAAACATAAACACTTTAATGTTCACGTTACAAGATGTCATCGTGAAGGGAAAAATGTTTATTATTCCTCTTTATTTCAAATCAACAATCTACATAGGCTAGTGGTGCCAGTTCAAATTCTGACCTTTAAAGTCCAACAGGAAGAAAATAGTCATGTTATTAGGTGACCTTAAATGAAGAGAGTAAGTGAGCGTTGAAATATTGACCTTCAAAAATTCAATAAACAAACTAATACATTAACCTTTCAAGGGCTAAACGTGCACATCAACAGCATTTATGAATACACAAATGCAATACAGCTGCAATGTTAAGATTAATTCCACTTAGTTCACGAGACTCAAGAATATGAAGAGATTTCTGAGATATTATGCTGTCGGAGAGAGTTAGAATGGAGATGCAATTTAATTTTGTTTTGGAACAGGCAATAAAGTTTCACTTTTAGAAAAGTGCCCCATGTGAGAATCACAGGTTAGAACTGACTGCAAACCATCTTACATCAACAATCCAAAATCAACGGATCGAATTCTATATGGAGTAATTGCCACTGACCTCCTGGAAGTGGTATACTTTTTGCACAACAGCAGCCAAACTTAACAAATCCAATATCTTCAATCTCACCAGAAAGATTGCTCATTCTTGACTGCCCAGGAAGGTATTTAGTCCCAACATGTTTCTTGCCATCAAAATTTTAAAAAAATTGTGGCAGAGGAAATCAGTTTACAGATCACTGATCAGCTTAAAGCTTAAAATGTGGCACCTTTCTCCAGTCTTTACCCTTTAAACAATATTTTGGCTCAGCTGGTTGAAGCAACAAATACCTAAGAAATATCAATCAGGAGTAAGCCATTTCTGTTTTCCCATCTGTGCCCCGTTATGTAAACTCAGCTGGATAGCTTTATAACAGTATGATCATCTTTCAATCCCTTTGGCTAAGCAAGAAAAAAAAAACAAAACAGTAAAAAAAAAAGTCAAGATTTCCTACTGTCGCCTTCCAGCAATCCCAATGGGAAGCATGTATTGTTTGTTGAGGACAGGATGGGATCTGGCCTTCTGAGCCAACAGTCTGCCAAGAGTCAGGGAGGAAATTATCAGGAGTTCCAAGCATCATAGAAGAGTGCAGATGCAAATATTCAAGCTTTCAGCAGCACAGAAGAGAAACAGGGGGCTCTTTTGCGGCATAGTGTCAGCATCACTACTCCTGATCCAGGGGGCCCAGAGTCAAGTCTCACCTGCTCCAGAGGTGTGCCATAACATTGCTGAATAGGTTGGTTACAAAAATAGGTTAAACAAGAAAAATTACGTAAGAGAAATAAATTGGGGGGAAAAAAGGACCAGTCTTTAAACAATGTGGCAATGTCTTGAAACTGACAGTACTGTTCTTATCGATAATGCATCATAATAAAGAGACTACCATGCTTGCACAAAGAATAAATGTGCCAAAGTGGCAGAATCACTCTCCCGAGGTAGTCAGTTAGTATTGCAATTTAATGAAGGCAACAGTTCCTAAAATTTGAAAAAGAAGTCTAAAGTTCATAAAACTAAGTACTAAGTTACAATTGCTAAAGGTTGATACATATTCTTACAGACCATTTATTTTACTACTCGAGTACTGTTTATTTTTAAATTAGATCTAACTGGTTCTTTTAAGAATTACTCGTCACAGAACAACAGCATAGTGGAAAGAATGCTTCTTTCCACTTTGCACTCCGTCATTGCAGAAAATTGGCAAGCAGTCTATCCAAGAGCAAACTATTCATGAATCTCATCCTTAATTGTTCAACTAACGCAGAACATTTATCTTATATCAAATGGCAATTTGCCATAAACTCCTTGGGGCAACTATCACATTATCAAATCAAACTAATAGCAAAATTATTTGGAATTTATGCTGTGAATTTATGGGCTCAATCTTCTAATTGGAGCTTGCCAAATGTATTTGATGCAGAACACCCCCAGCTTCTGAATATAGTTCTTGCATTAAAAGCAGCTACTATTTATGTCAGAGTCCATTTGTTAATTTATCTGAACTTTCTGTCACTGTACTTCAGTACACACGGCAATAAAAATCAAACAACAATAAAGCTCATCTCACAGGTGGTGCCTTTAGGATGTGCGGGAATTAAAGTTTTGCTTCGGCTCAGATACATGGATTTGATCCTTTTTCAGATCAATAGAATCAAAGTGCCCTTCCTCTCTGGAAGCTGTAGTTCAATATAAAAAATGCTTGAAGTAATTCTCAGTTATTGACACACAATATAAAGAACAAGCAGCAAACAGACATGTTATTCAGCGAACAAAGAAAAGGAAAGTGTCGGAACATTAGGGGGTAGTCTTACAAAGTAACAGGAAAGCCCGATGACATAACCAGATACTGTGCTACACTCTATGACACCAGATCTGTATCAAACTGTTAAATTGATCCATAACTAGCTCATACTTAGCTGTACTATATCCAACCTGGGTCTTAACTACAACTTTTTTTTTAAAACAAAAGCTCCTCTTGGGATGTGGGTAACATTGCCAATTCAGTATTTATTGCACATCTCTAGCTTCCTGAAAGCCAACGAGAGTCGCCTGAATCAAAAAAAAGGGAACTGGAGTTAAGTGTGGGAAAGAGCGAGTGGCAATGGGGAGGATCACTTCCGAGGAGAACATTACTGAACCCAGTTGGTTTTTAATCACAGTCCGACAAGGTATTGTTAGTTATTTTACTGCTGCTATCTCAACCTTATCTGCCGCAGAATGTAATATAACATTTCTGTGTTGCGTTGAAGTGAGCAGAGTTTGATGCTGATCGAGGAATGCTAAAAGCAGGGGACGGGAGGTGGGGGCAGAGTACCTTCCATCACTAACAACCAATTCCTGGATAAGTAGGAAAGAAGAAAACCTTTCAGCCCGTTTCAATCAGTGAACTTTCACTGCAGCATCTCTGCCGCATGTTCACTACTAATTTGCTATGAAGGGAGGGATTGAGCTCATCAATCACTCTACAAAGGATCATAGTTCAGTCAAAAGTTGAGGCATTATCCATACGTACGGTATGGCACAGTGTTGGCTTCTTGATTTCTGATTCATCACAAGGGTATCTTTAAGGACTGTCTCCTTTCTCGTCAACAGCCAGAATATTTTTTTTAAAACACAGTAAACCAAAGAATTTAGCCAGCTTAGAATAAAATACATTTCAGCGCTTTACATTCAAAACTGCACCCGTATCCCTTGTAAATTGAAGAGCTTGTATCTAAAACGTTGACCCTGCTTTCATGTCCACAAATGCAGACGGACTGCTGTGCACTTTTAACATTTTGTCTCTCACTCATACGGTATTGCAGACTGTTTTCTTTATTTCTGCTCATAAATAGCTTTTATAAAAGGCTCACTAATTGGCACTTAATCCAAATTGAAAATGGTTCATTAATGTTGCCTAGGATGCTCAATTGTTTTGCCTATGCTGCGAATCAAAATGCTGGTCCTGGAGTTTCCAATATTAACTGTAAATTGAAGTGAGTGGCAATAAATTATGTCAGTAAAAACAGTAACTCACCAGTGTCTCAAAATACAGATGAGTCAAGTTGCCATTTCAGTGAAATAGTGAATGTGTGCCCTTGTTAATAAAGGTAGGAAATTACTTTCATAGAAGCCTACAGTGCAGATAGAGGCTATTCAGCCCATCAAATCTGCACTGACCCTCCAAAGAGCATCCCACCCATTCACATAACCCCTCATTTCCCATGTCTAATCCACCCAGTCTGCACTACAGGGAAATTTAACATGGCCAATCCATCCAACCTGCACATTTTTGGACTGTGAAAGGAAACTACAGCCCCCTGTGCAAAGCCATGCAGACATGAAGGGAGTGTGCAAACTCCACACAGTTGCTGGGTCAACCACACTGGTGTGGATCTGGAGTCACATGAAGGCCAGACCAAGTAAGGATGGCAGATTAGTGAACCAGGTGGATCAATGGTAGCTTTCAAAGTCATACTTACTGAGACCAGGTTTAGAAGCCAAATTGATGAATTGAATATAAATTCCACCAGCTGCCTCGGTACTACATGAACCCATGACCCTAGAGCATCAAGCTGGCACTCTGGAGTCCCAGTCCAGTGACATTATCACCGAGCCATGATATTCCCTTTTAAAGAGTTTCATGGTCACTATTAAGAGTTTAGCCTTATATTCCAAAACTATTTGATTTGATTTATTATTGTCACATGTACCTAAGTACAGTGAAAAGTTTTGTTTTGTGTGCAATACAAGCAGATCATAACATACAAAGATCATAGGGCAATTGAACAGAGCGAGGAATACAAAGTTACACTGCAAAGAAGATGCACAAAAAGCAAGATCAAAATTAGGTTTGAAATTTGAGAGGTCCGTTCATGAGTCTAATAACAGCAGGAAAGAAGCTGTCCTTGAACCTGTTGGTACGCATTTAAGCTTTTGTATCTTTTGCCTGACGGAAGAGGTTGGAAGAGATTATAACTGGGATGGGAGGGGTCTTTGATGATTTTGGCTGCCTTCCCGAGACAGGGAGAAGTGTAGATGGTGTTAATGGAAGGAAGGTTGGCTTGCGTGATGTTCCGAGACATGTTCACAAATTTCTGTAGCTTCTTTATAATCCTGGACACAGCAATAAGCACACCAAACCGTGATGCATCCAGATTAGATGCTTTCTAATGGTGAATCTGTAAAGGTTGGTGAGAGCCCTCATGAACATATTGAGTTTCCCTAGCCTCCTAAGAAAGAAGAGGCATTGCTGTGCTTTCTTGACCATTGCATCAACATGGGCAGTCCAGGACGAATTGTTGATCGTCACTCCTAGGAACTTGTCGAGCCTCTCCACCTCAGTTCCACTGATGTAGATAGGGGTGGGTCCTCCTCCTTGCTTCCTGAAGACAGTCATTGGCTGTTTAGTTTTGCTGACATTGAGGGAGAGATTGTTATCTTTACACCATGCCACCAAGCACTCGATTTCTTTCCTGTGTTCTAACTTGTTATTGATATCCAGCCTACAGGCAGTGTCAGCAGCAAACTCGTAGTTGGCGTTCGGATGAAAGTTGGCTACTCAGTCGTGCGCGTACAAGGAATACAATAGGGGGCTGAGTATGCATCCTTGCGGGGAGCCACTGTTGAGGATTGTTATGGAGGATGAGCTGTTGCCGATCTTCACTGATTGTAGTCGGTTGGTCAGGAAGTCGAGGATCCAGTTGCAGAGGGCAGAGTAAAGACCTTGATCTTGGAGTTTGGAGATTAGTTTGGTTGGGATTATAGTGTTGAAGGCAGAGCATTAGTCAGTAAGTAGAAGCCTGATGTAGGTATCATTGTTATCCAGTTGTTCCAGGGATGAGTCTAACACGAGGGAGATGGCGCCTGTGGACCTGTTGCACTGGTAGACAATGTTGCAAGGTTTCAAGGCAGGCTGGGAGGCGAGAGCTGATAGAGCCATGACGAACCTCTCAAAGCACTTCATAATTATGGAGGAGAGCGCCACCGGGCAATCGTCATTGAGGCACATCGCACGTGTTTTCTGTGGTACCAAGATGATGGTGGTCTTCTTGAAGCAGGTGGGGCGTTTAGATTACAGTAAGAAGAAGTTAAAGATGCCAGCAAATGCTCCCACCAGCTGGTCTGCATAGGATCTGGGTGCACGGCCGTGGACTCCATCTGGGCCAGATGAAGCTGGAAATGAATGGTGTGGTGAAATTTGAAACCATGCATTCTTCGAAGTCTCTGGACTACAAATCCAGTGAAGTTACCATTCGGCCACCCTCGCTCTTAAATTTCACTGAAAGGTATAACAGCAACTGCATTACCTGTTGAACTATCAGGTCTGGATTTAAGTAAGTGACCTCAATTGTAAAACACTAACAATTGCGATATGGTTCACTGAAACAGAATCAGACACAGCTAACATTTGTACATTGTGTCTTCGATTACATAAGCAAACCAATGTTATGCCTGTTAATATCCTCTTTATTCACCCTGACAGCTATGCAGAGCCTGCTTATTCACAGTTTTGGGTGGTAAAATCTGAGTTCTGCACTGATTAAAAAAAGGTCAATCATTTGTATTTAATTTTCTTCATCTAAAAACCAAGAACGGGACTTTGAGGGAGCTACGTTCAACTTAATAACTGCTGAACAAAAGGCTCCAACATCATTCAAATGTTGATGAACATAACAATGCAGTAAAGGCTGTATAGCACATCCCAGTCTGCTCCGCACATTTCAAGATCAAGGTCAAGTTTAAGGTCCTGTGCTGGTCAAAATCATATTTTCAGCATGACATTCGAGCAAGATAATTACACTCATCTGAGTGAATACAAAGAAGCTTTATTTAACTTAACTGTTTAAAACAGACGGGAAGAGAGAACCACCTTCTGAAATCCTCGAGACCACCAGGCTCCAGTTCCACGTGATCTGCCGTCATTAAGACACAGCTGCTATTACTTACGTTCAGTGGTTTATACTGGCAGTAAAGTGCTTCACAGACAGTGCAATCCACCTGATTTTGGAAAGAACGCAGAGCTTGCTCAGTGAAAGCTTTACTCCACATTTTTCCCCCTTTTTTTCAACCAAACTCCTCCTGCTCCTATGATGCTGCTTGGCCTGCTGTGTTCATCCAGCCCCACGCCTTGTTATCTCAGATTCTCCAGCATCTGCAGTACCTTTTATCTCTTATTCCTGTTACATATTCCCACTTAGCTATTAATAGTTAACTTGACATTCTCGTAACTCCCACCACCACCCCCCATGCGGCTCTTTCACTTGAAACATTAAGTTGCAATAGCCCTAATGTAAAGTATAAAGGCTGGATGTTCTCCCTTATCTGGGAATGAACGTGCAGGTTTGTTTGCTGGCGTTTATCCCACACCTTTTCAGTTTTGATATGGATATAAGTCAATAGATGTGGAGCAGGTAAAGCACAAGTCAGACAGCATCGGAAGAGCAGGAAGGTCAGTGTTTCAGGCTAAAACCCATCGTCAGGACTGGGGAGGGCTTGGAGGAAGGGCAGGTTGGATGGCGATAGGTAGGGTGTTTTTGTGGTTGGTCAGTAGGAAGGGTTGAGTGGATAGAGGAGTCGGAAAATGGACAGGTTAGGTCAGAGCAGGGAAGCAAGGAGGAGAGGGAGGGTTGGACATGAGAGAAGGCTGGGGATGGAGGGAAGTGATTTTGAAGCTGAAGTCAATATTGAGGCCATTGGGCTGTAAGCTCCCAAGCCGAAATATCAGGTGTTGGAGTGGTACGTGAGGACGAAGGAGACTCTATCCTTATTGTTGTTGGGGGGAGGAGGTTTGAAGGCAGAAGTGCAGGAAATGGAAGAGACGCAGCTGAGGGCATCCTTAATAACAGAGGAGGGGAAAACTACGATCTCCAAAGTAGGAGGATATCTGGGATGTCCGTGAGTAAAATGCCTCATCCTGGGAGCAGATGTGGCGGGGGAATTGAGAATACGGAATAGCATTTTTACAGGAGGGTGGGTGAGAGGAGGTGTAGTCAAGGTGACTGTGCGAGTCAGTGGGTTTGAAATGGATGGCAGTGGTGAGATGGTTTCCAGAGATGGAGAAGGAATGGACCAGGAAGTGGGGAGGGGGAGAGGAGTCAGAAATGGTCCAGGTGAATTTGAAGGGTGGAAGATGTTTGCGAAGTTGATGAACTGCTCGAGCTCCTTGCGGGAGCACGATGCCGCTCAAATGTGGTTATCAATACAGCGGACAAACAGGTGAGGGATAGTGCCGGTGCAGTTGTGGAAGAGGGACTGTTCCACTAATCCTACAAAGAGACAGGCATAGCTCAGGCCACCCCTTTGGTTTATAGGAAGTGGGAGGAATCAAAGGAAAAATTGCTCAGGGCGAGGACCAGCTCTGCCAAGTGAATGAGAGCGTCGGTGGAGGGGGACTGGTTGGGTCTATGGGAGAGGAAGAAGCAGAGGACTTTTAGGCTCTCTGTTTGGGGGATAAAAATGTAAATGGACTGTATGCCCACGGTGAAGATGAGGTGTCGTCTTACTGGGCTTCACTTCAGGCACTGAAGGTGACTTACCTCTATGTCCACGGGTCTGGTCACCACTGCCACCACCTAGTGGGAGCATGCGTTGGGTGCACTGACTGTAACATTTTCTCCATAACAACCACGAATGTACTTCAAAAATACTTCATTAGTTGCAAACCTCTTTGGGGCACCCTGAGGTCTTGAAAGTCACTCCATAAATGGCACATTTTCTCTCCTTCACTGACTTTGTCCCCTCTGGCTTCAAAGTATACGTAAAATTCACTCCATCCTACCATCCTATGCGTCATATTCCTCAATGAAATTTATCCTTTTCCTTTCTAGAGTTCAGAACTCGAACAACGTCATCTATACCAGCTGCTCTCCCTAATTTTATGCTATTTGCAAAATTAATAAACTTACTATGGGCTTCTGAATCCAGCTCATTTATATAGAGCAGATAAGAAACGAAAGCAGCTTTTCTTTTTGTCGCTCAGTGCTTCAAATTACAACTCTCTCAGAGATGAACAAACTCACACAAAGCATGGATTAACCAAGTGAATCACATAAATTCTAATACAGAAGTAGGCAATTTGGTTTATTGTTTTTGTGCTAATACTCAGCCAATAGAACTGGCAAAGACTTATCTCTCACTCAACATCACTAACAGCTGATCTGGTCAATATTGCATTTCTGTTTATAAGGCCTTGCCAACATTGATACTGCATACATTACAATTGTGACTACATGTAAAACATAGTTAAAGCAGCTCTTTGTGAGATCCTCAGCTTGTGGGAAGTGGTTTATAAATGCAAGTTTCTTTTCGTTTTAATCCCATTCTGTTCTTTGCCCATAGAATTGGAAATTATTTTTCTCTAATTTCTTTTTAAATATTGCGATTAGCTCAGGGTCACTGGCCATTTGTGGCAAAGTGCCTGATATTTAAACAGAAGGATAAACAAATGCTGTTTGCCTTCCCTTTTCTGTTTCAAGTATCAGTTTATGTTCTCCAGCCACTCGAAGTACGCTTGTATATTTAAGAGTTAAACCACGCATCTTACAACAAAATGTGACAAAAATGGAATTCTTCTTTGTTCGTTGGGAGTTTGCAAAGTTGTCATTTTTGTGACTGCAATCTAGTTGGGAATCATCAAAAAAAACTAAGCTCACACTGCAAGAATCTGAGTGGGAAAACCATATAAGCTAAAAGATCAGAGCGACTGGCTCTGATCATGTTTGCACGGTGCCAATTGTAAAGAAAGTACAGCTAAGTCTGGGTTGCAAATCTGTCACAGATTTCACACTGCCTGACAAACATGACATGACAAGTATTGACTTTACTTTGAATAGTAACATAAAGTAACTTTCTATTTCAGTGCAACATCAAAATAAGGGGCTGGACGGCATCTTTATTGAAAGCCAGCTGCCCTGACAGTAAATGAAGATCTATATTTTAAGATCGTGCCAGAGAAAGAAGCCTGGCTTTTTCAAAACCTAAAATAGATTTCACAGCATAAAACTCTGAAAAAATATCCAATTATATGATTTCCCCATCACAATCACTTTGGATTCTCACAGATTTAGAGCATTCATATTCAAATCATTCAATCACACAGCAGCGAAGACTTGCCCTCAATTGTTTGTTCTGTTTCTCTTACAGGAACACAGCAACGAGAGGAAGACATTCAGCCTCTTCATATTGTTATTCAATTAGATCTACATCTTAGGCGTATTACCTGACTCGCCTCCCAATATCTCAAAGCCTTATGCAAAAAAATTCCCGCAAGCTTAGTTCTGAATCTTTCAATGGACCCTGAGCATCATCGTATTTCTCAGACAGAGTGTTTCAGATTATTGTTCCTATTTGCACAAAGGGCTTATTCATACTTTCCCTGAAAAGCTTAACTCTGATTTTGGGAATGAAGGATGTTTGGTGACACAGTGTGTCTGCCTAAAAGCCAGAAACTCTGTGTCCAAGATGTACTCCAGGACTTGATGGTCAAAGAGAATGCATTGTAATAGGGCCAAACAAGTTCAGTCTCAACTTGTTCAGAGATAGTAAGAAATGCAGATGCTGGAATGAGAGATAACGCAGTGTGGAGCTGGAGGAACACAGCAGGCCAGGCAGCAGCAGAGGAGCAGGAAAGTTGACGCTTCACGTCAGAACCCTTTTTCAGGAGGGGGAACTTGTGCATCTTTCGAATGAACACCAATGGCAGGCGGTAACAGCAGGAGAAATTTCTGGACCATTATGAGATGGAAAGAAAATTAGAAGCTCAAACATCCATATTCAGAGCTTTGGGCTGTAGTGATTGTAAAATGGTCAGCCAGGTGGATCTCATAGAATGAGTTCCCTGATTGGGGCTGTTCATCTAGTCCAATCAGGGAGCCTTGGCTGACAAATAAAAACAGGGGTGTCAGAGGTTCTGTTCACTCTGACAGCTGGCTCAGTTTCGAGGACTTTCCACATGGAAATAAAGGGTGACGGGATACCGGCTTTGAGGAGTTATTTTGGATGTCAAGACTTTTAAAATTATGCCATGTGACATGGGTACTGTACTTGTTACCCATCCTTAAGTATCCTTGATTTGAGGGGCATGCTAGGCCATTTCAGGGGGCAACTAAAGTTGACTATGTTGCTGTGGGTGTGGAATCACACATAGGCCAGCTCAGGTAAAGATGGCAGAGTTCCTTCCCGAAAAAGGTGAACCTGATGGGATTTTACAATAATCAATGGCACCATTTTAGAGACTAGCTTTAAAAGTCCTAAATTGTTAATATAATTTCAATTCCACCAGTGGTCATGGTGGGATTTGAAGCCGTGAGGATTAATTTGGGCCTTGGGGTTACTCATCCAGTTGCAATACCACGATTCAATGTTGCTGTAACAACTTGGATGCCTTGCAGGCCAATTGGCCAACTTGGCATGATGGCTGATGCTGATTGGATTGGTGCCAACAGCACAGTCTCTGCTCCCATTTGAGCTAAGGTGGTATCAGGATCTGGTTTCTTGATTGACCCACATTGGTGGATATGACACCATGCAATCAGACCCAGCTTCAGGCAAAAGAACAGAATATGAAGTGAGAGTTCCTTTCCTGGACTCCTCCAACAGAGAATCTAACATTGTGGCAACTCAATTAGATCACTCCTTGTGCAACCTACCCTCAGAACATAACTCTTGTAGCCTCAGCATCTGACCAGGAGTACCAATGCAGGATGCCTGAAGCTACAAGAATCTCAAACATTGTAAAGGTTAGTGTTTCTTTAATAAGGAGACAGTCAGGAAGGACAGGGAAACAGAAATACATGGAGTGGAAACAAGAAAATAACTGACTCCTGGCTACACCATATAAATTTAATTTTTCAAACACAACTACGCTGTATGAAACATTTCTGCTCCCCTTTTTGTTTTGCAATTTAGAAATATAGAGCAGCTGAAAATCTATTATGTAGTTTAAAGCAATTGCTGTCAAGCACTACCTTTTCGGTGAAGGATAGGTCTTTGCTATGACATTTGTAACCATGGTGTCTTCTGAATGTTCTGAAAAGTGGCGTGAAGAGATTCTACAGTTCGTCTACAGTATCTGACAAAGCCATCCCAATGGAAAAGTGGCTCAGTTTCTAGCTTGATAGCGCTCCGCGTTTGGGCAGACTGACCAAACTCTAACTGGTGGCCTACGAATCAGATTTGAGAAATGATGGCCAAGCAATCTGCTGTAATGAATAGAGAATTAACACTAATGTATTAAAAGGAAAAGCATCTTCCTTGCTGGCCTAGATAACAGCCCGTGCATGAAATATAACCTCTTTCTCTGACTTCAAAGCTCAGAAAAATATTTCAATACCAACTGTGTAGGTTTAAAGCAGTGGCAGGAGCACAGCATAAATTCCACACTGTCTACTTGCAGTAAGCTGTGAACACTAATCCAGTCTCAAGAAATACTACATAGAAATATTACAAGGTGACTTCAGATGTCCCAAGGTAAATGGCTCAGATTTGCAGTTATTAAATCACAACTAAAGAAGGCTGGCTACAGGCATGAAAATGATATTTCTATGAGCCTAGCAGAAATGTCAGTACATGCATTTATATTGAAGGAAGATGATTACTTGAATATTCAACTCATAATTACACATTGAGATCATCCATTTTGACTGGCTTAAAAGTGCCTGAGAAGCAATGTAAACTCATTTTTTCAACAGATTAGACTCAACCAAAGAAACTTATCAAATACTTTTCACGCTGCATTCCAGGGCTATTACCAGCTGGTAATACGTCTTGTTAGCTACTTGACTGGATTTCTGGCAAAGGTGCACTCAAAGTCAAGAATAATGACAAGTAGGTGTGCAATCATTCCTGTAAAGGGATGTGCAGAAATTGTCTTTTACCCATCAACACTATTTGCTTCAACACAAACCCACGGCCAGGTCAAACAAGAGAGATCTGGATCTCCGCTTTAGAGACGACAAATGATACAACAGTGTGCGACAAGCAATTGTAATGGCACACCATACATGCTAGTCATTCACATTTTCCATACTTAAGTGGAAGTCTGGTCACATTTTGCTGAAGGAAGGATGGAAGTACAAATTGGTCCCTGTCCCTACAATACTATCTCTCTCTTCTTATCCCTGAATGGATCACGGCCTCTCGCTCTACAACATAAATGAAATGAATCCAGTGACTGTGGACGGGAATTCATTGGAGCATAGCAATTACGATCTGCAGAACACAAGATGCGACAATAGGCTGGTATAGTGACATTCCTGACTTCGCAACCCAGTTCGTGGAATTAATTTTTTCTCCCCAGGTTGTAGTGCAGTGGGCTCTCTCTAGTATATTTATGGCAAAACTTTCCACTTCTAAGATGATGTAAAATCAGTGATATCAGATCACCCATCCATTTTACAGCCCAGCTCAATTTCCACTGATTTCATGACAACACAAATGTGATATCCTCTGACCCCCAAATTGAATTTTCTGTCCATAAACTAATGAAAACCACACATTATCTGGACTAAAGTGAAAATGACTAAAATGAACATATTTCTCATGTCAAAATATTTTGGTCATAGATAACATTCCTTCAGCTGTGCACAACAGAAGCCACACGGATTACTAATTTTACCATTTTTCCCTGCCCTTGTATTTGTGACAATCTTGTTAGAATAAGTTAAGTTAACATATCATTGACAACTTTAGCTGCAAATCTATTGAACAAATATAACCAGCTACACAGCAAGGGAAGGCAAAGTTTGAATCATCAATGTCACTTGAAGGTTTCCTTCCAGTGCTCTCTGTTTTCTAATTGTCGCAGTATCAAACCATTATGATTAAGTGCATTACTACTTCTAAGTACAATGGTTACTCCTTTTTGTGATGGTGCTTGAAATAATGGGAGGTCCTATTTGCGTGTACACACATTACCTGCCATATTGCAAAGTCTTGCCATGTTACTCGTGAGGCTATGAGAGACTTTTTATACAAATAATGGACAGCCAATGTCAGGTGGGTAAACTAAAGTCAAAGCTGCCAAATCAAAGATGCCAGGGAGACAGAAAGGGATGACTGATATACACATGGAATGTTTGGAAGTGATGTTCCTGGAATTAAGACAGGAAAACAGCAGCTGAAAACTACCTTGAAACTGTATGCCAATAACAGTGCCAGCAGTGGGACTGCATGGGGTGCTAATGGGTCATATCAACCGTGAAGTAGTCATGACACTTGAACGGGCTTTCAAGGAGGTTTGGCTATGAGCAACATTCTGACTCAATCTCCTACAACGTCTACACTGGACACAAGCATCAGAACACTGGTCACGAGTGCCATGTGTTTGATTAACTGGAGCACTCATTCCAGATCCAAATAATGATAGGTCTAAATCTAGTGTTCCTCTGCTCAAAGGTGGAGCACCTATGAGAAACCAAACTGCCTGTGGTGACTAAAGCACAAAACAAAAAACATGGAAAACAATTGATTGTTTTTTGCATCCAGATTGGCATTCCAGCCTCAGGAGGGAGATGTGCTGGGTGATGAATGTGTGCAGAGTGTGAATTTCCTTCTAACAGATCCCAGTGGAGGAAGAAATATCATAAAATATACCAGAAGTAGCTCAGGTTGGGTAACTGCAAGTTGAAACTCCCAAAGGGGAATCCCTCGATTTGGGAAAACCTGAATGACTCAGAGCACAGTTTGGACATGCAAATGAGGAGGTACCAAGTGCCCCTAGTGCAGTGATCACAGCTTTCTGGAAATCAACTAATGACACAGGACTCTTTCGTGAAACTCCACTGGCTCTACCAGGCAGTACCAGCTTCGAACTGAATCTGCTCAGCAATCAGCCACTCAAAATACACACATCTTAACAAACAGAAAGTAAAGACAACATAATAGCTGTTGTCAGTCAATCTCCGTAAGACTGAGATGATGATGGATAAGAAACAAAATTCAACACGGATTGCGAGAACAATGCCAGGCACTGCCAGTGGGCCTTCATCTGGGAACAAATGTCAGGTTGCTGGATGGGAAATATTCAGTCTTTTTGAGGGAATCAAGCACCAATATAAAAAACAACCCACAGCATCTCAAAAACTGGCATGAGCAGGGAACGACCCATCGCCTGGACACCAGCTTAGCCAGGATTAGCTGTGGTTAATCTCAAGTGAGTGAAAGTGGACAGCCTTACTTTCACGCCAAGAATGAAATTGAGCACATTGGAAGTTGGCTGAGCAGTCATAAAAATGGTTGGAAAACTAGATCACTGGATGAGATAATTCTGAGCGTTGGTTCTGGATATGAATTGGAATTTGAAATTGCGAAGCCAGCCAGGTGAGTTTTCACACTTCGGTTATACAAGCTGAACAATGCAGAGATGTAACACTGTTGTTGAGGAAACTTTTAGACTCCAACACAAGGGGATGTTGAATGGACTACACTTTAGCATGGAAAATTTGCCCCAAATATTTTTGTGCAACTTAACAAAAGATGGCGGATATCTTTGCAAATATTGGTTTCTGCTGTAATCATCTGGGATACATTAGTGCCACTGATCTTTATGCTGGTATTAGTCTAAGCTACCAGTATCCACATGGGGAAAGATGTCCACATAAACTCTCTGGAAGAAGATAGGTTCAAATTTGATGACAATACATGGTTTATTACATATTACTTGCAAACTACATTATATCTGAAATATATGATTCGATCTTATAAGGCTGTCAGCTTCAACTGAAGATTAAGCATGTAGCTATATGCTGTTAAGACTAAGAACTACACTGAAACATTATATTTCATCTGCTGTACAGATACAAAACTATAGCAGACACAGACAGATCCATGGTCAGCTTATCGTAGGAACTGTCCTGATTGGCAAATCTTTTCACGTAATACTTACTAATCCCTTCAGGTACTAACTGTCTTATAAAATAAATATCACAATTCTAAATCTACCATATGAATCTGACCATATGAATACCACTATTTTAAAATTGATAAGGTCAGAAATCACGTGACACCGGGTTATAGTCCAACAAGTTTATTTGAGAACACAAGCTTTTGGAGCCTTGCTCCTTCTTCAAGTGTCAGTGAGAGAGGTAATATCATACACAAAATTTATAAGTAAAAGGTCGAAGGGTTACACCACTGATGAAGATGTATTAAACAAACCTAAGATGCTGCTAAATCTTTAATCAGTTCGAAGGTTTTAATTGATTAATATGTAGATGTAAATCCCTAAAATCCTTTGAAGAGACTGTTCTGAGAGAACTAAAGTTTTTATCAGTGTAAAGAAGAGACGACATTTTAGGTCAGGCACTGCATGTTAGGTGCGAGACCTTGTTTAGAATCTGTTTGTGTCTTGGTTTGGAGTCAGACCGGTTCTATTCTAAAATAGGAATTTACAAAACGCCACATTGACTGATTGTCTATAAATTGTGTGCTTTTTGAACAAAATATAACGTATCTGCGAGAGCGTGTGCGAGAGAGAGAGAGCATGTGAGAGAGAGACAGAGCGCACATCTCTCTCTCTCCTCACCCCCCGACACACAACACACACACACACACACACCCACCCTCTCTCTCTCACACACACGCGCGCACAAACACGCGTGCGCACAAAAATACGAGGCAAATTTGTATTTGCAGATAAATTCTATTTTGTTCAAAAAGCACACAATTTATAGACAGTCATTGTGGTGTTTTATAACTTCCTACTTTAGAAATAAAACCAGTTCAACTCCAAACCAAAACACAAACAAATTCTAAACAAGACATCACACCTAACGTGTATTGTGTGACCTAAAATGTCACCTCCTCTTTACATTGATAAAACCTTCAGTTCTCTCAGGACAGTGACTTCAAAGGAATTTGGGGATTTACATATACATATTAATCAACTGAAACTTTCTAAGTGATTAAAGATTTAACAGCATCTTAAGTTTGTTTAATACACCCTCATCAGTGGTGTGACCCTTTGATCTTTTACTTATAAATTCTGTATCTGATACCACCTCACTAACAACTGGAGGAGGAGCTGGGCTCTGAAAGTTTGTTCTCAAATAAACCTGTTGGACTATAACCTGGTGATTTCTGACCTTGTCCAACCCAGTCCAACACCAGCACATTCACATTAAAATTTATACTTCAGTGGCAAATGGTACAGCAAAATGGTACAGCCTGTTTCATGTCCTCAATAGAAATCAACAATGCATATTATACCATACTCTTGGCAGAACAACACAGAAAATACCAAATGTTCAGACAGAATGCAATATTGTGACACTTCCATGCATTACCAAGTAGGCTGAACTCGAGACACCGTTTTCAGAAGTTGCTGAAATCACTATTTGTAACTATGAGAAGAAAAGGTCAAACTGTGATAGCCTTTATAAGTGATACCTTATGGGTTGCCAAAATGAAGCAGGGAGCAACGGATGCAGTCAAACAAACTGCCGAAAGACTAGCTTACCACGGTTTCATCGTACAGCCACATAAATCCGCCCTTGGCGATACACAAAATTACCTTTCCAGGAATTAGCCTGAACTCCTCTACACTTCAAGTCAGTCCCACTGAAGGAAATTCAGAGAAGGTATGCAATCTCTGCACATGTTTTTTGGCCTCATAATCAACACAATTTGTTTTCTCAGTGATTGACATATTAATGGCTGCTTTCCCTGGTGTGTAATATTGGCTACTAGATTACAAAAAGATTGAAAAAGAAGAAAACATGCATTGTCAAAGAAAACTGAGTGCATTTTGTCAGAAAAATGATTCTTTCCCCCTCAGCGCGAGATGAACTAATTTGGTAGCTTGACAATACATCAAACACTGCTAACAGCATTGATAAGGGGGCACAAGCAACACATATCACCACAAGCAAGGTCTCAGGATTTGAGCTGACATTGCGAGGACACAGTTTGATGTGAAAGTCTCACCTTATTTTGAACACTTATGAACCACAATGAGGAGAGTAAACGAGAATTTATTTGTTCAAAGTTTAATCTTGATTTTCTGAAGTAGGGGGGGCTGAGAAATAATATGCACTCCACCTGCTCCCATGACTTTTCATACAGCCCGACACTGACATGAAGTTGGACTGATTGACATAAGAGGTCTTTCTGTTTTCACATCTACTTTGTGATGATCTCGTGTGTCGCCTTTCAGTGCCAAGCACAAAATGAAATTTAATGCCTCCCATTGACAGATTCATAAACTCCACTCTGACATTTAACACTGACTGATCGTGTGTGAATGGAAGATGTCATTATTTCTCACTCCGCACCTACTTCATAAAATCAAGATTAACCTTTAAACAAGTAAATTCTCGTTTAATCTTTCCACGTCACTGGATCCTTAATTCAGAGGCCTGGACTAATAATCCAGAGGACGTTGGTTCAAATCTGACTGTGATGCTTAGGGAATTTGAAGTTATTTAATAAAAACCACGGAGATTAAAAAAACAGTATTGATGTTGGTTATCATGAGTTCGGTGCATTATCAGATAACCTCCCTAAAGGAAAGAAAAACTGTACTCTTAGATGGTCCGAGCATTATGGGAGACCAGTCTTATAAAAGCAGACTCATTCTAAACTTCTGTCTGAAGCGTTAGAGGGAAGGTCTCAGTTGGGCCAAACTGATACCACTGATTTAAGAAGGCAGTCACTACTACATTCTCAGTGCAAAGAGATGGGCAATAATTGCTGCGCAAACTGGCAACACTATACTTTCGAGAATGAATTTTTAAAAATGGTTCTTCACGTTCATTTCCATGCAATTCACGTGAGGTACACCAACCTTTCTTGACATACAGTACTGCTTAAGGAACAGAAAACATCCCAATTTAAGCGATGAACGACTAAGGTTTGTTCTAATTAAGTGAAAGGGAAGTTAACTATCAAATGTTGCACAGTTAATCTATTAGCTTCCTCCACTCTGAGCTTTCTCTTAACACTTCACACAGCAGACTTAAATTTCTCAGTCCAGTTGGTGATTCCACCTAATTGTGAGGGAGAGCATGGTGCTACATTAAAAATATTTCACATTTCCGAAATATTTTTGCACTAGTAATTTTCATGCAGGATTTACAGTGACTTGTCACTTGACCTGACAAGTTATTTTGATGCGATTGAACCATTTGCAGAATCTGAACCATCAAATTATTGACTGTAGATTGACAATTACAACTCTCAAGATGAAGAAATCAATTCTGGAATGCAGCAAACAAACCTCCACTGATACAAGTCAATAATCAGAGCGAGACATGACAAGGCAGCAGATAACCAAGGCTATGTTCAACATTATTCCCATCAGCAAGTCTTTAAATTATGCCATTTGTACAAACTGACCAAAGCACATCCCGATTCTGTGCTCTGGTTAAAGGAATCCGCACCACTGCTCTTTTCCACTCACTGTTGCATTTTGTAACAGTTCTGAAAGAGTTAATGCTCATGTTACATAGGCTCCGTCAATTCTACTGGTATCAGATGCAGGTAGTGGGTCGAGACAGCAATTCTGCTGTATCTTACAGAGACAGCAGATGTACTTGCACTAGCTCCCTAAGGTTCTCGTAATTATGCCTGACCAAAGTCTAGATGTGCTTATTGCTATCATGCGAAAAAAAAGCTATAGAAGAGGAGTGGGAGATAACACAGTATGGAGGAACACAGCAGGCCAGGCAGCATCAGAGGAGCAGGAAATTTTATGTTTCAGGTTGTGTCCCTTCTTGAGAAATGGGGGAGGGAGAAGGGAGCTCACAAGTAAATAGAGAGAGGAGTGGTGCAGCTGGGGAAGGTAGGCAGGATGGTGATAGGTGAGTGCAGGGAGGGAATGATGGGGATTGGTCAGTGAGGTGGGAGGGGTGAACAGATTGTGCCAGGTCGAGGAGGCGGGGATGAGAGGGAGGATTGGTCATGCGATGATGCCAGAGTGGGGAGATTTTGAAACTGGTAAAATCCACGTTTAGGCCATTGGGTGTAGGCTGTCAAGGTGGAATATGAGGTTCTGCTCGTCTAGACACTGGAGGATGGCTTTGTCACCCAGGGAGTGGGAGGGTGAGTTAAAATGGTTCGCGACTGGAAGGTGTCGTCGTTTGTTGCGAACAGAGTGCGGGTGCCCGACAAAATGGTCTCCGAGTCTCCGCTTGGTCTCACTGATGTACAGGAGGCCACATCGGGAGCAGCAGATGCAGTAGACTAAGTTGCTGGATGTGCAGGTGAACCTCTGTCTAATGTGGAAGCTTTGTTTAGTGCCTCGGATGGTGGTGGGGGGGGGGGGTGGGGGTTGGAGCGTAGGGACAGGTGCAGCACTTCCTGTGTTGTAGGGGAAGGTGCTGGGGATGGTGGGGCTAGTGGGGAGTGTGGAGCGAATGAGGGAGGTGCGGAGAGAGTGGTCCCTACAAAAGGCAGATGGGGTGGGGAGGGGAGTATATCTTTGGTTGTGGGACCGATTGGAGGTGGCGAAAGTGGTGGAGAACGATACATTGGGTACGGAGATTGGTAGGGTGATATGTGAGGACAAGGGGGGCTCGTTCTTTGTTTTTGTTGGGGAGTGGGAGGGAATGTGAAGGCAGAGGTGCAGGAAACGCAAGAGATGCGGTTGAGGGTATTTTCGATCTCTTCTGTAGATACGCTCTGGGGATGTATCCTCAACCAGTAATCACTGGAAAAAAATGACCAAGACAACGGACAGACCAATGAGGACCGGTGGCAGTAAACTAATTCAAACAACCAGAGATCATCTGGGGAAATACCACACATTTTATATTGCTTCATTCAACACCCACCAAGCAAAAATTGTCCTAAATGATGCACAAGAAAATGTGAAATAAAAGCAGAAAGCACTTGACATACTCAGCAGGTCAGGCAGAAATGTGAAAAGAGACAAAGAGGTATTTCTTCCAGTTAAACACGACATCTTCTATACTTGATAGAGACAGAAATTTCCCTTTCTATCCATCTTCCTTTGGTTCTGGAGTCTTATTCCGTTCAAAACGTTAACTCCATTACTTGCTCCACAGATGCTGCCAAAGCTGAGTTGATCCAGCACTTTTTATTTTAAGTTCAGATTTCCAGCACGGACAACGTTTTGCTTCCATGACAGAAGAAGTGGCTTAAAGAAAGAAAACCCCAATAGTCAATGGGAGATGTCAAGTTCTGAGGTGAAAACACTCACTTTATATAACCACAGGATGCAAGGTGACTTCAAACCACATAAGAGACTTGTTTGCTCAAACTGCAAAGAGAGCTTCAAAATGCTGAACTTTACAACTTCCTACACAATAGTTTGCAAAAGGAATATCCAAACATTGACCGAAATGATTCAAGGTCCATCATGAAAGGAGATCAGTATCCATAGTGACGCGTGGTGTGTTGTTTGAGCAGCTGACCAGCATGTTTTAAACATTGCTGCAAATATTGCAACAAAATACCTTGGGAGTAGAGTTTCCAAGTTGAATGTGAAGAAGAAATTGGGCTTACATTACAGTCAAGACTTGTGCTGTTGGGGATATGGTTCAGGAGTATCCTAGTGTCTAAGCTCTTGGCAAACACGTTTCATTTAAAAACCCTCCAAATGACTTCAATCGACTGCATTCGCAGAAACTTGCCCCCCTCCTCAGTATTTCGATTTGGGAAGTTTGGCAACAGTTTGGCCAGGCTTTGGGTCAAACGGTTTTCAAACCATCACGAGAGATCAAAGTTACCTGACTCATGTTCAACGTATGTTTCACTTTCTAAGAACAAAAGTAGGCCATTTGGCCCTTTGAACAGCTCATCTGGTTGTGGCCTCGAGTCCATTCCCCTGTCTGCCTCCCCCATAACCACTGACTCTCCTGTGCATCAAAAAAAAAACAACCACCTAATGCAGCTTTAACTAAACTTTCCGACACATCTTCATTATCTTCTGAGCAAGAAAATTCCGTAGAATGATGACACTCAATTTCGGCAACTTTTTGAGCTCATTCAGCTGATTTCACTGGGAATATCTGATAAAAAATTAGTAGAAATTGTGCCAGTTAAAATTAAAAGCCATCTAGTATGTCCTCCACCCCCAGGTCTCTTTTTTTTTCTTTATTCATTCACAGGAAGAGAGCATTGCTGGCCAGGTAGCATTTACTGACCATCCCTAGTTGCCAGGAGGGCAGTTAAGAGTCAACCACATTGCTGTGGGTTTGGAGTCACATGTAGGCCAGACCAGCTAAAGATGGCAGTTTCCTTCCCTAAAGGTCATTAGTGAACCAGATGGGTTTTTCCGACAATCGACAATGGATTCATGGATTCCAGATACTTACTGAATTCAAATTCCACCATCTGCCGTGGTGGGATTCGAACCTGGGTCCCCAGAAAGTTACCTGGGTCTCTGGATTAACAGTCCAGCGATAATACTGCTAGACCATTGCCTCCCATTTACAGAAATAACTTTAAGCTGTAGGTTATTTAGTTGCAGTGACTTTCGAGGAGGTCAGTTCTGAAACAATAAATACTAGACAAATTGCCTAGAATTGATTTTTAAAAAATCTTTCAATGTCAATTTTTTAAAAAAGTAGTTCATGCCCGAAGCTGCAGAAGGATCTCAGCATTCAAGTGCAAGAATTGCCAAAGGTGCAGCAAGTGATTAGGAAAGCTAATAGAATACTATGACAAGAACTGAATATCTAAGTACAAGGGTTATGCTTCAGTTACACAGGGCATTGATGAGATTGAATTTACAGTACTGTTCACTGCATGAGTCACCTTATTTCAAGGAGCATGGATGTCCTGGAGACAGCTCAGTAAAAGTTTCCCAGACTAACACCTGGAACAAGCTTTATGAGCAAAGGTTGGACAGGTAAGACTCCACTGGAACTTAGACGAGTAATTGGTGAATTAATTGAAAGATATCATCCAGCGATCTTGCCATGCTCCACGTGGAGAGGATATTTCAACCATTCGGGGAATCAGGGACAAGGGGTCACTTTTTAACACTCAGGGATGACTTATTCAAAACACAGATTAGGTGAAACTTCTTCCTCCCTCAGTGTCATGAGCTTTCTTCCTGAAAAGGTGATGGAGCTCTTGAATATTTTTAAACACAGAGGTAGATAGATCAGCAAGGGGGTGAAATGTTATCAGGGTAGGTAGGAATGCAGCTTTGAGGTCACAATTCATTCAACAATGATCTTTTTGAATGGTGCAGCAGGCTTGGATGGGCTGAATGGCTTACTCATGTTCCTAATTCATATGTTCCTATGTACGTTTGTATGCAACAATGGAGAGCTGTTCTTAAATTAAACCGTGTTACATAAATATGACAAACTTGTGACAGCATCTTATTTTTTCCTCCAGGTTACAAACTAGAATTCGCAGTCCTCATAGTTTTGATTTCTAGAGCGTGCAGCTAATTAGTTGGCAAATGCTCTTTGAAAACACAGACATCAAAAGCAATTGTTTTTCGTACTGTTCAATAAAATTCAATTTCAATCTCTGAAAACATCACTTTGAATGACTGATTTTTTTCCACAGAGCTGTGTATTAAGATTTGCGAGTTGATTTCAGCAAAAAACAAAATCAGCTTTACTAACCCAAGCTGATGCAGCCCATTCCCCAATATTGGAAAGTCTGATTTAAACTGAGAGTGGAAATGAGTTGGTAGGAGCCAGACATGTTCCACACAAGGGGGCAGATAACATTGGAAGCCTTGCCCTAAGCCTTATCTGTCCACGTTCTCTCTGCAATCTGTTTAGCTCCAAGCACCAGGAACTGCAAAGAATAAAGCAATAAAGGAAATTATGGCATGGTGGTAATGTCACTGGACCAGTGATTTCTATTAGGAACAGGTTAATTGCCTGATGACATAGGCTTCCACTGTTGCAGCTCACGCGATTTAAGTTTAATGAATAAATCTTAAATATAAGGATAGTTTCAGGGATGGTGACCGTGACAATAATCCATTGCGTATCGAACTCCTTGCCACGGACAGGTGTGGGAGCAGAGTCTTTCTGCATATTTAAGGCTGAGATAGATTCTTGACCAGTAGGGGAAATCAAGGGTTATGGGAAAGTAAGGGAAGGTGGACATAAGAAGTGTCGGATCAGCCACGATCCTACTGAATGACAAAGCAGGCTCAAGGAGCCGAAGAACCTACTCCTGTTCCTATTTCCTATAGTCTTCTCAAAGCACATCTGCCTCATTAATGTCCTTTAGAAAGCAAATCTGCCTACCTTACCTGGTCTGGCTATATGAGACTCCAGACCCACAGGAATATGGTTGACTCTTAGCTGCCCTCTGAAATGGTCAGCAAACCACTCAGTTCAAGATTAATCATGAAGGGCAACACATGCTGCACAATAGGTATGAGAGAAGAAAAAAGAAGAAAATTAGACACCGAAAACAAGGTTGAAGTATTTTTGAATAAATTAAAAACCGAAGCAAAAACTCAGATTTTGATTACACACAACGTATCTGCACATAAAGATGCATTTTTTTGTCCAAATGGAGATAGACAGCATGGCTAAGATACTAAATGATACTCTGCATCTTTGTCCACGAAGAAAATACTGCCCACCTCATAGCGAAAGAGGAGGTAGTTAAAACACTGGGTGCTAAAACAAAAATTGATAAGGAGGAAGTACTCGAAAGGCTGTTGAACTGGAAAGACACGCAAGATCAGATGCATTTGAGGACACGGAGGGAAATAAAAGATGCAAACTGAAGAGATACTGAGCTTAATCTTTAAATCCTCCTTCAATAGAGGGATATTGCTGGAGGAATTAGAAACTGCAAAGTGGTGCTCAGATAAGCCGAGCAGCTGGAGCCAATCAGCTTAACTTCAGTGATGAGAAAACTTTTAGAAATGAAAATCCAAAACAATAACAGAGACAAATGTGGACTAATTAATTAAAGTCAGCCCAGACTTACGAAAGACAAGTCGTGATTTGATTGAGCTGATGAAGTAATAGAAGACAAAGGGTGGTAGAAGACCCTTAGAAGTCAAAGGTTGGTCGTGGACAGAAAATATTCAACATGGGGCTCAGTTATGAGTGGTGTACCACAAGGATCTGTTCTGAGTCCTCTGCTATTTGTGATTTTTGTAAATGATTTGGATGAAGGAGTGGAAGGGTGGATTAGTAAGTTTGCGGACGATACGAAGGTGGATCACGTTGTGGATAGTGCGGAGGGCTGTTCTAGGTTACAAAGGGAAATTGATAGGATGCAGAGCTGGGCTGAGAAGTGGCAGATGGCGTTTAACCCTGAAAAGTAAGGTCATTCATTTTGGAAGGACAAACTTGAAAGCAGAATACAGGGTTAGCGGAAAGATTCTTGGCACTGTGGGGGAGCAGAGGGATCTTGGGGTTCATGTTCACAGTTCCCTGAAAGCTGCCACCCAGGTGGATCGAGTTGTTAAGAAGGCGTGTGGTGTGTTAGCTTTCATTAATAGAGGGATCGAATTCAAGAGCTGTTAAGTTATGCTCCAGCTATATAAAACCCTGGTTCAGCCACATCTGGTGTATTGTGTCCAGTTCTGGTCGCCTTATTACAGGAAGGGTGTGGAAGCGTTGGAAAAGGTGCAGAGGAGATTTACCAGGATGTTGCCCGCAACGGAGGGAAGGTCTTATGAGGAAAGGTTGAGAGAGCTAGGGCTTTTCTCTCTAGAATGATGAAGGATGAGAGGTGACTTGATAGAGGTGGACAAAATGATCAGAGGCATAGATAGAGTGGACAGCCAGAGACTTTTTCCTCGGGTGGAGGTAGCTATTACGAGGGGGCACAGTTTTAAAGTGAGTGGAGGTAGATATATGGGTGACGTCAGAGGTAGGTTCTTTACTCAGAGAGTGGTGGGGGTGTGGAATGCATTGCCTTAGAGGGTAGTGGAGTCGGCCTCATTAGGGGCGTTTAAGTGGCTTTTGGATAGGCATGTGGATAATAGTATAAGGTAGCGGTGGAGGTTAGATAGACCTTAGGATTAGGGTAAAAGTTTGGCATAACATCGTGGGCCAAAGGGCCTGTACTGTGCTGTACTGTTCTATGTTCTAATAGAGGGGGTTTAGGAAAGTAAAACATTCAAAGTGGTGTACGTGAACTTTGAAAAGATGTTTGATGAAGAGCTGTACTATAGGTATGTGACCAAAACTATAGCCCATGGAATAAAAAGAACATTGGTAACATGGACACGAAGTTCGTTGCTTAACAGGCATCAGAGTGGTGAATTGTTGCTTTTTCGGTTTGAAGCAAGGTGTACATTTATATATTCCAGGGATCAATACTAGGACCCCTCATTTTTTTTTGAAAAATCTATGTTAGTGAACTGGACATAGGTGTATGAAAGACAACTTCAAAATCTGCAGCTGAAATAAAATTTGGAAATACGTTGAACTGAGAGGAGGTTAGTGATAGCCTTTGGAGGGCATCGGCAGGCCGGTGAAGTGAGCAGACACAAGCCAATAAAATTTAACAATCAAAAGTACAAGTGACTCATTGAGAAAGTGGTTATTAATGCACAAGCATTTAGCAAAGAGAGTGGCAAAGGGGTAATTTGAATGGATTAGCGATCTAGAACCCCAAAAGGTGTTTAAGATCATAGGAAATCTCTACAGAGGAGATTGGCAGAAGCTGTTCTTACTGCTAAGTGTTGAGGATGAGAAAACACTGGTTTAAGGGGAACAGCAAAAGAACCAACAGCGGCATGAAGAGAAGTGTATAATGAGTAGTTAAAACCTGAAACGTACTTCCTGAGTGTGTGGTGGAGGCAGCTTCAATAGTGGCCATTAAATTTACACACTGTACTAACTGATGTGAGATGTGATGAAATGCTACACTTTGCCTTCAGGAGGGCATTTGTACCTGATACGGCAATGCTAATGCTTGCTCCCATAAAATAGGAACGAGATGTGGGTAAGATTGCACTGAAAAATCCAACATAAATTTATTTCAGCCCTAAAATAAACATCACACTTACAGACACCTGTGTTTAGGCTAATACAGTTACAACGAGTAGTACACTTCCATCTACATGCTGTGCTTCCAATGTCCCCCAGTTGAGATGGAGTATGAGACCTTTATATCCTCAGGTCACATGCTATGGTAATGATGATATCACAAGCATGTGCAATTATAAACTGTTCGCCGTTATTAACGCTGAATGAAGTGTGGACACATTTGTTCCACAATTGAGAATTACACAAAGATTTATCAAGTCAAATATGATCACTCGTAATTGAGTTACGCTGTGGAGCAATTAACAGTGATATCAGGCCCAGCATTCAAGACTGACATGAGTTTTAGACATTAAGCTGGTTTTAAGTAGCATATCCATTTTGGGTGCAAGATATCTGTATAATTAAATGAAATGGACTCACGGCCTTTTGTTCCCAGTAATTGCTAGATACTGCTCAACTTAACAACTCCTGGGGCATCAATGTAGCAGCAAGCTTAAACCTTGTGTTTTAAAATTAAAAACATGTCAGGCCTCTGAGTAGTGCAATCATGCTTAGGATTTTTATTTAAATGCATCAGCATACAATCCCAGGTTTCCAGGGCTTTGGCTTGCTACCTGTCAAAACAACGCTCCAACACAAAACTGAGCAAGCAGTAAAGGTGAAAGAAGCACAGCAGGGATTCTTTACTACAATTTTCCAATATGTGGCTACTAGGAACAAGCCAAATGTGAAACAGATGTAAGATCATCTAGTTCATGTTACATAGAAACTCCTACTGGAAGTGTGTCTTGTTTGAACAAGCAGGCAAGAGAGAGACTTGACCACGTATGCATGACCTAAAGCAAAAACTCTTGCTTTGGACCACATTTTACTTTCCATCATTTGAAAAAAAGACACAAAGTCGACTTAGATACAAACTCCCTATGTATGTGTATAGATAGATAGATATATAGATATAGGCCCTCAAGTTGTCAAAATAACACCTTTTTACCCTATTCCAAAGCAAACGGGACCATAAGGATTTGATTCGATGCTCAGCCGTGGCTGATCTCAGGTCAAGAGCAGAATGGACATTGCCACCTTGGCTTATCCTAAAATCTCCTGGAAGGAAATGTTGCATTCCTTTTCCCCAATTCCAATTCCATAATGACAAACTCCATAAGTTTGCAGTGAGGGGAAGTCAACAATGGGGAATTGGCATGGGTGGCCTGATTGAGGATTACCAAGTTTGATCAAGCCCAAAAACCAGACATAAGGCAAGACAAATTCATTCTGGAATCCACAAACAAAAGATTATTACATCCTTGTAAAAGAACAAAATTAACTTCAAACTTCATTAACATAGATGTGCTGTAAAAATAGAGTGCACAAAACAAATGGAAAACTCTGACCGTACATTTAGAACAGAAATCAGGAATCTTTCAGCATGATTTTTTTTTGCTTAAACAAGCTTCATTTGAAATAAAATTCAATATAAATATACAATTAACCAAAAAGACAAGAAACTACTGGGGACCAACATTTATGGAAGAAATGTAATAACTTGTGTTGACTGTGGCGAATGTCATGTACCCAAAATCTAATAATACACCAAGAAGGGTTGACAAACCTAAGGAATCCGGAGAGTTAGACATTAATGGAAGCATGCACACGTACGGAAGCACACACACATTTGCATCCACATAAGCTAGAGAAACTTGACAGAGATATACACAACAGCAATGTGGTACAAAAACTAAATAGAAATGCGGAGTTTCAACTACAATAAAATTACACATAAGTTTTCATTGAAATCAAATTAGCTCTGACCTGGCGAACTTAAAAGAAATTCTGTTGTCTATTCACTCATCTCATATAAAAATAAGGGCCTGTGACTTTCAGTATGCAGCAAAGGGATTCGCATACACAAGCAGCAGAGGAAACACAGCGCAGTAATGAACTACCTTTCATTCTTAAATACATACTGCATATATGAGAAATAAAGAGTTAACTGAAGATAATGCAACCTATTTCAGAGTTAAAAGGGAAACTATTAAATTGGAAACAAAGGAGGAACTGCCACAGACATTTTGCTAATTCAGAACATCCTGACACTTCATTAATATGACTTCAAGGTTAATTTTACAGCGAGACCTCTTTGGGAGCCCTTGATGCATTAAACTAGGTCACTGCAGGACAGGATCAGTCAGAAATGACAGCAATGCCAATCAAGGTAAGTAATTAACTCAGTTGCAAATCCATTTCCCTGAGCCAATACAAGATATGGTGAACTATCAAACAGTCCATTGTGGTTGCTCCACTCTTAATGCTCAGGTTTCCCTCAAGTTTTAATGTTTTTTCCTATAGCTCCTCATAATGATCATATTTGTATACATATGTGGCTGGGTAAGTAAAGGTTTTTCTTAGTTGAAAGTGACAATGAAAACCTGATAATTCAACATTTTGAAACACTACATTTATCTCTCAGTTATCTGCACAATTCAAATTATTGGATAAATTGGATTACTTCTAGCTTAAAAACACTGAATTGTTAAAAGTGAAGTATATTATTTTGGCTCGTATACCACACGATTGAACATGAAGCCACAGAAAATTTTATGGACAGACTACATTTGACAGTGGAGATGTGCATTGTAGCTTCCTGTATTAGTATGTTATGGAACTTGGGGGGAAAAAACGTGAGCAGAAGTCAACCTTTCAGACATTCTAGCCTGTTTCCACATTTGTGAATCTCAGATTTAACAAGAAGAACTGGCCTGGGAAGAATTACCATCCAAAGAGAGCGATAACGAATTTTTACTACTCTATGGATGGAACTTTCCATAACGGAATTGAGTTTTGGGGTCAGACATGAAGTAACATCACTTCTGCTTCGGAGCAGGATGACTTGCCTTGTGCAATCACAGGATTCCCAGTCATTACGTATGCATGCACAAGTAGCTCAGCGGATTTTACAGGAGGGATGGGCAAGAAGTCCTTGATGCCCACCAGTACGTCTGGGATTGAAGGCCTTGGGGCCATGTTTAACGGGGCCACCTGGACAGCAATCCATTCCCTGAAAGTTATGGGTATCTCAGAGCAGATACCTGCAGCACCTAAATATTCTGATTCGTCTATCCTTAGCCAATCAGACTTTGTGCCTTCCCCTGTGAGCCCGTATCCCTTTCCCTGATCAGACAGGTTTGCCTCCCTCGACAGCCCGCCTCCTTTGGCCTGACAAACTTACAACTTCTATCTCGTTGAGGAAGTCTGTTTCATTGATGCCCATTACTCTGCAGCCTCCCTTCCTCATTGTCCTCTGTGGAACTTAGTTAAAATTGGATGACGGTAGGCTGTGTCCAGAGAGGACAAAGCAATGGCTGCTCAATTCAAATCCAGACAGGAGTCTACCTGGTCAGGAAAACACCTTTTAAATATATAGTTGGGTCGGGGAACACCTATACTGCGTAGGTGCGGATCTTAATTCAGGGGAGCTGGCATTTTAATAAGCAATCATGAGATGCAAAGATATGTAAACAGACTTCCTGATATTGCTTTTGAGAAGCTCAACCTACCTTTGAAGTTCAGAGGACCTAACTGCAAAATTTCACCCAACTGAATTCTGAATTTTGGCATCCTATCCAATTAAGTTCACTTGCCCACATTTCTTTTTGTTCCCAGGAGTTGGACAAGATTCCAAACTCTGTAAACAGAAATCTTGCCGAACATCAATCTTGAAAGGCTTAGTTCATGTTTTTTGGCAATGTCCTAGTTTCACCAGCCCATGGTTAGGTTTCTCTCTATATACACTGAGTTTCCAATTTATATCTTGAAAAATTTGCTTGAATCGTCTCTTCATCAACCTTAGATCGTAACAATCACCTCATAGTTTAATCCAAGTCTTCGAGTCCAGGCATCATTCTAATAAATCTATGCGAAACTCAATCCAAGGTCCATATAATCTTCACCAAATAGACTCCAGTAATTCTAAAAGATAGCTCACCATCATTTACTCAAGCGCAAGTTGAGATGCCCCAGATAGATGCCTGCATCCCAAGAATGAATTTGAAAAAATTCCTTCCCAAGTACGGCACCCAGAAATGCTCAATGTACTCCAAGTGTGATCTAAGGATTTGTTTAGCTAAAGCATGGCTTTCACCCCTTGTACATCTTCAAGATACACAATCCAGCACTCCTGTCAGATATTTAAAGCTTCTTTGTACTTTTCTATATCAGCTTAAAAATCAATATGCCTGGATCTGAAAGTTGTTGAAAGAAAGTCTTAAGTATGAAACAATATTGAATTTGTGTTGCCTAATTAATTGGCACTTTATTCAGTGCCTTTCAATTTCTTACATTCCTCATGCCAGCTCATTCTGTGCTCACTTGCTCATTACTTGATGCCATTTGTTCACCGATCAGTTAAAATATCAAATTGGATTCACGTCCTTTCAACAGCAGACCTGTTCCTGCAACAGTGTTTCTAATGCTTGAACAAGAAGGATGTTATCAGACAGACCCAATTACTCAATGTTTGCACAAGAGGAGGTCATGGTGACCTGAGTAATTTCGAACTCAAAGTAATGAGAATTCTGACTTAATGAAGGGCAGACAATCAGTTTCAATAATTAAGTGCTGAGCTGAGAGCACAAAGTAATGAGATGGAAATTGGAACTTTTCTTCCACGGTTCAGATTCTTTCTTAAAAACAAGTCTGACTCTCTACTGTATCTAAAAGCCAACTGAAATAATCCTTTGCAACGGAGCGGAGGCAATTTGTGACTCGAAATAAGTGAGAAACCGACACAATTTTCAGCCTCTTGTACAGAATCATTTTGGAGGTTTGTGCTCTGGTCAAAGGCCCTATCAGACTTTTCTGATGAAGGGTTTAGGCCCGAAACGTCAAGTTTTCCTGCTCCTATGATGCTGCTTGACCTGCTGTGTTCATCCAGCCCCATGCTTGTTATCTCTTGATAGAAGACTGGACAGTTGCAGGAGATGATATTTCCCCTTCTGGCAGAATCTGGAACTAAGGGATTGTTGATTCAAAAATAGTGATCACGCACTTAAAACAGAGATTACGTGAAATGTCTTTCTCTATAAAGGTAGTGAGTCTTTGGAATGCTCTTCCTGAAAAGTCAGTGGACAGGGTCCTTGATTTTATTTTTTAAGGAAGAGGTAGATAGATTCTTCTCAAACAAGATGTGCAAATGTTATCGGGGGTAGACAGGAATGTAAATCTAAGGTTACAATCAGATCATCCATGATCTTATTGAATGGCGGAGCAGGCTCTTGAAGCTCAGTGGTCTGTTCCTGCTCCTGATTCATACATTTTTGTATTTTCTGTCTGAAAACTGTATAATGCTGGCCTTATATCACACTGCCAAGTATTCAGCTAGCTGCTGAAAACTGACTCCCACAGTGTTCTAAGGAACTGGGCAAAACAGTTAGGTGGACAAGGCATTAATAGCCAAAGCAGTCAATATATCATAAGTGTTCAATATGCCAAAATGTGGAAAAGTTATAAAACACAGACTGTGGATAAATGATTGTATTTTGGTCATTCAAAGAATGTAAACATCACTTACATAGGTCAGTGTTTCTTATCCATCTAGAATTGCTGTTGAGAAGGTCATAGGGAGCTGTCTTTTTGAACTGCTGCAGTGGTGTAGGCACACGGGAAATGCTTTTAGAAAGGGAGATGCAGTGAACATAAAGGAATATATAGCTATAGGATTTCATAAACATGCAGATGAGCATCTGAGATACGCTATGACAACAGTGACGTCAGTAGTTGTGTGACAAAGGATCTGACGGAGGGTTGGAATAAGAGCAGAGTAGGTCACAGTGACCTATTGAGAGCTCATGTCTAAATGGTGTCAGCAAATACTATTTAAAGAAATATCTTGGGGTTTGGCTTAGGTTTTTCTGAAGAAGGGATGACCCCAAATTGAAACAGAAAGTTGAACTAGTTCTGAGTCAAGATGATAAGTGGTTTGGATGGGAACTTGCAGCTGACAATGCTCCATTGTATCTGCTGCCCTTGTTCTTCCAAGTGGCAGAGATCACAGGTTTGAAAGATGTTGCTCAAGGTTCGTTAGGTCTTTCTAGAATATTGATGCCTTAAGAGGCTTCATTCCAAAAAAAGGCCATCTGAGTACATTACATTCCAACATTCATGTTCAAGCATTCACATCAGCAGGGACTTTTTAACTCTCCTAACAACCTCAACACTGCTCCGCTTGTTACAGGATAAGTAGAAAGAGAAATACAGATTTGGTAGCGAAGGGCTCAAAGCAGGCAATCTCTTCCAAAGTCTACACTGGTTCAATCTCTTTCGTCCTTCTTCAGTAGGGGGCTGCCATTTCAGCATGAGATGAGGAGTCTATTTTACTTCTGGGTGGGGGAAGGGATGGCGGGGGGGGGGCCCCCAAGTTGTGAATATTTGGAAATCTCTACCCGAGGGTTGAGAATGCCTCAGCTCCAAGCATATTTAGAAAACAAGGTGGTACATTTTAAACGATCAATGGTGTAAAGTGTTATTGTGACAATATAGATAAAGGGCAAGGTGGTGTTCTATCAGCCATATTGTGTTGAATGGCAGAGCAGACTCGATGGGCTGAGTGTCTTATGCTTCTTATTCACCCACAACTTCCACACTGACACCATTCTACACTAAAGGACAACCTCATGCTCTACAAATACTTTGCTATAAATAAGCAATATTGAAACAAGTTCAAGTGTGTGGAAGACACAAGATGTGCTCTATTCAGACAGCTCCAAGACAAAGAAAATACACTACAGCATCTTTCATATGCCCAAAAATGTCCTTAAGAGCCTCAAAGCATTTCACAATTGATTAATGACTTTTGAACTGCCTTTGCCATTCCAGTTTTGCAAGGTACCATTGTGTCCTCATCAACATGTTCAAATATTGCACATTACCTGACCATTGAGACCATAAATTGTGTTTAATCTATCATTTTGGCCAGTGTTTCCATCATGCCTCCACCTTCTTTTCATTTTATCCCACTTAAAGCACAAAACAGAACCATATTTTTAAAGAAACCTCTACAGCATTAATGGTGCATAAACATGCAAGACAGACAAGACTCGACACCCTGCAGCCAGATACATCGCGATACGGTGGTAAGTCTGTACGATAGGAACAGTTTTACAGGCTCTCTCATGAGAGTTATTCTTGTTTTAATTGAACTCTTGGAAGTACTTTCTGGCTCGGCTAACTTTCCTTTCGTTGCAACCGTGCAATCCTATCTAAGCTCCCGACATAATTTCCTGCTAAAACAAGAAAATCTTGCTTACAGTCTCCAAATGACAAAGTGATTCAATTATAATCAGACAGTAACCATGATATAGATGTAAATTAATGATAGACATGAAAATGCAAACGTAGCACTTCAGTATTGTGCATTCATTAAACGGCAGCAAATCCGAAATGGCAACTAATCAACTAACAACTTGATTTTATTCTCAATTACATTGTAATTAGCTTCACCTGACTAATCCCGCGCAAAGCCACAAGAGACAAATTTTAATCCTTCTGGGAAATAGCAATCAGACAGAATGGCCACTGAAATTTCACTTAAACATTTCGACGCATCACAAGATGCATAACCAGCATTTTAGGTACATATGAACTGCATTGTTCATTAGTTTCTGTTACATGGTATAGTTAAGTTTCTTTCACAGTGGAATAGCTTTTAAATTTGGAGCTGTGAAAAAGTCTGGATATTTGCTAACAAGTATTTCTGTTCATTTCCATGGTGGTTCTCAGTGAAGGTTGAACAATGTTTCCACTGATATCACTGCATCAAGAGGGAACCTAACCAGGCCAGGGACAAGGCAGACCACTACTGACTTGGTTGGATTTAATTTAGTTCACAAGTTTGCAAACGTGTAAGAGTTTACCTGGATTTGCCTATTTAGGACCAGAGGCAATAGGTCCAAAAGACCATAAGTAGTAAGAGAAGGAGTGGACCAAATGGCCTGTCAAGTAGCCTCCTCCATTCAATCATGGCTGATATGTTTCTCAACCCCCTTCTCCTGCCTTCTCCCGATAGCCCTGGATTCCCTTACCAATCAATCAATCACTGTCTTAAATATACTCGATGACTTGGCCTCCACATCCTTCTGCGACAATGAGTTCTACAGATTCAAAACCCTCTTGAAGAAATTCCCCCTCATCTCTGTACTAAAGCATTGCTCCTTCCCTTTGAGGCTGTGCGCCTGGCTCCTAGTCTCTCCAACTAGTGGAAACATCTTCTCCAGGTCCACTGTAGCCTCTGTGTTCTGTAAGTTTCACTCAGATCACCTCTCATCCTTCTAAACTCCATTGAGTACAGACCCAGGGTTTTCAACTGCTGAGGTTGTTGACTTGCTCACCAAGCTGGCTGGTTATACCTCCTACGGCCACTAGGAATCAGGATAGCACTCAAACCCACAGCGACACTCTGACAAACACTCACAAGGACCAAACAGCCCACACCCATGACATGCAGGACCAACGTCGTTTACAAAATACTATGCAAAGGCTACCAAAAAACATGACATCGGCCGGACAGGAAGGAAACTAGCCATCAGGATACACGAACACCAGCTCGCAGCCAAACACCATGACTGATGTAGCTAGCATTTACGGTTTAAACCTACACGAGCCTCGGAGAAAGTATGTCAATAATTTTCTGCTTCAACTGCAGCAGGAAGATGCAAGGTTTATCCTGAATGGCACCAAACATTTTGTATGTTCCTGTTTTGTATGACTGCAGCTGTACCCATTCGGAGAAGTGTGGAACACTCCATTGAATTTCCGACCTGTGCCTTACATGCTCTTAAGTTACATGTGTACGTAACATTCACTCTAATCCTTCCTGATGAGCATAAAAGGGTATATTTCTTTCCTGCGTTGATTCATCCAGTTGCAGACTTAGTAATAGTTTTGTTGACTGACTGGTTAATATAACGGTGTTTAGAAGGACTTAAATGCTGGAGAAATGTTACAATTATGAAACTCGTTTTCAGAAGGAACACAGACAGCTTCGATTGAAATAGAAGCAGGGATAAATTGTACTAGGTTTGTCATGATTTTAGTTACATCTTACAGTTTTCAGCACACAGTTAGATTGGCGAGAACTGTCCACCCCATCCTTGGTATTATGGAACGAGGGACTTCTAGCTTATTCAGAGAATGTGCACATCAATGAAATTTAGTGAGTTTCAGTGGACTTGGCGCTTTACTGTTGATGCCACAGAAAATACGTAGCCCAAGTAATGTTATAAAGTGGAAGCAGCCATATTAACTGCAAATCGTGTTTTAAACCCCAAAGGGCCCTTAGAACTAATGGGAAAGCATTTGATTGCTAAATTACAAAATTGATTAACGGAAATAATAGTCAGTTGCTGAACTGGTGAGCAACAACCATCCACTATATCTATTTGGCTCTGGTTTCTCTCTGATGATATTTTGCAAACTTGGCACCACACATGTTCAAGTATTCCGGGTTATCAGAGGAAACTAACTAGTTTCTTTTCAAATCAATTGTTTTGCCTTGGCTAGTTAGTCAAGATTTTTTCCCCCCAGATCTTTGGAGTAATTTATCAGAAATTTAATATAAAGAAGGAAAGGAGTGCAATTTGCCAACTTGGAGACAGGCTGCTGCTTTCCCTGTCTACTGAATGATGGCGGCTTTTTCTTTGTAACACAGGGGTGCCATTGAATCATTCATAGCCAAAAGAAAACCAAGTCATCCTGTGCATTATCACACGGTCAGTGCTTCCATTACGACTGAACAATTCACAATCAGTGTCGTTGTGTTCTAGAACACAGTAAAACACAGCAGATGCCTTAAATCTGAAATACGAACACAAAATGCTAGAAGAATTCAATAGGTCAGGTAGCATCTAATGGAGGGAATTTGTTGATGCGCAGAATATACTGGTCCTAGAGGAGTTACGGTAGGAGGTGAGAAAGGCATTTGATGCTTATCAGTCTGCCAAAGTCGGCATTAACTTGATGAACATGCCAACAAATTTCCTTCCTGGAAGCACTAAGAATATGACTGGCTTGTTGGTTAGAAGGGCACCTCAATCAACGGTGCGATCAAGGGCATGGAGACAGTGCACGAGTTTGATCCCTGAGAACGACACCCCAGCCTTTACTTCTCATCCCCTTTTCCTTCTGACCTCCACCTGTGGAAACCTGCACCTCTTTTGGGCTTTACTGTCTTGTTTCTCTTTATCTCTTCATGTTGCATTCAGATTGATTTTAGTGCAGTTACTCATGTCTCATTCGGACCCATCCTTTGTTTCTTCACTATAGCCATATTCATCTTTTTGGCTATGGCATCACAAAAATCTTTCATTGTTTAATATGCCCAGGCCTCTATCCTACCACAGACCTGATACCAATATCGCAGGTCCAACTCTGACTTTACCAAACCTGCTGATAAGGATGGTGCCTCTTCATGTCTGGTGTGCTGACTTTACCTTGCAGAGGCTGGACACAAACCCTTAGACACATCTTCCCATCTTGCCCTAGTACATGGCCTAGAACACTGAAGTTCAAGCTCTTATTCCAAGACATCCCTCTACAGCTTCCCACCCACACACAGCCAGATTCCACCTTCTTTGCAAAACCCACAAACGGAATTGCTCTGGCAAACCTATTGGTTTAGGCCGCTCCTGCCCAACTGAACTCATTTCTCCTCATCTTATGTCCAATTTTGCTCCACTACTTCAATGTCTTTGCACTTACATTTATGATTCTTCTGTCATTTTATGCCAGTTTCACAGTGGCAACTTTCCTGGCCCCAGCAGATTTTCACCATGGACGCACAACTCCTCTCTTCATCCATTCCCCACGAGGACCGTCTGAAGGCTCTCTCTGCTTCTTAACTGAACAATCCACATTCCTCACCTTGGTTAGCCTTTTCTCACCTTGAACAATTTCTTTCAACGCATCTCACTACATCCAAGTCAAAAGTGTAGCTATGGGTACACGTGAGTCTCAGCTATAAAAACAGAAATTGCTGGTGAAACCCAGCAGGTCTGGTAGCATCTGTGGAGAGAAAGCAGAGTTAACATTTCAAGTCCAGCAACATTTCAGAAGGATCACTGGACTCAAAATGTTAACTCTATTTGTTCCCCACAGATGCTGCCATATCTATTCAGTTTTGCCAGCATTCTCGGTTTTAGTCTCAGATTTCTTGCATCCTCAGTTTTTTGTTTTATTTTGGAGCCCCCAGAAATTATGGTGGGGTATGTAAAACTTTCTTTGTCCCAGTCCTACTTGGGCCCCTCTCCCAACTCTTTCTCAGGTACATTGATGCACCTTCCTGCTCTCATTTGGAAATATAAAAATGGATTTCCTTTTCTCACTTTCATCTAGTCCACCTCTGACTTTAGCCATACACTTCCCTGATATCCTTGCTTCCATTTCTGGGAATGAGATGTTCACCGATATCCACTACAAACTCACCAACTCTCACAATTACCTTGATTACACTTTCTCGCAGCTTGCTTCCAATAAAGACTCCATTCCATTCTCCCAGTTTCTCCATTGCATTGGTTTTGACAATGCCACCTTCCACAGGAACGCTTCCAATGTATCTTTCTTTTTCCTCAAATGAGCCCCCACCACGGTTAACAGAGCCCTCAGCCGTGTCTGGCCCATTTTCCTCACTTCTGCCTCCACCCTTTCCGCTCTCTTCCAGTTGGGTTCCCTTGGTCCTCACTTTCTACCCCACCGGCTTCTACATTCAAAGCATCATCCTCGGCCATTTCTGTTGCCTCCACCAAGATGCCACAGCCAAACAGTCAATCTTTGCCCCACTCTCCCATCAGCGTTCTGTCAATGTATTCTCCTTTTATTTTCCCATATTTTTGATTCTGGACTGAAATAGGATTAGGAATGGTCTTAAAGCCAAAGATTGTTCAAGTGTTGCTGTATTATTTTTAAATAAATGATCTTAGACTCATAGTAAGTCTTCTTTACAAGACTGTTGCTTTAGGCAGTTGGAAAAGCCAAGTAAGAGACAATCTGGAGCCAAGGAATGAAGACTTGGCCACCAACAAGTGACTGACTGGTCTGTGAAATGGTGCCAAATTATCAATGACACGGGCCTCCTGTCTGGCAACAACTATGTGACCAGCATCAGGTAGTTAAACAGGTTGGGGGTGTCAATATTTCAGTCAGAAGCCATTGGACCTACGGAGATGGAAGCAGGTGTTTCTGCTGTTCATCTCTCCACAGATGGTGTCGGGCAGCACTTTTTGTTCTTATTTTACTATATTTTTCATGCCTTTAATGTAATATTTCAACAAATGTAAGGCATTCAGCTCATCAAGCCTTCTCCATCACCTACTTGATTTTGCTTCTCTTGTATCTCAACTACATGATCCCATTGTATTCTCCAATGGCCCTTGATCCTCTCAAATAACTACATAACAATTTCAGCCTTCAAGCGACACAGCAAACAAATCTATGTCAGCAAAAGACTTGCAGACATATTAAGATTAATAAGGAGGAGGTATTAAATTTTTTAGCAAGCATAAAAATGCATTAATCCCAAGGCCTGATGAGCTGTATCCCAGGCTGCTACGGAAGGCAAGGGAGAAGACTGATGGGGCCCTTGAGGATATTTAATATTTAATACTTCACTGGCCACAGATGACTGGAAGATAGCTGATGTGGTTCCTTTGTTCGAGGAAGGCAGCAGGGATAAACCAGGTAATTTCAGACCATTTAGTCTGACGTCAGTGTAAGGGAAATTATGGAAAAAATTCTAAGGGACCATATTAATCAACACCTAGAAAGGCCAGGATTGATCAGGAAAAGTCAACATATATTTGTTGAAGGGAGATCCTGTCTGAATAATTTTATTGAGTTTTTTGAAAAGGAGACTAAATATATTGATGAGGTAAGTGCAGTTGGAGTGGTTTGCATGGAAATTAGTGAGGCCTTTGACAAGGTCCCACATGGAAGGCTGGCTCAGAAGTTCGGAGCCTATTGGATCCAAAGCAATTTAGCAAATCGGATCCAAAACTGGCTTGCAAATCAAAGCTTGATGGTGGCTGTTTTTTTTTTAATTGGAAGCATGTGACAAGGGTTTACCACAGGGATTGGAACTGGGAACCTTGCTGCTTACGATGTACATTAACAACTATGATATGAATGTCAAAAGTACAATTAGTAAATTTTCAGATGACATGAAAATTGGTGGTATGGAGCAGAATGGTCTCAGACTACAGTCTGATATTTATCATCTGGAAACTGGGCAGAGCAATGGCAGATGGATTTTAATCCTGATAAGCATTAGGTGATGCATTTTGACATGTTTAATAAGGGAAGGACACACAAAATGAGTGGTGGGTCACTAGGGGGAACTGAGAAACAAAGGGATCTAGGCGTACAAGATGAAAAATCTGAAGGTGTCAGCACAGGTACATTGGGTGATGAAGGAGGCATTTGGAGTACTTGTCTTCATTAGCCACTGCGTAGAATATCGGATTAGGGAGATCTTGTTGCAACTCTATACAGCATTGTTTGGGGCTGCAAATGGAATACTGTGTGCAGTTCTGGTCAGTGCACTATTGGAAGGACGTGGTTGCACTGGAGAGGGGCAGAGGAGATTCACCAGGATGTTGCCTGGGGCGAAAAGTATCAGTTATGAGAGGAAGCTGAACAGACGAGGTTTGTCTTCCTTGGAGCAGAGGAGGCTGAGATGAGATCCAATTGAGATATACAAATTTATGAGCAGCTTGAATAGAGTAGATTGTCAGAGTCTTTTTCAGATAGAGCGACAGACGTGTCTTAGACCAGGGGACACAAGTGAGGACTCAGTGGCTTAGAGGAGACCCGAGAACAATTTTTCTCAGCTCAGGCATGGTAGAAATATGGAAGGCACTGCATAAGAGGATGATGGAGGTAGATATGCACCCAACATTTAACAAGCATCTGGATAAGCAATTAAAATACCACGGCATAATGTGACGAAGCTGTGGCTTTAAGGCATGTATTTTATCCTAGTTTCGTTTGAGAGAGAGATTGAATAAGAGGTGTCGAGCAGCCTATCGTGACACAAACAACTTGTAAGACATTGGCGTTTTATTTTTAAAGTTGCAACAAAGGAAGCAGCCTGAGTGGGTGCAGTCAACTCTCACAGATCAAGGATTATTTTTGTTAGCTTTCAGCAGTTGCTGTTGTGGGCTTGAAAAAATGTAAACTATCTTTTTTTACCTCTCTTGATCACACCCAAAAGCTGGGGGTTCTCCTCCTTGGCTGCTGGATTGCATGTGAGACGAAATCGGATTTCTGAATTTACCTTATTGCCAATGTGTGTGTTTGTGGGATGTTACTATTTTGGAACAGTTAATTAGTAATAGCTGCTGAATCCATTATTCTGTTAAGCTTTCCAATAGAGTTAACGTATTCTCAGTTCTTCTTTCTTTTGTTGTGTTTTAACTATCGTGTTTAAATAAATGGTGTTTTACTTAAAGTCGAGTAGTTTAACCAATCAAACTGCATCTGGAGCACAGCAATTTGCATTTGTCTTTAAAATAAGAAAACGCAAGGGTCTAGGCTACCTCCTTAAAATATTTTGAGGGTGTCTAGTCTGGTTTATAACAATTGTAGGCTATAGACTAAGTACAAGTAAATACAATCAGTGTAAATTAGTGTTGGGTGGTCGGCTCAGACATGGTAGGCTGAAAGTCCTGTTTCTATGTATGGCTCTCTCTGACGATAAATTTCACCATCCTTCATTTGAAAAACAGCTTCCTGATTTCACTGCTCAATGGCTCAAATCCAGTTTTATTGTTGCACCATACCCTGGATTTTGACATTGGAGAAAAGAGTTTCTTTGTACTTAACTTTTTAAAATGATTCATATTTTAAGCACCTTAGTCAGATCACTCCTCAATCTAGTCAACTCTATGGGGCATATAACATGTTCTCATAATGTAAGCCTTTCACTTTGATGAGCCTTGCTCCACCCACTCCAAAACAAACTTTTTTTTGCAGCTAAATTGCTCAAAGTGAAGCAAGTTACTCTGAATAAGGTTTGAGCAGGCAACATACGCGTTAATTTCCACTCTTTCTGTTCCAAACCATTTGAATGAAGGCCAACATTACCCTGCACTTTGCAATTACATTATAAAGCTTTAGTGATTTGTGTACATGAGCACACAGTCCTTTTATATGTCTGTAATTTTTAACTGATCACAAGTGAGATTACATTCCTACTTGTCTTCCACGAATCCGATCTGGCAACCCCAAACTTTCCCACATTGCATTCCACATGCCACAGTTTTGTCCACGCCCTGTATTTCTTCCTTCCTGTGTCAAGCTACAACTTACTGAGCCTCACTGAGCCAGCTTAAAACTTGAACAGATAATGCTTTATTCCTCATCCGAGTTATTAATTGAAGTAGCGAAGCCCCTGGGCAAACTGGAGTTAATCACATCTGAGGACGGTGTTCCCGTTTTCCAAACTACTTCCTATTTCCGACTCTCTTGCTAACGTAACATCCGCACCTTCAAAAAATCCAAACAGTAATATTCCTTGTCAAATCTCTCACAAACAATCTTTGACCTTACTCAGACACAACCTGTTGTTTATGATGCTGATTCTCTGACTGGCCTCATGTATGTCAAGTGCTCAATCTCGCTGTCGCTGATGGTAAATTCCAGGAACTTTGCCATCAGTTAGGCTCAACAAACAGGTTGACAGCATCTGTGGAGGGAAAACAGAGTTAACGTTTTGGGTTCAGTGACTCATCTTCAATGAACCTGAAGCATAAACTCTGCTTTCTCTCCACGGATGCTGCCAGACTTGCTGAATAGTTGTTCCAGCAATTTCTGTTTTCTTTTCTGATTCCCAGAATCCGCAATTCTTTGGTTTCTTTTTTAAACAGGGCTACAGATCCTTTGTTTTTCACTCCTCCCCAAAAATAAGAGAGTACATAACGATATTCAGTCGCCAGAATAGTATAGGTGACCACAAAATCTGGAAGTAACACCCAAGATTGCCAGCATCTTCATAAGGCATAGCCTAGCAGCTTTTGTTCTGTGAATCTCAATTTCAATGGCATACATTAATATCTCATTTCAATGATAGGCCTGTCCTTATAAGGAGATCAATAGTGTAGCAGTCCCTTGATCCGCTCACTGAAACGTCATTGTTCAGTGGCACCAATGATGTCACAACAGACAACTGGAGCCCCTGACACACACTGATCCTCTCTGACCTACCTCAGTGACTCAGCCATCCTCCGCAAATCTTCATTTTGCTGTTTCAAACGCTCAAGCTTTGCAAGTATCTTGGACAGTTCTCTGCTGGAGCGATCCGGTTGGTCACTGTCTCTGACGAGATGCCCGCCGATGTAGAACAGCAATGTCCCCCAGGCAAGAAGGATCAACATAATCCATCGCCAGGAGCCAGTCCATGGCCGCATCTTCAGCTGGTCTGGTCCTCAGTACCCGCTCACAGGTGAAAAATTGCCATGCTTTCAGAATCTGTGCGGAGATGAATGAATATCTGCCGTTCTTTTCCTCAACGCATTGTGCCAGGAATTCTCACAGCTCCCGAAATTTCTTGCACACTTCTTGTTTTCCCCCCAGATGAACCTTTCCCTTGATTTGACAACCAGCAAATTCACTTATTAAAAGCCTTTCATTTCGACACTGCAGAAAGAGAAGAAAAAGAATACATAATTGGATTAATTAAATGACTTACAAATAAATGAACTACACATGAAAGCAATTACACTGAAAGCCTCCGTAATGTTGTATAGGGAGTGTCAGATCTCTGTGCCTGCCCTTTGAACTGGAAAGATTTGCCCTTTTGTAGCTCATTTCATTAATCCATACAGTATATTAAAAGTCATTGCAAATAAACACAAATAATATTCATCCACAGGCCAACTTGAGCTAGGAAGGCAGACATTTTGAAGGTTGCTGCAATAAGATAGATGTATCATAACTCTGAGCGCTGACAATTATTCAAAAGCCTTCACAAATGGAATAAACTTTTAAACTTTTAAAAATTAAATTGCAATGTATATTCATTATTGGTGTTCTACAGAAGAGTGAATTAGACTTGGAGGCGGCTCTAAAACCATGATCGATGCTGCTAGTTGACATGAGAAAGCCACGGCCTCATGTATGATGTTCTACAAACTCATAGATAATGTACTGCTTTAACCCTCAATTCATGGTGACATCCAGCAAGTCTTGTCTATAATAAGGTGCCCTGACGGCTTTGTTCCTGTCCTTCCTCCAACCAAGGGAAACACAACCTTATTACTAAGACAAGCTTCTATTGATAGCAGTGAATGCAAGATGTAATGTGTGTCACTTCAAAGGACAGACAAACGAATTGAAAGATTAGAATTACTGAGGATTGTAAATAAGGTAATACTTGGGCATTTTAGTCCAGTAAAGAAATTGTGAAATACCCGCTTGGCTTTCAAGTGATTTGCAAGGCCGAAACTTGGATGAGTTTGTTGGGAGCTCTCTGATAGAATATCAAGAATGGCTTGGGCTTCATCGTAACACTTATAATTAGTTTCAAACCCGTGAAGTAGATAGGTCTTAAAATCTTCGAAATTATTATTGTAACATTAAGATTGCCAAAATGGAATACTTTGTTAACCCCACCTGTTTACCTCATGATTTGCAGAATGACACTTAGATATTTCTTTCATTTAAATGTTTACTGCAAAGAGCTTAAACATTAAAATATGGAAGAACAACGACAAATTAGTGTGGGGGTGTAAAGAATAATGCCAAATTTATGACAGAGACGCAAGACTAAATTACAACAAACTTCAATACAAATCTGATCTTAAGTAGTGGGTGCACCACAATTAAAAGTATAATAGCAATACTTGTTTATATCAAAAAAAGCATTTCAACAAAGCATTATTCTTTCGTGAACACTGCCGAAGGATGAACGTCTTTTAATTTCCAGTGTACCGCCAAGTTTACAGTTGTATTGCAACTTCACTGTTTACAATAGTAAGTGACAACGGCAATTTGAAAAGGCTTAGTCGTGCACTATACGTTAACTTCCTGCGCTCACAAAAAAGGCACTGGTTAACCTGTGTGGGCCTAAATCCAAAACATGAATTCTCTTGCAACAAAGGTGGAAGAAGTCCCAATTTTGGCGTACAGCGTTCATTATTACATATGCAAATGCATGGGATGTCGAAAAAGAACAACAGAATGTCCATGATTCACAAGGTTAGGCGTGAGTACTGTCCAGATTTCTGCATTTAAATACACCTTAATCTGTAAAACACTACACAGCTGAAAAATAAATAGGTATTTGTAGGAAACAAAATTGAACTGTATGTGGGTCATTGAAATGCATGAGAAAACTTTGGAGTTAACTAGCTTCCAGAAAAACACTGGAATGACATAAAAACCAAGATTTATGCAGAAAACCAAGAGGAGGATACCTACCAGTAACTTGCATCCTAAAACTGGAATGAACTTGTTTTGTGTGAACTAGTGATAAAATTCATATTTCAAATAACCCCTTCTCTTTCAATTTGCATGTTCCATGCTTTCCATTAATGCTTAATTCACTGCATTACCCTTTGTCTCCAGGTCTGTGGCTTCTGCCAAAGAAGCATCATGTGGAGCACAGTCGATTTGTGGTTTTTAAAACCTCTCTAAGATGAGTTCACTGCTCCTGGGAACTGCCATACTAGTCATGCCTGCATGTCTCTTGCGATCAGCAATAAACTGCCAGGAACTTCCAGGGAACACTGGCACTCTCACCTACAATGAAAATCAGTTGTCCTGTCAGAGTTCGAGTGCATGCTTTCCTCCTCCTGAAGTAAATATGCTTCATTAATACAAACATCAAGTACATGGCACAACATGTCCATTCAACTCTAAAAAGTCAATAAATTTCAGAATGCTGGGAGTGACCTACAACGCCCTAGTACAGTAGGAATATCTATACTTCCCAAACATATCACATAGTAAAAAGCAACACCCCATCGCCACAATGTGAAGGCTTTCACATTCCCTATCACAGAACAAAGTTCACGCACGGCAGCCATAAACTGAAACAAACTAATTTACCGAAAGACTTACAGATGAAGAGATTACCGACTGGATTTGAATTCTTGTAGGATATGTTTTAACATAAATCAAACCAGTCTGAATTAAACACAAATTAACAGGTGAGTGATATTTCAGACAGGAAGGCCAGTTTCACTTTAAATAGTCAATACAGTGGAACTGTGGCTTAGAGAACTACAAACACGATAAGCTATCGCCTCCCTAAATTCCACAGGTTAGATCATCGTCAGCAAAGTGCCTTTCCATCAACCCCTTCTCAAACCTCATGACAGCCCAATGGTGCAGCGTTTCCCCAAGTTCAACTGGGGAACTTTTCGACTGACCAGCCAACAACATCCCACTTCATGACGTCGGCACTTTTGGGAAAACACCAGCTCTTTCACAGCATTTCTTTATTCTTCCTTCATGGCAGATAGGCATTGTCGACTAGGCCAACATTTATGGCCCACCCTTAGTCAGCCAGAAGGCAGAGAGTTAACTACATTGCTGTGGGTCCGGAGTCACATGTGGCCAGAATAGTTAAGGATGGCACATACCTTTCCCTAAAGGGCAATAAATGAACCAGATGGGCTTTTACGACAATCTGTAGTGATAATCAAACAATGTTTGCTTTCAGGCCAGCTTTTTCCTCCCAGATTCCTAGTTACATCTGAATTTCACCACCTGCCATGGTAGGATTTGCAGACATGTTCTGAATTACTAGTCCAGTGATATTATCATCACGCCACCGTCTTGACTTTTGAGCCAGCTCACGCAATACATCCAAGAGTTCCGGTCTCCTTTTCTGCCAAAGCAGAAATTCTGACCTCTTTCTCTGAGAGTAATTTGTTTTTTTCTCTTCGCAGAAATCATCTGTGTTCCTATTGCCATATTTGTCCATTTCCACTGGTCACATTCACCCTCCATCTCCTTTGCTCGACACTCTGTTTTGTATCTCAATTTCTTTTTTGTGTCTGTCAGCTACACAGCTTATTTTGAAATTTCATTCTTGTTGGCATTGATTTCAAGTCAAAGATCACTAGGACACATGGACCAGCATTTTTCATGATCATTTACAATTGCCACAAACTCAAAATTCATTTCAAATATTTGTAGCAACAGCATGGGATTCCACAATATTTTAAACAAATTGTAAACTTCCTGTTGTTTCTGGATTAGAGTTTGGCCACTTCTCACTAACTATACAGAGCTCAGTGAAGAAATCCAACAATTACAAGTTGAATTTATATGATACTTTCAACATAATAAATGACCTCAAGGCACATGAATTTTATCATGCAAAATTTAACATCGAACGGTAAAAAGATGAGATATACATAATATTACTTCAATGGCTTATGCTTTGAAAGATTGTAGAAAAGGGAATTTATTTCATATTCCGGGAACATATCCAAAGTTGCTTCTTTTAAAGAGTTCATTGAAAGTTCAATGTGGACAGTAAACATTGGAAATTGTTGTTTTTAAAACAACATGTCCTTGAAATCACACAACTGGCGATAACTGCTTATTTTGCTGTGGACCCAGCCTGGGATGTTTTGAACAATAAGTGGCTTGGAGAGGTTCCTGTTTTATCAGGTTCCATTGGAGGGAAGTCCGCTCAGAGTAAGCTGCCTAGCCGATCTCGCCCATTTCTTAAAAAGGAAACCCTCTACATAAATTCAGGGTAAAACCTACTGGTTCTTTTGAACGTATGATTGGAAGAACATCTCAAGATTGTAATTCCTAAACAAACATCACCCAAGCCTTCAAAGTTGACCATACATGATTAATGACCACCAATGTCAGAACATCAAACTGCAGAATATCTCACTTTATCCTTTTGGTTTCAAAAATAATGCTTTGGCTAAACTTGTTTCTCAAAGCCAATTTTTGCAGAGAAATTTTTTTTTTAATGTCTCAAATAATCCAAAGAGCTGCAGATGCTGGAAATCTGAAACAAGCACAGTGACTCAGTGGTTAGCACTGTTGCCTCACAGCACTGGGGACTCGGGTTCGTTTCCAGCTTTCGACGACTGTGTGGAGTTTTCACATTCTACCCGTGTCTGCGTGGGTTTCTGCCAAGTACTCCGGCTTCCTCCCAGAGTCCAAAGATGTGTAGGCTAGGTGGAGTAGCCACAGGAAATGCAGAGTTATAGGTGCTCGGTAGGTGGTGTGGGTCTGGGCGGAATGCTCTTCCGAGGATTGGTGTGGAATCAATGGGCCAAATGGCCTGCTGTAGGGATCCTACGATTTCCATGATGATTTCAAAAACAAAGTATTGGAGAAACTCAGCAGGCACAGCAGCATCAGTGGACAGAAAAACAGAATTAATATTTTGAGTCCGGTGGCCCTTTGTCAGCACTTTGATAAAGCACTTTCTATTTTGTCCTTCTTTTCTCCTTCCGGAAGAGTACGCGTGCACTTTGGGGATTTTTAATGGGATAAGTGTTTACACTTTTGTACTACTGACTGTGTACATTAATTGATTATTGAATCATATTGAATGAGTTTGATTGGGTAACAAACTATAATTATGGTTCTTACATAGTTTGATTAATAAATCGTTCTGATTAAAACTTAATGTTGATAAGGTATTTGAGTTGTAATTTGGCAAATGGGGAAAATATTTTTATTTTATGTTGGTGCAAATGGAGTAATGAGGCTAGAGGGAGCATGCATTCCTCCAGTGTTAGTTGTAATGAACCGTATAAACACATATTTGTTCAGACGACCAAAAATCTAGTCACCTAAGTGGGTCTTAAGAAGGAGCTGAAGATCATTTTCATGACAATTAAATCACAGTCCAAATATGGCAAATGACAGAAAGGAACGGGTTGACCAGAATAACAAATGGCTTCAAGTTCTGTGGGTAATTTCCTTCTAGGATTCAGTGCAATGTTTTCTTATATTTAGGATTGTACTAGTTTTTCAGTTGAATTGTGTTGAAGAAAGGCTTCTTCTTCCTCCTCATTCTCTGCGTCCATTCAAAAGTCCAATTCATCATCTTTTGGCAGGAGAGCATAATTTTATTTTTGTAAAGTTAACAGCTCTACAGCAAACAGTGAGAGAAATCAAATTCAAATTATAACCCATCTACATCACTGCTCATAGGCATATAGTACTCTGAGTCTTTTAGTGTGACCTTTTCCAGGACATATAGATTATCTTCCAAGGTTTAAAGGTGGTAAAGTTAAAAGTATGTATTGGGCAGTGTAAGATGATGCTTTCTCTTTAAGTATGTTAAGGCTGAAATGGATTACACAGCAATTGCTGACTAGGGAACATCAAATTTGTTCCCAATTTTTAAAGCAAATCTGCTCGCAGACTTATATCCTGCTCCCTCACTCCTGTTCCCATTAAACCACTCACGAGCCAATTTCTCTTCCTGGTTCTCATATCAACAGATACAGTTAATGGTTTCCTCTCTCCTTTCAATGCCATTGCCATCCATCACCTTAAGAAAATCGATTGTGGTTATCATTTCCCTCTCCATTCCCATTCCAATTCCAATTCCCTTTCCCAAATCTTTTAATGTGCAGTCGTTTACCAACATTCTCCTCTTATGCCTCTCCATCGTCGTCCATCTGACCGGGCTACGCATGCCTGCATCCATTCTTATCTGCATCAAGATTATCATGTGCAATAGCTCCTCTTCTTGTTTCTGTGCCGTTATCTCGGACATTCCCCCAAGGATCCGTCCTTGTCCCCCTTTATGACTCATCAATTTGCTGGCCTACAACAACAAAATTCAAAAGCACATCCCTTTTGTGCACGTATGCTCATAACAAATAGTTACATTTTACTATTACCTCTCAAGCCCCCTCTGCCTCCAACTCGTCACACTGCTTGCCTGGCACCCAGGACTGGGGGAACAATAATTTTCTCCAACTCAATATCAGGAAGGCTGAAATCGTTGACTTTGGTCCCCTCCATGAACCCCGTTCCCTAGTCAATGAACTTATCCTTTTTGATGGCTGTTGTTAGAAACTGAATCTGCAGTTAGGCAGCAATCTTGCTGGCATTTTTGGCCCTGAGATGAGCTTATGACCTCACATTCGCACCATCACATATTTACAATGGTACAGGAGGAAGCCATTTGACCTGTGTCTTTGCCAGCTTTCTAAGCATTTCGGTTTAGAGCCAATCTCCTGCTAACCCTGCACATTGTTTCTTTTTAATTAGTCACTTAATGCCATCTTGAATGCCTCAATCGAATCTGCCCCTCCCACAATTCCAGGCAATGTATTCCAGTCCTCAACTACTGCTGTGTGAAAAATAAATCACTGAGTTTACATTATTCTCCCTGCCTGGCATCACCCAACTCCATCCTTATCTCATCTGAAACTCACATGCATGTTACCTCTAGATTTGACCATTCAAACCGACTCGTAGCCAACCTCCCATTGTCCAATGCTGTGTATACCTGCGGTAATCCAAAGTTCTGCTACCCAGAAGACATCAGATGTAAAGCACATTGATCCAGGTGAAGACTGGATAGATATGAGGTGCACAGGGCTCTCAGAAAGAACCAGCCAAGAGCCACTTAACTTAAACTTGACCAGAGCAAAATATACCATATGTCCAATGTATACAAAATCAACTTTCAACTGAAATCCATACAGCTTCTCTGGAATGCAATAAACCCGTGTAACTCATTTGGGGCCTGCAAGTGTCCTTGACCATATATTATTATTCTTCAGTTCACCTGTCTCAAGTGCACAGAAGGGATCACAGGCAGCAATTCAACATAAGAGGTAAAATTGACCTCAGGCTCACATGAGATCAACAAGGAATTCATGGGCTTCAGTCCCAGACTTTCTTTCAGGCAATCCAATACGAGGAATTGGCACAGGCAGTTTCTAATCTTACTTAAGGAAATGCAAATATTACACTTTCAGTGAGCAAAATCACAGAATCCCATAACAGCCAATTTCTATGAGCGTTGCTTCCATCTTATTGAAGAAATAAACAATTTCCCAGCTATACTCAAAATAACTAGTCACACAGATGCAGGACCACACTCTCTTCTCATTTGACATACTTCACTTCTGTTCAACACAACAGTTCAAAATGATATCCGACATACTGCTATCAAATGGAAATGAGCACTCTTGGCTGTTAAGATAACAGGTTCTGCATATCTACCAAATGGCAGACTATTGTAACAGCAAAAGCATCCACCAATCTCCACGGATGCAGAGAATGCCTTCAATTAGGGCGGAATAGTGGCTCAGTGGTTAGCACTGCTGCCTCACAGCACCAAGGACACGGGTTCAATTCCACCCTTAGGCGACTGACTGGGTGGAGTTCGCATACTCTCCCTTCTTCTGCGTGCCCCGGTTTCCTCCCACAGATGTGCAAGTTAGGTGGATTGGCCATGCTAAATTGCCTGTAGTGTCCAGGGATATGTAGGTTAGGTGGATTAGCCATGGTAAATGCAGGATTACAGGTAAGCGGGGCGGGGTGGTACGCATTTAGGAGAGTCGGTCTGGACTTGTTGAGCCGAATGGCCTGTTTCCACACTGTGGGGATTCTATTCTCTTTCTATAATTAAAGAAGGCAAAACTTCATTCCTGATGAATTCGGATAGAGTGGGTTTCTGTGTCAATCTCAAAACGTAAATTAGAATCCAAAATTTCTGTTACATGCACCAAAGACCTTAGTTCCCCTACATTACCTTCCAGTAAGGCACAACGTAACAGTGTCCAATACTGACTAACTCTCCACCACCCTCATCTATCGCCATTGGCAAGTCAACCAAGTTCAGACTCTCAAGGAGAAGAGCCTGAAATAGTGAACATAACGAATGGCAATGGCATAATGATGAAACTCCTGACTACACTCCTATGATCTGAATCTAAATGTGAAGGAAAAGCACTGTAACGTTGAATTAAAATTATATCAAACAACTTTACTGTTGTAAGTAAGTCCGGAGAAGTTAGTGACGATCCATATCGTCTGTTACATACAGCGTTACATTTTTTTCCTGCACCCAAGGTGCAGGTTGTGATTCAGATCCTGAGCGCATTTTGTTTCTTATTCTGTACACCCCCATACATATTTGTGAATTTCATTCTTTTGGGGTCAAACGATGAGGAAGCAGACAAATACCCAACATTTTTAACTCATACAAAATAAACCAATTCATCCTCCAATTCTTCTGAGCTGGCCAGAACAAATAACCTCGGAGTGCAAGTACATTATGAATTGAATTATTCCCAGGCACCTTGCCATTTGCTGAGTTGCTGCCACAGTCATATATCTGCAAATGGAATCTTGACAGATTTGTATAGACAGACATGAAATGTTTCACTGCTTTCAACTCCTCCAAAGAAACAGCTTAGCTTTTCTACTGCACGCATCAATTCTGACGACTGGGCTAAAACTCCAGCGCTTTCTACATAGACCCTCGAGGGTACAGTGACCACGACTCTAAAGGAAGCTCTTCCATGAATTACCCTTCCCAGGCCTGCAAAGAAGTACAGCCACCTCAATTCACCCTTTGACAATGATTATCCCACCACCTCAGTTAATAGATAGAAACAGGAAATGGAAATTCTGTTCATGTTCTTTCCCGAGATGCACAGATGTCAATGGCCTGACTGACCTCAAGTAACCCAGCAGAATCCTGCGTCTTTCCTGTTCTGTGGAACTCACATAATTATGGCCTTAACCAACCGAAACATTAAAAGAGCGACAACATTTTAAGAGTTGAAATAAAAATGCAGCAGACTAGCAAAGGTCTAACAGTATCTTTTCAGAGGGAAACAGTTAACATTGAGACAGGTATGAGTCCTCTTTGCACTTAAGAGTTGTAGCATCATCATACTCCCATCCATTCAGGTTCATTACACACACCCATAGGAAGAATTGCAAATTATCTGAGAATGCTGATGTAACAGACGATACGGATCGTCACTAACTTCTCCGGACTTACTTACAACAGTAAAGTTGTTTGATATAATTTTAATTCAACGTTACAGTGCTTTTCCTTCACATTTAGATTCAGAATGCAGAGCGAGTACTTATTTTCCTATCGGTAGTTATGGAGGCATAAGGGGCTTACATCAAAAGAAACATCCTCGTACTTGCTGGGTCCAAGTTTCTTTAAACTTTATTCATTAATGGGATGAGGGCATCGCTGGTTAGATAGCATTTATTGCCCATTCCTAATTGCCCAGAGGGCATTTCAGAGTCAAACACATTGCTGTAGGTATGGAGTCACATGTAGGCCAGACCAGGTAAGGTTTGCAGTTTCCTTCCCTAAAGGACATTTGTAAACCAGATGGGTTTTTCCGACAATTTATAATGGATTTATAGTTATCATTAGATTCTTAATTCCAGATATTATTTCAATTCAAATTCCACCATTTCCCTTGGTGGGATTCGAACCCAGGTCCCCAGAACGTCATCCAGGTCACTGAATTAACAGTTCAGGGATAATACCACAAGGCCATTGCCTCCCCTCATATTATAAGTCACCTTGTTGGAGCAAACTTTCAACTTGTGCATTAATTACACCTTACTAGCTTGAATCATTTCACAAATAACTTCATTTATCAGGATAAGTCAATACTTATCATTTTGATTCTACGTAAGCCTATTCATTAACGACATCTTCGTGACAACAATCTTTGGGACCATTGGTTCTATAGGAGCAAGTTTAAAAGACAGATTCACAAACTCATGAAAATCATTTTTTTGATTCCTGAATTAACTCCAATTTCTCCATCTCCTTATCAAGCATCTACTCTCCAAACATTACAGATGGAACAAAAGGCAATAATCCATTCTTTCATGTGTGACCTTGATTGTACTACCCAGTCACTGTCGAACAAAAACACCCAAAGAAAGCTGAAGAATCCAGAATATTCTCAAGTTAAGTGAAAATGCTGAATTACAAAAAGCAATCCGGTGCTGTGCATCTTTTAAATTGCAAATTTTGACGCAAAGTATTAAAGCCAAATGACATAAACAAATCTTGAACAGCTAGGTGTTTCATTGCAGCATGATCCAATTTGCACAGCCTCGAGATTGTGAGGTACCTTCACCCAAAGACAATGTTGGTCCACATTTTGCAGTCATGGTCAGGCATATTGAGCCCTTTGATCAAGTTCTGAGTGATTGTGAACAAGACAACATTCTGCCCTCACCCCCGCTACCCAATTCACCTCAAAGGAGGACACATCAACTTTCATCTGAGGAGACTAAATTTGGAGATGCAAATTCAAAACATCATTTTAATCCCAAATTATGTGCAGAAATCAAAACAAGAGAGAGTAAAAATTTAAATTAATTGGCAGAGATGAAACAGCAAGAAAGAACAAACAAAGAAATGACCTGTCTTATTTTTAAATGGTTTTAAAATCTACAACAATAATTAAAGTCTTAACAAGGTGAGCTCCACATTTTTGAAGTTAATTTCCAGACCGATAGGTTGTTACAAAGTGACTAAGTCATATTAAAAAATCTAGGCTGATATATCTCGAGGCTTAGCAGCATCAGAATTCTCATTTGGTCATGCATTTCAAGTACCATTATGCAATTGCTGCCGGAAACTGCAAGTTACCCTTTCGCCTGCCTCTCAATCGTTGATTTTGGAACTGTACTGTCGCCAGTTGACTCTGCATGCAGCTAAGAGCAGTTATAATACTTGAAAAAATAATTTAATGACAATGAAGCATTTTGGTACATCCCCCAGCATTCAAACATTACCACAAATGAATAGTTTCTTTCTGTAACCCCTCTGCTGTTTTATTTCCCGCCACGAACATTTTGCACTCCCATCAAAGGCGGTTAAAGAAAAACACTACATTTGACTGCTGCTGTTGAAGCCAAGAGATTGCGTGTGGGTGAGGAGTAGATTGTTTTCCAGACACACTTTTGCTAGTAGTGATGAGAAGATATATTCGACTGAAAAACTGTTCCTTATTTCAAACCATAAATTGCAATTCGTGCTCTAACTTATGATGAAAAAATAAATCCTCCCCAAAACACCATTGACCCAAACGCTCCGAGTTGCAATCTAAACTTAGTCAATTCATTCATTCTATTCCTGCTGAATCATATTTCCTCTTTTTCCGCGCCACCCTACCCACTTCTGCTCCCACCCACAACACACGTACACCCCACCGCCCACAAACATAACACTATCTTTTACCTGTTCCTCTTCTTCGAAAAACATTTTCATGATATGAAAATTGGTGGAGTTGTAAATAATGAGGACCTTAAATCACAGGAGGAAATAGATGGGCTGATCAATGGGAAATGGAATTCAATCTGGATAAGTGTGGAGTGTGAGGTGATGCACTTCAGCAAAACAAACAAGGAATGGTCTCTGGGAAGCACGGAGATTAAGAGGGACACTGGTGTACATGTTCTCTGGTCACATAAGTGGTGGGCCAGGTAGATTAAAAAGGTTCAGAAGGCATGTGGAATATTTGGCATTAGTAGTAAAGCATAGACTTTAAGAGCAGGGAGTTATGCTCGATCTGTATCAAAAGTTGGTTAGGCCATAGCTAGAGTAGTCTGCCCTTCTGGAAGAATATTATAGGAGGGATGTGATTGCACTGGAGAGGGCGTAGAAGAGATTTACCATGATGTAGCCCGGGTTGGAGAGGTTTACTTACGAAGAGAGATTGGATAGACTAGGGTTTGAGCAGAGGACACTGAGGTAAGGACATGATAGAGATGTATAAAATTATGAGACATATAGACAGGAAGGAACGTTTTCCTTTGCTGGAATGATCAAAGACCGGGGACATGGATTTAAAGTAAAGGGCAGGAGATCTAGAGGAAATGAGGGAAAAACAAAATCACTCGGGATGGTGAGAATCTGAAAGTCGCTGCATGTAAAAACGGTAGAGGCAGAAATTTTTGTAACATTTAAAAAATATTTACATGAACGAATGAACTTCTGAATGACTTTGTTGTCGCACCTATTTTACACTGAGAAACAGAATAAAATACAATGAAAAGCTTTCATTTGTCACCACAGTATGGCATCATTTTGATACTTTAAGAGAAAATCAAAAAGATATAGCTTAAAGAGAAGTCCATCTGCATTTGAGTTTTGATCTGGCTCAGAACCACTGTTGCCTCGATGCCGTTTACACCAGAACCAACAAACGTCAAAGTCGCTGATCCTTAAGCGCTCTTCAGCTCTGCCACTGGCTGTACCAGAGCCACTAATGTCGGAGTCTGTCACACGGGTCGTCTCAAAGTTACTGTGATGCCCTTCTGCCACCACGTCGTTGTCGCCTGCACCAGACCCAACTAACGACAAAGTCGCTGAGCCTCAGCACCATCTTTCCCTGTTAGGCACCTCCAGGGCTCGTTCTCCCCCGTGCATTTACATGCGCACTTGGGATATCAAGGCATACAAGGTTATGGGGGAAGTGGAGGAAAATGGGATCAACACATTTAGTTGGTTGAGCATTGACTCAATGGGCTAAAGGGCCTTTTCCTGCCACGTAGATCCCGAGAAGTCCATGACTCTAACACATCCCCTTCAAGATTACATAAGAACAGGATTTAGAAGCCAGTCAAGCTGGTCTGTGTGATTGCATAAGTAGTTGTGCTGGTGAGCTGAGGGGCTTGTAAGTGACAGTGGTATTGCATGTGTATTAGACTGGGTTCAAACGCTAGTGTGCTTTGTAGGTCATAATTGAAGAAGAATTAGCCAGAAGTCAGCCCTGAATTGCAAATTAATCTCGCTCTGTTGCTTTGAGTGCTAGAAACCAGTCAAAAGGAAACAGGACAAAAAGACAACCCGGTTGCACAGAGGGCTGTTAACCAACCATTGCCAAAAGGAACCAGGACAAAAAAAAAATCAACTAACCTGCCAAGCCAAGCACCCCTAAACTGACCTTTTAACTATCATCATTTCACTGTCTATGTTTCATGAATGACCTAGAGGCTGACCTATATAACTTCTAACTTTTATCATATTTTTGGATGCACTCTCATTTTTAACCAGTGCGTATATCTGTTACATTATTATTTCATTTCATGTTTAGTAACTCAACCTCATTTCTTTTGTTAACTCAAGAAATCCCAGTTAAATCACCTCCTCTGAAAACAAATTCGTTTGGTCTGGGAGAAAGGTATCTACAAGGAAGGGATCCTTTCCACATTTGAGCTTGTTGCCACAGTTAATGGACAGGGTGAATGAAGAAGGGGAACCAGCTGATTCCCCCCTCACCTGCAAGCTTTGGGGTATCTTGTCTGGAACTGTAATAGCTTATGGAAGCATACACTGGATGAGGTTGGAACAATAAGACAATGTCATACATTAGTCTCTTCATCCTTAGTGCAACGTACTTACAGCGCATTCCAAACAACTCACCCAGTCGTTTTTTTTGGGCAGCTCCTCCCAAACCCACAACCTCCACCACCTGGTGAGACAAAGGCAACAGGCATCACATCCATGTCCCCTTTCACACTACCCACTACACACGACACTGGCAGACATACATAAAAGTCACTGCGTTAACATCTTAAAACCTTACGACAAATAGCACCTCCATCCCACATAATGCAGCGGTTTAAGAAACAGGTTTATCACCACTTTCTCAAGAGCAATTTTACACATGGATAATAAAACACTAGTCTCAACACTAACACTCACATTCTGAGAATATGTGTTTCATTACGAGCAATGCCAACAGCATAACTGATACACTGTGTACGTCTCCATCGTTTGAACATACCTGCCATGAACAACTAATTTTTTCTATCATCATTTATTATGCAACTGACAGATTGAACAGCCAATGATGAAGCTGGATCAAGTTGCAATCAATCCAATTGTTTCTCATTCATCATTCAGTTAAACCTTTTGTTTCATATATTTGAAAAGCCTGAAGAACATCCAGATTTGAGATCGTGTTTTCCTTCTTGAACGAGACTTTATGGAACTACCGAAGCATCATTTTGTCCCTTGAAACGTGCATTTCAGCAATTTTTCTCTGTTGAAGATCCAAATTTATTAATGTCGAAATCACATGGAAAAAGTTGCACTGAGCTCCTGCCATTAGACTCGGCAGGAAATCTAGAATTCTTGGCTTCTCCAGACTTTTTTCCCACGATAACATGTTCCTTGTCTATTCCCCCTAAATAGTGTGGCCTTTGAAGTTTAAAGGAAATGTGGAAATTCCAGAATGCAACTCAATTATTTTCCGATTCATAATACTTTGTTAGAAATTCCTCAAACTGGTATTATCAGATCCTGATAGAGTGTGATCATAAATACACAAGCCACATGCAGTATGTCATACTACCCCAGGGCACATTTCAGCAAGAACGAAAAAATTTAAAAAGAACCTGAGATGATAAAATGTGACATAACAAGGTGTAGAGCTGGATGAACACAGCAGGTCGAGCAGCATCATAGGAGCAGGAAAGCTTGACGTTTCGGGCCCAGACCCTTCATCAGAAATGATAAAGCATGAAGTGGGTCTTTACATTTTGGGGGCTAACACTTCTGAGTTATTTTCTCAGCACCTCCACTCCTCTGAATGATGAAGTTAGCTGTTGTTCATCAGGAAACGCACGTAAATGTTGACTCCAGAGGGAGCTTGTAGCACAGTGGCAGTATCCCTACCTCTGGGCGAGGAGGCGTGGGTGCAAGAATCACCTGCTCCAGTGGTGTCTCATAACATGTCTGAACAGGTTGATTAGAAAATAACCAAAGGTTGACTCTATGTCCAGTTTGATGGATCCTCCTCTACTGGTGGTGAAAATGAAAATGCACATTCCCATTGCCAGAGGTTTCCAACATGCTTGGTGACCACACACCACCATTGCTTAGAAATTATTTTATAACAAAATCTTTTAAGACTGTAACATCTGCTGCAATGCTTCTTGATCACTGGTGTGTTTGCAGCCATTTGAAATCCAAGTAGTATACAATCCGTCTCAGAAATTTTATGATCAAGAAACTGATCAACAGAGAAATAGTTTTACTGACTTTATAACTTACACACCATTGAATTACACCTGGTTAATGAACAGGAGAGCTCAGAACAATGAACAATAAACCCACAAACTGTACAAAGTGTTTAACTTTAAGATTCATCACTGGCGACACCTGTGTAAGCTGGGACAGGGCCAGCTTCTTAGAAAAATTCCAAAGACCAAACATTCACAGCAAATGCACTATTTCCAAATCATAAGATTATATCTTTATGTCCCATGGTGACATTTTTATATTACAATGAGAAAAGCTGTTGTTTGAGAAGGACCATTTTGCAGGCATTAAAAGGGAAGGTGCAGGCCTACAATCAGCTAAGGACATACTTCGTCTGACTGTTGTATTGGAATAATTTGGCCTCAGGATGATAAACCCAATTTGTCAGTATGCTGCATCAATTCATTGAGCCTCCAAGTATATAGCAACTTTTATTCTGTTGGATCCGCATCTTACAAAATCATCTTAAATAGGCAAACTCCATGTTGTCCAGTGAACCTTTCACAATGATTCATAATTGCTTCTTATTGCTTTTTATCTGAGTATAATGACATGATCGAAATCACAATTGATAGTGAATCTTAGAAGTAACAATTTATCCTCATTGTTTCTGAAACTCATTGTGGTATCATTTTCTGACACGGTTAATGCCCAAAATGAGCAACTCCTCCGGTTTTTAATCACTTACCTGTCACGAACAAGTTGTATCATACTGACAATAACTAGTTGTTCTTTTTTATTTCAGGTCTCTTTACTACACTCTGTCAAAGATTAACAAAAGCAACACGTGAAGTGTAATTTCCACAATGTGCTTGCTCCTTAAATGGACCATGTGGTGCTCAATTAACAATGAGTACTGTATGTAGTCCTAAGAACAACTGTCAAGTTTCAAACCCACGAAAAGTTAAGTTTGCCCAAAAAATTAATGTTAAAATGTACTTTTAATCCATTGATGTTCAAACATCTTTTAGTTAATGGATCTATTTTGAAATGGATGAGCAATTGCAGATGCTTCACTCAAATGATAAATACTTGCAACATGGAAATGCTCCATGTAAGCTGTTTCTGTAATGCTTTGAATCAACTCAGCAGTTCATTGCAGATACCATTGAGATCAGTGTGTCTGCTTTTCACTGTACAACCTGTCTATTCCTCCCAAGAGTATGGGCAGAAATCTGGAGAAAGCACGAGGGGAATGATGGGGTGAGGAAGAGCAGAAGCTCAGTCATGCTGAGGTAGAGACTGGGAAAACAAGCACGTTCTTCTGGCGGCCATCTTTGATTTGCTCACTTATGATCACAGTGTCCCTCACAAGGCCAGCAGTGCACCACAGACTCAGGAGGGTCTCTATGGAGGAGGATCTGTGCATCCAGTTTTGACAGCTACAGTTTTAATCTGCAATGGATACAGTTAACCCTTAATTGACTTTTACAGGAGTTTCTGGCAACAATAATCACAGAGTATCAGTGATTACAATTAGACAGTGCTTTTTCTGAAAACAGGGGGCACAAACCTCACTGAAAGCTGTAGTCTGGAAAAAGCAGCTGCGATAGATTGGGAATTTGACTGCATGACAAGTTGTGGTGAGCTATTCTCATTAAATCCAAAATTATTACAGCCAACTGGATACAGTGAAGTGTGTAACTCTTCACAGCTGAATTGGTTGAAAGGAGGGGGTAATGTCCCCACTCCAACCTGCTCCAGAGCTGTGTAGTAGCAACACTAAACAGGTTGATTGGAAAATATCTCAAGAAAGGATTAGACCTGTCTCGATTTAATACAATAAAGGGAAGCCACGGTTCCTCTTGTGGTACAGTGATAATCTCCCTATCTCTAAATTTGGCAGCCTGGGTTCAAGTCCCACCTGCTGCAAAGGTGTCATAACATCGCTAAATGGGTTTAGTAGAAAATATTGAAACATTGAGGCCCAGAGAGGAGGCAACTGAAGATCATGACCTAGTGTACAACTGGGATTGGGTAGTGTTTAAAGCAAAACGAAAAGGGGAGTTACAAGGATAGGGGTTTGAAATGAAGGGAAATAAAGAGACATGCGGTGGAGGGTGTTGGATTTTGTCTTGTAAAATAGGTGGGGTGAATACCCCACTGCCTTCCTATCCATCCCAGTCAAGGTCCCCAAAACATAGGGGATGGGTCAGATACCCGCTAGATTGCTGGTCCTTAGGCTTATTGAATGCCATAACTGAACCTTTTAAATGATAATCGTCTCAATCAACCTCCACTGCCATAAAATGTGAGCTAATAGAAGATAGATAAGAGTAGGAAGGCCATTTTTCATCAAAGTTGTTGAAAGGTTGGGAAGGAAGAAAGTGTTAACGCCTGGGGTGCCATCTCTCACATCCACTTTTGTGCCTCCTATCTGATCTTCAAAGCCCATTTTCCACCATCGCACTCTCCCTTTCGTTGGGCAACCCTTCCATCCTCACCCAAGAAACTTCGAATCTGTATTACGTGATGTGAGTGAACTTTCTTTGTTGGCTTCCTTGTTGGTCCAGCAGACCCTACCACTCTCTTCTGGCACTTCGAACCTCAAAGGCTACTAACCGATAGGAGCGTCCTTTCACTCAGGGGGAGGTGGCCAGCTCTCAGTATAAACCTGCCTGCAGTAACTGGCCTTTTCGCCACCTGACTTTATCTTCCAGCCCTATCCCTGACCTTGCCCAGAAATATTTAGCCCATGGGTCAAAACTGAACTGCTGTTTGTGGGGGTAAAGCCCACCAACATTAATAACTACAGACAACTTTTATCTTTACTATTATTCTCCATTATGCTGGTCAAATCAAGGCCTCCTCCATGAAGTTGAGAATCTTCTTCATGCATAACATCTGGTGGAGCTCACTACTTCAACATGACAAACAGCCAGAGCCACAGTGAGCATGAGTGAACCCATAATCAATCACAGTCTCCTATTATTCTATTTCTTTCATAGAAACGTAGAAATAAGAGCAAGACTAGGTCCTTTGAGCCTGTTCCACCAATCAATAAAATCATGGCTGGTCATCCAATTCAGTACCCAGCTCCTGCTTTCACTAGATACCTTTTCATGCATTTAACTCGCATAATTGTACCCAGCTCCTCTTGAAAACTGTCAATGTTTTGGCTTCAAGCACTTCCTGTGGTAGCAAGTTTGTTAGGTAAACAAATTTCTCCTCATCTCAGGCCTAAATGGCCTACCATGTAGACTGTGACTCCATGTCTAACTGATCCAGTCTCTCTTCATACTTCAGTCTTGCTATCCCAGGAAACAGTCTGGTAAGCCTTCGCTGCCTCTCTCCATAGCCAGAACATCCTTCCTTAGATGTGGAGATGCCGGTATTGCACTGGAGTGGACAAGGTCAAAAATCACACGACACCAGAATATAATTCAAACAGGTTTATTATTTGAAAGCACAAGCTTTCGGATCCTCACTCCTCCTTCAGGTGTTAGTCAGAGAGGTAGTATTGGATACATATCTATGGGGTAAATTTGTGTTTGCAGATACATTCTGTTTTGTTCAAAAAGCACACAATGTACACAGACAGTCAATGTGGCATTTTATAAATTCCTACTTTAGAAATAAAACCAGTCTGAATGCAAAACAAAACACAAATTTCTAAACAAGGCCTCACACCTAACCCGCAGTGTCTGACCTAAAATGTCATCTCTTCTTTACACTGACAAAACCTTTAGTTCTCACAGGACAGTGCCTTCAAAGCAATTTAGGGATTTACATATGCATATTAATCAATTAAAACTTTCTAACCGATTGAAGATTTAACAGCCTTTTGGATTTGTTTAGTATATCCTCACCAGTGGTGTGACCCTTTGAATTTTTATTTAGAAATGTTGTGTCCGATAACCAATCTCACTAACACCTGAAAGCTCGTTTCTTCAAATAAGCCTGTTGGACTATAACCCTGTGTTGTGTGATTTCTGACCTTATCCTTCCTTAGGTAAGGAGACCAAAACTGCACACACTACTCCAGGTGTGGTCTCACCAGTGGCCTGTACAATTGCAGCAAGACATCCTTATTTCTGTACTCTAATCTTTTCACTATGAAGGCCAACATAAAATTCACCTTCTCTTTTGCCTTCTGAATCTGTATGCTTACTTTCAGTGACTAGTGGACAACACCGCCTGGGTCTTATCGCAACTTCCCCTTTCCCAAATTATCACAACACAGATAATTTGCTTTCTATTTTTACGAGCAAAGTAGAGAACCTCTCACAATTTCACATGACACTTCAGCTGCCAGGCACTTGCCCACTCACTCAACTTGCGCGAATCACACTGAAGCACCTCTGTATGCATTGTTCTCACAGTTCACACTCCCAACCAACTTTGTGTCAGCTGAAAAGTTGAAGACATTACCTCTAATTCCCCCATCTAAATTTGTTAATATATTTGAGAATTGCCGAGGTCCTTGCACGGACTCGTGTGGAATCCCACTACGCGAACTTCACTCAAATTTACACATTTATTCTTCACCTTTGTTCCCTGTTTGCCAGCCAGTTCTCTATCCCTGTCAGTACACTATCTCCAATTCCATCCACTAATTTACAAGCCTTTTTGAAAGCCCAAGTAAACCACATCCACGGGCTCCCCCTTATCACTTTTACAAGTTGCATCCTTGAAAACGTCTAGTATTTTGTTGAGATGATTTTCCTTTCATCAATCCCTGCTGATACTGTCTAATCCTGTCACTGTTCTCCAAGAGCTCTCTTATTCAGGGTTTTATACAACGGACTCTTAGCATTCTGCCTACTAGTGATGTCTGGCTAACTGGTCTATAAGTCCACGTTTTCCCTCTATCTCCTTTTTAAAATAGTGTGACGTTATTCAGCTACCCTCCTATCCATAGGAACTGTTCCAAAGTCTGTTTCAGAGCATTCTTTTTCTCCCAAACCACACTCCAATATGGCTCCTTTCAACCAAACAGAAAACGACAGGCCAGACAGAGCTAGTCCAGAATACACCCTTATTGGACTCTGCTATCAATGAAAAATATGATGAGAAATTACTCAAGCAATCACTCCTCTTAATATTTCATCTTGGAGTTGTAGATCTTATAGCTAAACTTGCCAAGACAGCTAGATTTCACCAGGAACTTTGCATATTCTATTTGCTTTCAGAATCAAAGGTCAATTTTCCGATCTATAAAGTTCATCAATGTGTTGGCCTTCACTTTTTTTCTTCATGGCCTCAACGTGGATTCTCAATATTTCACCTGGATCAAAATTCAGACTGGACCCAACCAAACATATCCGCCATGATATTGTTGAGACGTCAGAGTTGAAATCTGGAACAACATTCACAGAAACAGATACAGGTGAAACTAGGATATTCCATAGTCAAAGGTTCTACAAACCTTCATATAGTGTGGTGATATTTTTCAACTCTCAAGGGAGCCTCATTTCTATCTCGGACTAGTTTGAAGAGTTTCAAGAAGGGGTTTGCAAGAGACAGGATAAACATGCTTACATGTTTCTGTGTGTTTTGTTGTTAGTAGTTTTGCACTAAACATCTTGCCACACTTCTCTTGGTGATGGCCATTTGTGTTTCATGTAAGACATAAACAGATTCAGTTATATTCAGATATGTCACATATGTTCAGATGAGGCCAACTTCAACAAGGGAGCCTCCAAAATGTCCACCTTCTTCCTCAATTCTGTTATTTGTCACCGCCATCACTATATTGCTGTCCAGCTCATCTAGATGCTCAACACAAGATTCCAGTCGTTAGCCTTTCTTTCACAGCATCCAGCCAAAATTCAAGGATTAGAGTTAAGAAACACTGAATCTCACAGACCCAAGCTTCACCTCGATGAATCATGCAGGGTTTGCATAAAAGCTGAATTTCTGAATAAAGCACGAGAACGCGTGTCACAGAATCACACCAGCTCTGTCAAACCACTGAAAAACTGTTTTTGAAAATCTTCCTTACTGAATACATTTCTACCTACAAAAATTATACTCCACTTTCAAAAGAAAACTACTTGTTTTAAAGAAAGAAACAAACTGTTTCATCCAGATAAAACAAGGTGCCAAAGGGAACATTATTTTTAAGCAAGAAACATTTTGTCCTTCAGAACATTGCCGTTGGCAATTTACATGTGATCTAGTTAATTATGCTGAACCATTAAGATACCTAAAAGGAACAAATGTCAAGAAGTTGGATGTTCAATCACTGAAGAGCCTCGAAGTTAAATCAGACACGCATGTCTATTCACCATGTCTGATGGGAATGTGATTTATTGACTTCGTCTAAACTCCTAACCATGGAAACATTTTCTGCATTTCTATTGTAACCAACTCAAAATGGATTGCTACGTCCAACCAATATATATATATGTCACCGGTACATATTATGCAAGAGTATATTTAAATACATTTATTTAAGACAACGGGGGTGTAATATCTTATTCATGCTACTGAGTTCGATGAAAGTGAATTCGACAATTGGTAAACATTTTTTAAAGAGCTGATGAATGATACAATATGAAAAGTTAGCATAAATTCAAATAAAGTGCTTGAAACACAATGTATTCCATTTGTTCTTTCAAATCTTTAATATTTGCACCAGGAGAGGTCCATGAACTGGAGGAAAACAATTGAGAACCACTATTATTGAAGTGGGCTCTTAATTCATATTTTGTTAATCCAGCATGGATGGATTTTATTTTTGTTGCGGCCTGTAAATTAAAATCAAAATGGAATCACAAATGTGATAGACCTTGGAGAGCACTGGGATGGAGATAACATTTGCAATGAATTCATTGTTAGCAAGATCTCGGCCCAAAATCTACATAAGATCAACTGAAGATGAAATTTGCAGTTAGGTCTGTGACACCGGACTGAAGTGTGACAACAATTTAGAATATTATGGGGCAGCACGGTGGCACAGTGGTTAGCACTGCTGCCTCACAGCACCAGGGACCCAGGTTCGATTCCACCCTCGGGTAACTGTCTGTGTGGAGTTTGCACATTCTCCCCGTGTCTGCATGGGTTTCCTCCGGGTGCTCCGGTTTCCTCCCTCAGTCCAAAGATGTGCAGGTTAGGTGGATTGGCCATGCTAAATTGCCTGTAGTGTCCAGAGATGTGTAGATTAAGTGGGTTATATGGGGATGAGTCTGGGTGGGATGCTCTGAGGTTCGGTGTGGACTTGTTGGGCCGAAGGGCCTGTTTCCACACTGTAGGGATTCTATCTATCTAATTCTAGCCAATCTTCACAGAATTATAAAATCCCTACTGTGCAGATAGATGCCATTCGGCCCATTGAGTCTGCACCGACCCTCTGAAGAGCACTCCCCACCCTATTCCCATAACCCTGCATTTACCATGGCTAATCCCCCTAACCTACACATCCCGAAGGGCAATTTAGCATTGTCAATCCGCCTAACCTGCACATCTTTGGTCTGTGGGAGGAAACCCACACAGACTTGGGAGAACATGTAAACTCCACACAGACAGTCACCCTCGGCTGGAATTGAACCCGGGTCCCTAGTGAAGCAGCAGTGCTAACTAGTGAGCTACCGGGTCGCCCTTTGGAAGAGTGCAATACCAACACGGACAACTAATTGGCAATATCATGCAAACGCTTTAAAAGATTCAGACAAAGAAGCAGAATGAACACCATCAGATGGCTCTACGGACAGGACTTCTACTTTTAAAAGTACTTTTAGAAGTACTTGCTCATGGGATTCAGAGCTCCATGTATATGCATAGCATCATAACAGGATTTTGGTTCTGTACATCATCTCTTTAGTACCCTGCGCTGCATCAAGTGGCCACAGTGCCTGGAGCTTTTCTTTCCAGCATGGAACTGATGGATGACTCACTTGTGCACCCAGCATCTGATGCAGGACACACGTAGCTTCCAATGCAGCACAAGCAGCCTCTGGGGGGGAGAAAAAAAAGTCTGAAAGCCGCAGTTGGAGCTCAGAACGATAACATGTGAACACACAATGTCACTATTATGGCTGAGGATCAGAGGGCTCAGGAGGAACCTGTCACATCATTCTGCCCTCCAACTGGTTACGGTGATTGATTGGTACTGCTTGACAAGTGCAGTGGCTCTTTGGAGCATGACCCAGCTACTCTTTCTCAGGATGACAGCGTTCATTCTCCCCTCCACCCTCCAAACTTTGGCACTTGGCAGTGCCCTTGCTATCTCCTGCCACCCACACATAATGCTGCCATCCAGGAGCGGGAGACTACTGAGGAGTGGGGAACAGAGTTGACATTAGTGGTATTGTGCTCCAATTAAGTCTTCATGGTCAGTCTGCGCAGGAAGGAATTGTTCAAGTTGCTGCCTCTCTTTTCGTTCTTGCTCCTCGAGAGTCTCAGCTGATAACCGGTGGCATCCACAGTGTTTTCCCTCTTGATGCCAAGCTTCTGTGTCAGCCAGCAGAGCTCTGAAAAGCTTAAGACCGAAATAGGCAAGTAATGGAGGGTTCACTCACAAGACATACGACTGTTGCTTCATCACGCTGATAGCTACTCTATCACCTCTCTTGAGGGAGCATGATCATCTTCACAGTCATGCAAACCAAGTCTGTGGGATGTGACCCAAAGTCATGAGTCACAAGACGACAGCTTTCGTCAGCAATCTTTTGGTTGTCATCTTAAGATTTGCTGTGATAATTGAGATAAACACAGATATCCAGTGCACAATCTCAAAATGAAAGCAGCCTGACTGCTGCCTGCTTACCACGATTTCATCTGTCAGCTGTATATTACCTGTGATCACCTGCTAGCTGCACCATGACAGAATCGAATCCCTTTGAGTTGTGGTACATGGTAGAGTTGGCATGTGGCACTCATGAAGCAACGTCTGAGATCTCAACTGCACCATGCGCCATAGGGAAGGTGCAAACCCTTCAAAAACTTTGTGCTTGCTCCACTGCTTCCCTATGACAAAAGGCAATGCAGATGTTCTCTCTCTTTGGATCGGCAGCCTCAGCATCTTCCCCTACGTTGCAGAGCAATGTGAATTTGCAAATCATTGTGAATATCTGCAACACCAACGTACAATGAGCTATCCACAGAATTATTGGTAGAACCATCAACAGTTTGGTCCCTGCTCAGCTCTGAAGTTGCAAACTTGGGTTAGGACTGAGATTTAGGTGGTGGAATTTCTCCCTACTCAGGTATGGCTTCCTGCTAGGAAACCTTCTCTCCCTCCTCACACTTTGAGAAGCTTGGCCTTCATTCATTCTCCTAGTTAAGCTCAATTCCGAAAGTGCTAACAATCACACTCATGCCTGTGAGCTATTGCTCATGCAAAAGCCTTGCATTCAGGAAAATGTACCTCAGCACGTGTCACCGCATAGACTGTGGACATTTGAAGTACCTATGGAAAACAAACAAAGCAACAACCAGAAGAAATCAACTTAAGTACATAATGTATTTACTGATCCTTTAATAGCACTGGGTAGTGGTCTTTTCTGCGCTTGATGTTCGTTCAACAGTCCACAGCTCAAGGCAGGTATTGACTGAAACACTGAATAACACTGGTCTCAAACCAGTGTTGCATGCTGATTGACATCACCATCTGCCTGCTTTGTATATTTGCTGCAGTCTGCAGTGCATCCACATGGCACCTTAACAATACGGAATCAGCCACGCTTCGTATCCTGTTCTGAGTTCACCGGACCTGAAATGTTAACTCTGTTTTTATCTTCACACACGCTGCCAGGCCTGCTGAGCTTTTCCAGCAACTTTGTTTTTGTTTCTTCTTTTCGAAAGCGTGTACACGTACCCTGGATGTCATTTTGGAACCTTAAGGATTTGATAAATTGCTTTTGAGGAGAAAGAAGACAAATGCAACATGTGATTTCTGTCATTCCAAATACAAGCTAAGGGTGATAGAATGGCTCAATGGTTAGCACTCCTGCCTCACAGCACTAAGGTTCAATTCCAGCCTCAGGCTACCGTCTATGTGGAGTTTGCACATTCTCCCCGTGTCTGCGTGGGTTTCCTCCCACAGTCCAAAGACGTGCAGGTTATGGGCACTGGCCACGCTAAGTTACCCATAGTGCCCTGGGATTTGCAGGATTAGTCACAGGAAATTCAGGGTTGCAGAGATAGGGTAGTGGGTAGGTCTGGGTCAGAGGGTTGGCATGAACTCTAAGGGCCAAATGGCCTGCTTCCACACTGTAGGGACTCTGTGATTCTACAAGGGATTCAATGTGTTTTTATTTCCATTGCCTTTCGCTTGACCTTTTACGAAGGAAGAAATTACGAACATGTCCTCCAAGCTATTCTTTATGTTCCGACAAATATCAGCAACCTTTCAATGATGGGCAATGTTAACGTAACCATCTCCCTTCAGCTAAATGTCTGAATGCTGAATGACTACAGTTTGTTAAAAAATGTACAGAAATTTCATTCTGTACGCATTCTTCACCCAACATGTCATCATGCCTCCCAGTTACGTATCACAATCTTTCAAATGAGGTAACAGTACCTCAAAACACACAAAATACCCAAGATCCTGTGAATTAGTGGTAACTTGTCAACCACTCAGATTTCATTCCTGAGGGAAAACAATTCCAGTTTTCAAAGGGTTTATTTATTTTGCTGTCATATCACAACCAGAGTTCTGCAGGTGCATCTTCCGCCTTCCAAATGAGACATAAAGGGGGGCATTTTCAATTTGAATCCTTAGCATAGGCCTTTCCGATTGATTCCACAAACTGTACACAATTTCTCACTCATCAAATCAGTGGAAAAGATGAACTGCCTGATTTCTACATTCCGCCCATGCTTCTCAATGTTGCTTTCGCACGCCGGTGGTCAACTAAAAGTAGCCATTATTGCAGGGCTATCTGCACCATTGGGTGGGGTTTGGCCTCAAATGCCACTAACAGGTGATGAACTTTGGCACAATATTTAGCTCCTGTGCAGTTTCTTTACATCTGTGTACGTGATTTGCAGCTTGCAATGCTTGTAAATGAAGAGAAGTACCTCCACAAACAAAGTCTCGCAGTGTTACCTTTGACCAATTGAATTGAGGAGCATCATACGTTATTAATTGGTCGACAACTAGTCTGTCTTTACCTGTCACTATTCGTGCCTCCACCACACAAAGTGTACATTATTTACTGATGCAATTATCCTCCAACTTTAAACCTTACGGGATTCAAAGCTCCAAAGTCACTACTTCACCTTTGCCTAAAGTAAGTTGGTCAGTTGAAAGGCACAGAAGGTCCCCATTCTAACAGGAAGGTGAATAAACTAGTTTACCAACGACACATCATGACTAATTATATTTATAAAGCAGTCTGCTTTCACCAGATAATGAGAGCATGCACTGAGAGGCAAGACCGGCATCAGATTAAAGATGTTCATTGTTAATGAGGATGTTGAAATATGTTGAACGTATCCAAGTGAAATCTGTCTTTTCCTACATTAGAAGCTACTACTGCACAAAGAATCAACCTTGTTAGAAGTCTGATATTTCAAAGTCTTGAAACCATATTCCACAAATTATTATCTTGCAATACAATACATTTATCATCATGCATACTTTGTATCAGGGATTTTAAAACTTAGTTTTAAATTTCTTTGTTTTCTATTAATCTCTGCTTGGTTGGTGCACAAAGAAAAACGCAAGGGATTCAAATTGAAAATGCCCCCCTTTATGTCTCATTTGGAAGGTGGAAGATGCACCTGCAGAACTCTGGTCGCGATATGACAGCAAAATAAATAAACCCTTTGAATGTTTTCTCCCTCATGCCCTTCTTAAATAGTGGGGAGACATTTGCTACATTCTAATCCGTAGGAATCATTCCAGAATTGCCAGATCTTTGCAAGATAATCACAAACACCATCTATTCCCACAGCCACCTCCCTCAAAACTCTAGGATACAGACCATCAGGTCCTGGCAATTTATCAACTTTCTGCTCCATTGATTTCTCTAGTACAATCAACTTACTGATACTCATTCCCTTCAGAAGCTGAAAATTTGGCGAGGCCCTGTGGTAGCACAGTGTGATTCAAACAAGCGACCAGCTACATCCCGCCAAAAGAGGTTCTATCTGAAAATATTCAAAATCTGGCATGGCCTCAGACCCAAGGTTGCAGGTTCGAGGCATTGTATCTTTTTACTTAATTTTCGAGCTCAAAGATGAAAGATGATAACGACAGAGGATCCAAAGGCAGTCCATTCAAGATACCATTGGACAGCACTGTGCAGCTAAGGCTGGGTTGTCACAGAACTCCACAGTCTGAGTCAACTCAGTCCCAATCTCCGAACAGCATACAACCGATAAAGTTTATGCCTCTCCTGTATCAGCTGCCCTGTGCCCTCGGACAGTTCTCTACCGCAAGCCCATGCCCCCCGCTGGCTCAGATCATACTCTTCCAGCCAGCATATATTAACCTTTCTACTCAAATGAGGAAGAGGATGACAAGTCTCTGAAATGACAGACCAACATTGAAACCAATGTGTGCAGTTAAATACCCCCAACCTGTCTAGCCTAGAAATGTATTGTTTGGAAACACCAGTTGTTTGGATTTTCCGAGGTGATCTTCAATATCATCAGCATTATTTTAGTACAGTGCTTTGAGAATGGAAGCATGGAAGATGCAAGGTTTGAGTAGGAAAACTTTTTTCATTGCTACTTCATAATGTCTGACACTGTTGTGTTTCAGGTAAACACTTAAATTTACGGTGTTTACCAGATCACACATTGTGATTAGATACTCCAATCTCATTGTACATTCCAGAATATCAGAAAACTGGAAATAGTTTGCTTTTAAGCATTCCAACCTGGAGACATGAGATAAATTTTTAGATTTTAAAGGTATCGAGGGGTATGGGGAGAAAGCAGGAATATGGCATTGAGATAGAGGACCAGACCTATCATTTGAATGGTGGAAAGAGCTCAAAGAGCCAAATGGACCATTTTGGCTTCTAGTTTCTCTGCTTTTTCACTACAGTGCATGTGTGTACACTTCGAATTTTATTTCAATACATTAATTCAATGTGAAAAAGTGATGCCTATACATCCTTCAGACTTATAGCAATGAAAGCAGAAATAAGGCAGGAACTAACTGACTACAATACCTATTCATATTGTAGCGTCACACTTCTTGGGACTAATCCAGCAGCTATTTTTGATACATAGCGAAGACTGGTGCTTGCTCCTCAAACATTAATTCAATCAGGTAGTAACTTATTGAAATTAATACACTTTTCCCTCCAGAAGCTGGACAAGCAAGGCCGAGCTCATGAACTTAGTGCGTGGAAGCAGCTCTGCTTGAGGAGTCAGAACCAATTCCTTATTTTGTTCACAATCAGAAACAGTTTCCAGATAATCAGTCAGGGATCTACAAAACGAATGCCAAGTTTATGGATGAGTGCATCGAGTGACACACAGCTATGAATCCCAAATCCTAAGCTGCCATGAACATTTAAAACTACAAATATGCAGCTTTGCTTTGCCAGTGTGGAATCTGTTGTAAATGTCATCATGAAGGCATGGAGCTGGGACAGGGGAGGTGCTAATGGCAGGAGCTTTTTTTTTCTACGCCACCCAGATTAGCTCTGGTCATTGTGGCTACATTTCGATTTTGTCATAGTAAAATATAAAGGAATGGAATCAAACAAATAAAAATACTCAAAAATCATTTCACAACATAATCAGGTCAATATTCATCTTCAAGAGGTGGATTCACACAAATTAGGAATCCCTTCAGGATGTAGTCTATAGCTTGAAGGACAAAACCAGAAAGCAAGCAGCTAATGAATCACAGCCCATCTCACTTCTCCCAGTAATCTCCTGCACAAGAGGGCAAATAACAGAGTGATGAGGAGATCAGTAACTGTCATGAGCAGGTTTCTATAACTTGCCAATTGCTCACATTTTGATTTATCCTTTCGTAACTCCTGAATTATTCAGCAAGCAGTCCACCTCTCCACTTGATGTGTGGGGAACCAACTACTGGCAGTTTTTTTGGTGAGGAATAATGCTGCCACCAGTCATCCTTTCTAATTATTGTTCATCTACCTGTTCAGTTACAATGTGACACACTACCAAGGCAGGCAGGACTAGAACTTTGATCTTCTGGCCCGAAGGTAGGGGCACATTCACAAGACCATGTTTCAATCCTCCTTCCAGCTCTTTTAAACAGAATTTCGATGGGTAAGATAACAGAATGATGGCGTTTAATATGGCAGTCTTTGCTGTGTCTCTCACTGCTGCTTTGCCTGCATGTCACTTTTCTGAAATATTTAATTGTTCTCATTGTTAACCTTGCATCCACAGAAAAATCTGCTCTAGTTAACATTGCTGGCACTCTTATTGAACTATTCCAGCAATTAATTCAGTTGCCCTTCATTACATGATTTTCTAATGTATGGAGACCAAGGGTATTATTAATGGGGGAGCCATAAACAGAGAAGCCATATAAAACTGTCACTGTACAACCAATGATCCTGACAAAGTTATCTTAACACATTATCCTGATTCCTAATTGCTTTATTGAGAATAGTTTCAGTCAGTAAATGTCAGCAAGTCCCTTCACCTGACTAATTAATGCTCATTTATGTTGCACATAACGTTTGCTCAGCCCAATGTCTGCATCCATACATTTGTAAGTGTTACGTTTTATTAGTCTCTTCTTTGGCCACTTTATTTCTTTCAGATACCTTTAAACAAATTTGTTCTGCTTAACATTCACTACGAAGCTTGTCTAGCTTGTGGTAGATTGCCTGAATACTTGCAGCATGAGTAGCAATGTCCTCCTTGTTAATATAAGAGACAACAAAGTGTGGAGCCGGATGAACACAGCAGGCCAAGCAGCATCATAGGAGCAGGAAAGCTTGACGTTTCGGGCCTAGACCCTTCATCAGAAA